>ML685783.1:12425342-12485342 GCA_007922175.1 Pelusios castaneus
ATGAGAACCTCAGCCCTATTAAATTGTAGGAGTAAAGTTTAGATTTAGATCAATATTTCTGATGGCATCCTTACAGTTTTGTTTCTAGGTCAGAACCAAAACTGGAAATGGCTTCTTTTCTACTTCCAGTTCATATACAGTTTTGGGAAGATAGTCCAAGATGTTGAAAATTTCACAAGATTATGGCTGACATTTTATATACTTTATCCAAACTGTTTATCTGGCACCTTCTCGCTGTTGCGCCAAGTTGTGATATACTAAACTCCTATTGCTGCTATTGAAGACACGGACATCTTGAAAAACCAAGAAATATCTGTCATTAGGTTCTGAAATTCCAGAAGATGAGCTTGTGAAATTTCAGTTCTATCAAACCTGAGCTCTATCCCTGAACCCTCAACTAAATCCTTGAGATGCGGTTTAACTAAATTGTGGGGCGACCTAGGAGAGACTGCAGGCTGTGAGTTAGACAGGCATTAAGCACCTATAGTTATCTTTGGGGAATGGGAGAATGAGTAGATCTGGAGAAATCTGAGGAAAGGAAGTGCAGTTGAGTCTTACCAGTTCCTTCAGTTTCATTCCTCAGAGAAGAAGATTCAAGGCCTTCAAGATACTGTAGTAGTGACCTGCTAGGGGGAAGAATTAACTAGACTCATTGGCTATGTCTACACTGGCAAGTTAGTTTGAATTAAGGAGGCTAAATTAGAACTAACTAAAGCCATGGCTACACTAGGCTTTAGTTAGTTAGAATTAAGGGCTTCCTTAATTCGAACTAATAAGTTTGAATAGGGTATTCGAACTAAAGGGTTCATTCGAACTAACTAGTTCGAATTAACCAATGTGGCCTGTTAATTCAAACTAATTTCTTAGTTTGAACTAACCGGCCATTGAAATGAATGGGGATCGCTAATTTGAACTAAGCAAGTGCCATTCATGGCACTTGCTTAGTTCAAATTAAGCTAATTCGAACTAACTAAAATTAGTTTGAATTAGTTTGAACTAACTAATTCAAACTAATTTTAGCAAGTGTAGACATAGCCATTCTGTCTTCTCTTCTCACTATAATAGTGGGGACAGAGGTGTGTGGCCTGCAGGCTCAAGCACAGGTAAATGGCCCCATGCTTTAGACTTTCTACAAGAGGGCCAGTTGGTACCAAATAAGAATAGTAATTGAAGTAAAACTTCACACATCTCTTCCTAGAGCTTATCCTTTATTCCTTCTTTACAACATTGCTCGCAAGTGTTGTCTACGCCCTGAGCAGATACTTGTCTCTTGAATTACAAGAAAGGGTTCCTGAAGGCTACAGATTCTAGTCTCTCACAGCAAGGACTGGGTATTCCCTGATTGCTATATCCAGGAACATCAGAAGGAAGCTCTTTCCTTTAAAGCTATGGCAGATTAGTTTCTGAGAAACTTTCAGCCAAATTATCTATTATGTCTGTAACATCAAGCAACATTCTTATACTAAGACCAGGGAGAGAAAGGAGAAGGTTACTTTCAAATTGAAATGTCTGTCTGTCTATATATGTAATTTAAAGAAAGGCCAAGATTAGTCTTGAACACACATTGGCTATGTCTGCACTAGAAAAGTTAAGTTGACTTTGTTAAGTCGATTTAATAAGGTCGATTTTAAGTTGACTTATTAACTCGACTTAACAAAGTTGACTTAACTTTTTCTAGTGTAGACGTAGCCTAAGTCAACCTTCATAAGTCGACTTAATAAGGTCGACTTAGGCATTAATCCCCATTCACACTGGCTTTAAGTCGACCTAAAACTAGGTGTTATTAAGTTGACTTAAACTTTCCATAAGTTGACTTAAGGAAATGCTTAAGTCAACTTAATAAAAGCCCAATTGGACATGGCTTTGTTTAGATCGAGTTAAGCCTCCTTAAGTTGACCTAACTTGCCAGTGTAGATGCACCCATTATGCTTCATGTTTGTAAAAAGTGAAGTAATTGAATACAACACTGAATATGCTTTTAATTTTTTAAGTCAATATTTTGGAAGCGTTAGTTCACTCTGCCAACTGGGCCCTTTTGAAAGTTAAAAAACAATAAATGACTGAATCATTTATGAGACCAAAGTTGCTCCTGTGCATGCAGAATAATAGATTTTTATAAAACTTTTAGCACTGGAGTTTGAAGCAGTGTTGTTGAGAAAAGGTCCGTGTGGCTGAGGGAGTTTGTATTTGGCCTTTTTTGCTGGTCCTGATTAACCTGTAGCTAGTGTTAGTGGGTACCTAAAGCCTCTATTCCTTCCCCTATCCCCCAAACTGAATGGCACCTAAATAGCAGGCTTTGTAGGCTTCAAGTGCGTTTGAGCACTGATTATAAGTGAAGCAACATCACTCTGGGACATTTGAACGGATTTTATAGTAAACCTTGGGGCTAGAATTTCTGTAGCCTGTTGAAAGTGAAAGAAGACTGTCTTATCTACTATTGTAGAAGACAATTGCTAACTTATTAACTCCAAGGAATTAGTGGGATATCAGTGATACGTTTCTTGTCAACGATGTGTTGCACCAAAGCGGTCTAGGTTAGAAGAGATTCAAGGACTGCTGGAGTCCAAAAGAGGAGAGCCAAGACATTCTTTAGGAAGAATTATTCAGAAACATCAGAGGATTCGGGAGGTTGAAGAGCCTGGCCATGAAGTCCACAAATATACAAGAATAACTGGAAATCTGAAGAAAATGAAGATACAAATAATAGTCAGAGGGACAGGGCACAGATCTACAGATGGAGATGCAAGACTGCATGGCCACATTCCAACCCAGCACATGTAAAATGAGACTCAGAATAGCTCTCTTCCAGCATTCTGACACGTATGGCTAAAGTCCAACTCTGATACATGCAAAATTAGTTTCAGGATCATTCCAGCATATTGAAGCCCATGTCTAGACCAGTGAAATGCCACAAGCTCAGCTGAACCAGAGGGTGGGATCTTCAAAATAATATTCTTACTGCTCATTGACAGCATACACCAGATCCGTTCAAATGAGGTTCTTGTGTTGTAACCTTAGAATACCTTGATATGACTATAGCTAGATTTGCTACTATGTAACACTTAGTATTTTTATTATCCAAGTATGGTATGCTGCTATATTATTAGTGCATATGAAGACTACTATACAAAAGTAGGCTAAAGGTTGAGTTATTAATGTACCTTCTGAGCTACATAGTTAATATAAGAAATTTAATAAACCCATTTATATGGTGCCAAGTTTCAAGTTATCCTAGATCCAATATATGTATAAGATCATGTCAAAACAATGCAAAATACCACAACAGAGAACTTTTAGAGGAGCCTTCTCAAAATTGAAAGGTCTCAAACTTAACCCATTTGTTTTCTTGTTAATATATTTGGCAGTGTTCATATAATTAGTACGTGGGGTTTTTTATTTTCAAATAGCCTTTTTTTAAAAAAAATTGACATCAGCACCTCAGTCGTTTGCTAACAGCTCCTCAGTAACTACCCAGTTTGTCTGCAAAATGGAAAAGTTGGAAAGAATCATGTCTGAGTCATGTAATATAAAGGGTTATTTTAAAATGAAAAGAATGATTTCCAAAGCTATGGATGCTAACTTGACAGTGGTCTTTTAATTAAAAAGTAACATTCAGATAGCTTTGTAAAGGAAAAAGTAACAATATATAGACAATTCACTATAAAGTGCCTAAATATTGTACTATATACCATTACATTATCCACTATTCAGTGATTCCTCTAACAACTGTGCACGAAGAAGTGAATTAAGAATAGAATAGTGGTTTGTACTTGTAATCCTATTGCTTTAATAAAGGAAAATTAAACTCATAGTAGTTTTTCGTACCTTTTTGATTGTATGTTTTTGTTTATATGATTTTTTATTAAATTTTTTCCGTAACTGGGGTTGCATAGAGGAGTCTTTGACATTTTAAAGTTTTAGCTTACATTTTTTTCACTAAAATAATGTATAAAAGTTTTTAGTATTACAGATGTGTGAACTGCTATGCTGGGTGCCAGTCTGTGGTAATATAATAGTGAAATGTCTTTAATTTCTGAAGCTGAGGGACCTACTGGCAACTCTGGATTGATTTTGAGCGAACTCAGTTAAGTTTATGTGTTTGACATGGAGACAGGAAAAATCAATAGTTTGTGTTTTGTTTGATTCCAGAAATTTAAAGTGAAAATCAACAGATGCAAATCCACATTATGCTAGTATGGTTAATCGGGATGATTTGCAAAGGCACAAAGAGCCTTTGAAAATCAGTGGGAATTAGGCACCCATTTATGCCTGTGAAAATTTGCCCCTCAGAGACCATAGTGATGGGCACATTGTAAGAAGCTAGAAAGAAAAAGAGAGTACCAGCAAAGGGGCTTACATAACTCCCTGTCACCTGAATCCACCAAGTTTCTTACTGTTTACTTATCATTGATTTGGGTTCTCTGTTTCATCCAAATACTCACACCAGGAGGTCTTCATGCTGTGCCAAACTGATGCACATGTGCAACTCAGTAACTAAAGTGAGATTATAGCGAGGTCCAAGGCCCTTCCTCCTTCACCTGATTTCCAGAATACAGAGCACACTGAAGAACTGTGGAAGTAGAAAATCGGGTATGGATCTGGGGAGGAAATATACACACAGAACTCCAGTTACTCATTGTTTTAGTTGATTAGCTAGTAACCTCATGTTCTCCCTTATGAAACTGCCTCCACAGATCCTTACTTTTGGAGATTAATCAGCAGTAGCAATACAACCCCAGAGTGGGAAATCAGATGTGTTTAATTAAAGAGGGACGGTAAAGCAGCTCTCTCAAACGGGATATTTGATCTAATCTTGGCTTCAAGAGTGCAATGCTAGGTAAAAGTGTTTATCAAGTTCCATGTTGCAGATTGCAGAGATGGGAATATGGTGCAGACAGGCTGTAGAAGCTGCTGTAGCCTTGGTGGTATGTCTTTAAGGCCATTTGGTACCTGAACACCTGCCTGAGGAAGTAGCACATCTAAATACAGAAGATGATCCATTTGGACAGCTTTGGCACTGAGTTAATTTCTCCACTAGAATTTTCCTCAAATGTAATCAACGATCTTGATGGATTTTGGAAAGACCTTGTTCTATCCATGCAATAATTGAGCTCCCATTTCACATTCAGCTGGTAGATCAACACTGACATACTTGAGTCAAGAATTTGGATAAGAAATCTGGCAAAAAGATAGAATGATTCACATGAAAATCAGAGACTGCTTTTGACAAAACTTTTGGTGAGGGTGAAACATATCTTACCCTTGACTAAAATACATGCAAGTGGGATGGACTAGGAAGTCGTGGTGATATTCAAAGTTTATAAGGGTAAAGAACACTGACAAAAATATCAAATAAAAAGTCCAGCGGAGAATTGAAAGCCAGATTTAACCCCCCCAGGGCTGTTGAACTTTTCATCAAAGAGTAAGAAATTGGTTCACTGGTGGATGAGTAAAAATGGGTGTTCTAGACACAGGAAGGTAATAAGCAGAAATAGTCCTCCTGTGTACTTTCAAAGAGAGAGGGAAAAAGCCAGATCTCATCACCTAAAGTACCTACCCTCACATGCAAGATGGCAAACAAAAACGTGGTCCAGAGGCTGATTAAAAATCTAAAGGACAAAGTGCATCCATTTTTCAAGCATCCATTTTTCCTGTGGAAGGATTCTAATGGGAATTCATGGTCATCTAGCAAACCCAAGGATTTAGCTTTTGGGGGCCTATGATCTATGCAGAAAAATTAAGTGAAGTGGGATCTGGATTAAATAAAAATACCTCTGAGAGAAAAGATTAAGAAAGAAAGAGCATGTTTCCCCAGCCAAAACCAGGAGACTGGAGTACCAGAACTAAACTGCCCATGCAGGAGTTGGATGGATCAAGTGTGTTGACTTCTGCCTCACCTTCTGAAGGATTTCAGTAAGTAGAATAAAAGGAGGGAATGCATACAGAAAGTCTGCTCCCGCACAAGAGGTGGCATCATTTGACAGAGCCTTTTGATCTGGACAAGTACAGAAATAATGGCAATAGACAAAAGTAGGCTTGGGACATGCAGAAATTGATCTAGCTCCTTTGCCTGAAACAGCCTGCTAGATCTCTGGTAGGTCTGATATATATATTTCAAAATAATATGATGAATTGCTTCCAGACAGCTGTTAGAGGAGCAGATTCCTCCTTGGTATTGTAATGCAGGTGCTAAAATGCAGATAGCACAGGTACTACCCAGCCCCTGGTGAGCAGAAGGAAGGTCACTAGGCCTCGGTGTACATCACTCAGGCTTCCACTTGCTCATTCTCCTTGATACTCTGTCCAACTTTACCTACCTCATAGTATTTGGGTAACCACCTCAATTACCATATGCTGAGTGACAACCTGCCTCTTCATTCTTAATGTAGACCGCTGCTGCTTCCAGTGGAGCATACCCGTAATATGGTTTTGAAGTATTAGAAATGAAGCTAAGTGGTGGCTTGTTTGTAGAGATCTGAGGACACAACTTGCCCCTTACATTTATATATATTAACATTGTTAAAAATATAATTAATACTATATTAATACTGGATCTCTAGCATATTATAGAAAGGTGTAGGGATCTGGCTGCAGAAGAGGTGCAATGGTCTTCTTTGAGAGATCATTTACATATTTCCAGAAACCTCCTCAGGAAACTGTTTCTGCTTCATTCAGACTGCAATTTTTATGTATGCCACTAGATAATTATTTACAATAAATCATTAAAGGCTAGATCCAAATTGAAGTCAGTGGAAAATTTCCCCTTGATTTCAAAGAGAGCTGGATGTAAGAGACAGATTTCTATAATCATGTAGGCCCTGAATTTCTAAAGGGATCTCCCACATACACTCCTCCTTTGCTCCAGTGGAACTCTGTGTCGCGGATCCTGGCATCTACAAGATTGAGGCCTTTAGGCTTGACTTGACTAGGACTATCGCTGCATTTAGAGTTAAGCGTGTGTATGAATGTTTGGTGCTTAGACTGTAAGCTTCTTGGGGCAGAGACAGTATCAGTGATTGAACAAAAAATGAACCATAAGTGAACAAAAATATATACTAAAAATGGGCGATGCTGTTTATCAATTAGAGTAATGATCGCAATGCATTTTATACAATAACTAGTTTTAAATAAGGCTAAAATCATACCTAATAGTAAGCTGTAATTGCTGATCATGTATCTCTTTGTTCCAGACACTTTTATAAAAGAGTATGTATTATGTATGATGTGACCTTCAAATGTCATGAATGCATTGTGCAATAAACTGTCAATATTTGTGGTTATAAGGTAGTAGATGACTTTTACAATAATTGGAACAGCTATATTAAAAGCTTGGATCACTCAGCTGGTTAAAGAGAAAGACACAGGCCAGTGTTCATCTGGGACTTTCCTTCTGCCAGCTATTAAATGAAAGATATTGCAAGGTGCTTAAGATGTCTTCTTTGTTTGAAAAAGAATATGGTAAAAAAGAAAAATCCCTTCAGGAAAATGATATCTCTAAATAATCATTTTCCTATCAATGTGCATAATTTTCAGGTTAAACTGAGTTCCTCAAATTAATGGCAAGTGACCAAGCTTATTTTTTAAACATTAAAGCTTGTTTTCTGAGTCTTTTATTACAGAATTTTTCAAACAAATCAGACAGCCAACGAGATGTATTTAAAAATCACTTTTGAGCTGTTCAAATTGTCTTAAAAGAGTTTTAAAAGTGACAGACTTTTCTAAAATAGAAACTACCTAAAATTAAAAATCTGTTAGGAATTTGTGACTTCAAGCAAAAAAAAACACCCTCTGTTGTTTTAAGTTGCTTATTTTTAAAAGTGTGGTTATGGGGAAGTAGCAAATAGAGAGGATAAGAAATAAAGTAATAATTGGGATGTAAGTTCCTTATAAAATATTTGCATTGCTGTACAGTATTTATTTATCTTGATGCTTAATGTAGGGCCTACAAAACACTCCTCAGAAAGCATACTGTAGTGAAAAACACCATATTATATCTATGAATTGCATAAATGAAATACTATGGTGTGATGTATTTTTGGACTCTGAGCTATGAAAACTAAATTGTCAGCTCCTCACAATACCATTGGCTATGTCTACACTTGTTAATTTAGGTTGACTTTAGCTAAGTTGACTTAGCATGTCCACACCTAAATTTTAAGTCGACTTAGGGGGGAACTTACAAAGTCGACCTAGAGTGTCCACACTGGATGCCTAGGGGGGGCACCCCTTGCCAAGTGCCAGGGGGCTCAGCCTTTGCCCCATTGTACCTGGGTACAATGGGGCAAAGAGGGACAGGGACCCTGGCAGGGCATAGGGGCAGGGTGGGCAGGACTCTGCCCTGCCCTGTGGGGGGACATGCCAGGCTCCCCCTATGCCACCCCCTCTGGCAGGGAGGGCAGTGGGGGAGTCCTGGAGAGCCCTAAGTCGACTTAGAGTCAACTTAGGGCTACTCTGCAACCACACTGGTTTAAGTCGACTTTCTAAAGTCGACTTAAGCCTAAAGTCAACTTTAAACTAGGTTTAACAAAGTCGACTTAAGGAAAGTGTAGTGTAGACGCAGAGTAAATTAAGTCGACTTAAGCGAGCTTAAGTCGACTTAATTTACAAGTGTAGATGCACCCATTGCACATGTCTGCTGTCCTTGGAGTCAGTAGTTGTTGCTTTACCAGTTACTGACAAATTTCTTAGAACACTTCCAGCTCCCTTTCCCTCATGCATGAGATAACACTTAGATAGCTCATTCCAGCCGGATAGGGTTATGATCCCTTGAGGTATGTTGTGACTCCTCCCACTCATAAAAGATGCCGGTACTCAGCCAGGGATCTGGGGCCACCAGCAGCGGCAGCAGGAGCCAAGGCCTCATTGCTGTGGAAAAAAGGTACCCCTGAGTTACCACCACACACACACACACACACACACAAGCCCTGAATAGGCCTTAACATTTTTGTCCACTAGTTTGAATTTTCAAAACTAGTGTATCTACTAGAGCACTCATTGATGATACACATAGCAGTAAGTGCCTTTCATTTGCTCATTCAAAGGACTAACAGGGATGTTTGATGTCAAAGAAGTATACTTTTCATTTACCAATTGAACCTTTGCTCTAATCTTCATTTCTAATAATACAAACAGATTGTGGCTGTTGCTTTCTTCCTTGTCTCCTTTCCAGTTCTTCTCTAAAATAGCTCTCTGTTTAAACAAATTCTTTGCCAATCTATATTAATGCTTAACAGTTTAAGATTCCCATATATGGTCATTATAAAACCTAAACCCTTGATGAAACAATAGAGGCATCAAGTTGTCACTGACCTAAACTTTCCAGAGACCTAAAATACAGTTAGTTATTCAGTTATTTTAGAATCCTTCATTTTAAACTGTAAACATTACTAACAAAAAACTAGGCATTTGTGTTGATTATAGCGTTCTAGTTTCATAATATAAGCACTAGTCCAAATTCTGCTTTCAGGCACACCTGTGCAGCTCTGTTGGGTTGTACAGATATTACTGAGGGTGGAATTGGGTCCCCTGCACATGAAATGAAAAAAAAAAGTTTGTTATAGTCCTCTGAGGTTTATATATTTCATAATTTTGAACGTGATTCATGGTAACCCCAAAGAACAGGCAGAATATGACAAAAAGGATGTTTTCTCAGAAAATGCATATCCTGCCATATTTCTCAATGTGAGAGGTGGTTAAAGCGTAGGTAGATCTGCAAGCAAAAACAGCCATGGCAGGTTTTTAGCATCTACTAAATTGCTACTTCACCTCAGATTCAGAATGTAATATCTCCTGTTAAGGGAGATAAGTATCTACTGTGTGGCTCAGTCTGGGTGGTTTTATAGTTATTTGAGAAATAGCTGTGATCTTAACACTTCGTGTTGCACAATATTTCATTAACTTTTACAGGCAATTCCAAAGATCTGTAAGTATTTTAAATTTCAGAAATATATGAAAACATGGGATATAAAGATTTTTTACCACATTTTCAATGGGATCTCCAGTACCGTCTGAAAAATGTGTGACTGCAAATGTATGCTTATAAGTGTGATTACCCATTTTGTGTATGATTACCTTTTCCATGTGATTACTTATTTGTGGCTAATTTGGCAAAATCCTTGTGTCGCCAAGGCTCCAACTGACTTCAGTGGGAGTTTAGCCTGCAGAAGGACCGCAATTTAGCTCCTTTGTACATGGAAGTGCCTCTCTGTGTATGTGCAAGTACAGGGTTTCACAGCAAACGAATACAGCTGTAAATTTGACAGGGTACATTTATAGCGACTCCTTTGACAATTTGGCTTGTAGTATGGATGAAGTAAATTCTGCGTACCTAACCGTCATTTTATTTTTACACAACTTGAGTTCTTTCTTGTCATATTTATTGAAACATTATACACAAGTAGGCTACACAGCATTGATTTTGAGTTCTTGAGGAAAATGTACCCAAAGTTCAAAGAAATTTTTTGTGAGTGATTGTCCACGTGGTTTCCACTTGTGGAGCACATGACCCCCTGCGTGTAAGGGGCTTCTTTTTGGCGAACATTGTCCACGGGAGTTTTACCTCTATCCTGGATGTCCTTGCATCCCCCTCTACATAACAAGCAAAGCCATCTTTCATTTCCTTCTTCCTGCCTATGGCCATGCAACAGAACTCCTGCAGTGCCCCCCTGCTCCTTTGCACACTGTGTTATCTCTTGCTGAGCTAGTTAGTTAATAGTTATCTAGTTATTAGTTACTTAATTAAGTTAAAAAACTTGCAACTATCCTAAATACATTGTTTGCCTGTTGGAAAAAGCCAACAAACCAACCATCCCCCCTGCCAAAAAACTCTATTCCCCCTCCCCCACTCAAAAACCTCTTTTAAAATCGGTTAGGAAATAAAACCTTGGGATTTCAAACTTGACCCTCTTGTGAGATTACTATCCCACCCAATGAGGGACATTCTAGGTGCATTTTTTGCCTTGGTGAAGGGTACATCCATGACACATGCTTGATCTGTTGAACCTCTCAGGGCCTATGTCTACACTTGTTAATTTAAGTTGACTTAGCATGTCTACACTCAAAAATTAAGTCAACTTAAAGGGGACCCTGCCAAATAGACCTAGAGCGTCCACACTGGATGCCTAAGTCGACTTGTAGGGGTTAGGTGGACCAGGTCCACGGTGGCAGGCAGGGCACCCCTTGCCAAGTGACAGGGGGCTCAGCATTTGCCCCATTGTACCTGGGTAGAATGGGGGCTGAGCAGGACAGGGACACTGGCAGGGCATAGGAGCCGGGTGGGCAGGGCTCTGTCCTGCCCTGTGGGGGGGCACACCAGGCTCTGCCTGTGCCAGCCACCCTGGCAGGGAGGGCAGTGGGGGAGCCCTGAAGCCCTTTAAGTCGACTTAAAGTCGATTTAGGGCTAATTCGCATCTACTGGCTCAAATTAAAACGAGGTGTTATTAATTCGAACTAACTTTTCCTTAATTCTTCTTGGGGAGCAGGTTAAGTCAAATTAAAGAAAATGTAGTGTGGACGCAGATTAAATTAAGTTGATTTAAGCAATCTTAAATTGACTTAATTTGTCAGTGTAGATGCACCCTAAGAGCACACAGGAAACAAGGGAGGGCTGTCCCACACTGTTTGTACTGGAACATCTGATAAAGATCTCTTCAGAGCCTGATATAAAAGGTTCTGCCCAGCCCAAATAGTCACTTTTTGCGAGGGCTTCTGTCTACTATAACTCAACACTGAGCTCCTGAGCTCATTCTTCATCAAAGAGATCAAACCACTCAGCTGCGGAGGGCAGTAAAGCAGTCAAGACTTCTTCCATCTCATCATCAGCAAAGAGGCATAGAAAGGAGTATCACATTTGGAGCAAGCATAAATGTGTCCTCTCTGATGCCTAGTTAAATGAGACAACAAAGCCATCATCTCTCCACCCTAGATATTTGTGGCCCCCCCCCTTACTATAATATAATATAATAAACATTAATGTGTTTACGCTCACAACAACCCTATGAAGTAAGAGAGCACTGTTAGTTCCGTGTTAAAGATTAGGAAATGAGGAAGAGAGAGATTGAGTATGTTTACACTTGGAGTTGAGGGTGTAGTTCCCAGCTTGTGTAAACATACCTGCACTAGCTCCCTAAAATAGATTCTATTGAGTCTTCATGGTTTCAATTCTGTGCGATGCTCAAGTTGTTCCAAATCATCATTGAAGACATCATTTGGGAAGGTTATGACCTATTTAATGCATGAACAGATGAATCTCTTTATTTATTTGAAGGATTTGAGAGCTGCACTTCACTCACTTGGGTGAATAGCCCAAGGAGGAAGCAGGTCAGACCTCAAAGCTTCACCAGGCAGAGGCCCTCTACCTCTTATTACTATAACACATCGATAAAGACTGGAGCTACTAAAACAGAAGTTCTAACACAGCAGGCCCCCTGCCGCCACCTCTACCTACTTCACACTTCGCATCTACCTCACAGTGACAGGTTCAATGCCTTTTTTGAGAGAGTCACAACCATCTGAGGATCTTTTCGCCTGCTTTTGTCAACCACCATTTTTATTTTTAAGAGGCCTGGACCCAGATCTTGGACTGGTGTGTCCTGGAAAGTATAAACAAGGGATGTTCCATCCAATGCCAGTTCCTTCCTTCTCCCACACCTACTTCTCCATCCTTTTTAAGAGACCACTCTCACAAGATACTGTTAAAAGAGGAAGTAAATTCCCTTAGGCAACACAGAGCAGGGGAAGAGATGCTCCTGTTCAGAGGCATAGGGATCTACCATTACCTTTTAATCCCAAAGAAAAGAAGGGCTGATTCTAGACTTGAGATGTCTCAACAGATTCATCCATCGTTTCAAGTTTAGTATAGTAGCCCTGGCATCAATTATAGCCTCATTAGATCCTCAAGATCGATTCACAGACATCTCAGCCTTCAGGAGGTTAATTCCCATCTGTCCATACACTCAGTACAAAAAGCATACCTCACATTCATTGTAGGGGACACTTACTACAAATAGGATATTGGTTATCATTGGATCTCTCCATGGCCCCAAGAATTGCCTTCTGGTCACCACAGTCCACTTAAGAAGACATGGCATTCATGTATATCATCCATACCAGGATGACTGCTGATATGAGAAAAAAAAAAATCTCCTCTGCAGGTGACCATCTTGGTTTTCATGATATTAGGACTCTTTTCCACAGTGGAGCTCAAGAGCAATAGAGAAAAATCTGCACTGTGGATTAGCAGAAGTATAGAATTAATATGTGCTTTTATCCAACATATTTCATAGCTGAGGCTTAAAGATCAGATGCGTACTTTGATAGAGCTGTCCTGCAACCCTTGTTTAAATAGGACACCTAGCACATACTGCCTAACTGTGGGGTGACTGCTTGATAATGGAAGTGGAATACAGCTTGAAATCACTCAAAGAAAGAATGAATGTTTAGTTACACTGTAGTAACTAGTTTTTTGAGACATGTTGTCCACGTGGATTCCATAACCCTCCCTCTTTCCCTACCTCTATAGCTAGAGTCCTGTAGCTACAGGACTATGTATAGGTGAAGGAACTGAGGGAAGGTTGGTCCCTCTCTGTCCTTTATGTCGTTGAGTGGGAGGACATTTATGGTACAGGCATGGCCCAATGAATAGTCCTAACCTAAAACAAATCTGATCTCATGTGCATGGAGCACATACACACCAAAAGTAGAATCCCTGTGGACACCACATCTTGAAGAACTACAGTAAATAGAAGGTAAGTAGAATTCTACCCCACCCCCATTTATTTGATTTTATTTGATTTTATTATTTTTGTGGTCCTTGGAATTGATCAGCTCAGAGACTTTTGGTAGGACTAATCCTAGTTCCAAAATCCATGGTAAAACTATCGCACACATTGACTGGCACAGTTAAGTATGGCAAGGTTTGCAAGTTTCCGACTAGTGAAATAGTTTGGGGATAGGGAAGAGTGCATGTTGCAGGTCAGTGTTGTTGGCAGAACTGTGTGGGGAAGCTTTTCCTGTGCCTAAATCCATTATTATTTGCTTCGTTTACTGCTGCTAGCCCTCTCCTACCCCCAATATTTATGATTATAGGTCTTTTATCTTATAGATTCCTTATTCTTTTTACAGCTCATACATGTACACTCATTTTTCTTAACTTCCTATGGCTTGTTTTAAGCTAATCAATGTAACTTAGCAGCTATCAAATAGAATGGAACTAAGCATATACTTTTGATTAAGCATCTGTGTAAGTGCTTTAATAAATTGGGATGGTTTGTTGACACATGTCGTCGTGAGAGGAGAGAGATGAGGTAGGGTTTGAGAGGGACAGACAGCAGTCATGGAAGTACATTTTCATTGGTGGAAGTAAAAAGTCAGGAAGCAGTAGCCTCCAACACTTGGGGTGGGCTCTGTAAGCACAGAATTCAAAACAGAAGTCCTCAACACAGCTTTAAAGTCTTATGAATGTGTTCACTGTGGGAAGAAAAAGTTCTTATAGGTAAGACCCTGTTGGAGTAAAGCCTTTAGCGCTGTCTACTGTATAACAACTTAAATCTAAAGGAAACTCTTCAGACCACCCACATCTTTCTCTGCTTCATTGTTGTTTTCAGTTTGCTTTTTCAGAGGGATTAGTGCTAAAGTAAACTCCATAGCCTCGTAGCCTCACCAAAAAAAAAAAAAAGTTTTGTGTAAAGTGAAAATTAGACTCTTAAATCTGCAAAGTGAGCTGTTTATCTTACAAATTTATTCTTTTTTTATTGGGCCACACATATTCTAGATAGAAAGATAAAAGGGAAATGGATAACAGACCATCATTTACAGTGACATATAACAAAACATATCTAGTACTCTTATTCCTTAAATTTATCCTGAGTGGCTTGTTAGCTTTATCTGTAATGTTCACATAGTGTTTATTGAAAATGAAAATAAAAACTCTAAATTTATCATCAGACGTACAGTACTTTGCACTTCACAATCTCAGAAATGCTTTTCCCTAAAGCAGTTTTGGACCTTATCATATACAACTCTTCTGTTGAACACTCTGTACAAACAAACAGTGGAAAATCAGAATTCCTTGGGCATTTTGGAAATATAGGTTTCCACCTATCTTTGTCCGCCTTGGTCTTGAAAGACAGCATATACTATGAATTATGTTGCTTTTAAATACTTGTGAATAATTCAAAATGACAGTTACTGCCCTTCTCTCTTAAATATTGTGTTTTAACTCTGCAGTATTTCAAGTAGAACTAAGAACTTTCAGAGAATACTAGTCAGGCATCTATTCGTTTTAGAAAACTATCCTCTTTCACCAGTAAAAAAGTGACCATTACAAGGCTGAGTGCAAGTATTTGACAGTGCCTATTCCTGATGTCTTTTTTTACAGGTATTTCAACTAGAGAAATATTTGCATTTGCATTTTTTAAAAAAACCCTATTTTTTTATCCAATATGGTACGTGGGAAAATTAGCTGGGAGTTGAGAACTTTTTATGTCTGTTGTCTTATTATTAGATTTTTATTTTGTTAGGTAAAAGCATTTTGTGGTTGCAATTAAAAATATGACTCTTAAGGCTTTGGGGTATTCACAAGTTAATACATAGCTCTATCTGTCCTGTCAGTCTCATTTACATGTTTTCATCACTCCTTTCCCTAGTCTGCAACAAAATAGTGAGTGTCCATTATATGATACTTGTTTAAAATTTCTACTGTAACCTTGTTCAGTAATGCGCTATTGGGGGCTATACTACGTTATGTTTTTTCTTAAGCCACGTGTTAAGTACTTTTTTGTTGTGTCTCACCATTTCTGTGTAAAAGACAACTCCACGCAAACTTCATTGGATCTTCTAATAGATTTGGTTACATAACAAAAATCTGAGGATGGAACAATTTTTATCAATCCTTTATAGGGAAAATTCTCAAGTTTGTGCACAAAGATTTAACTATATGTTTCCTGTTAATATCAATGGCTATGTCTACACTTACTAAAATTAGTTCGAATTAGTTAGTTCGAACTAACTAATTTGAACTAATTTTAGTTAGTTCGAACTAAGCAAGTGCCATGAATTAGCGAATTGCATTGAGTTCAGTGGGCCGGTTAGTTCGAACTAAGCAATTAGTTCGAACTAACATGGCCACATTGGTTAATTCGAACTAACTAGTTCGAATTAACCCTTACTTCGAATAGCCTATTCGAATTTATTAGTTCGAATTAAGGAAGCCCTTAATTTGAACTAATGAAAGCCTAATGTAGCCATGGCTTTAGTTAGTTCGAATTAAGCTTCCTTAATTCGAACTAACTTGCCAGTGTAGACATAGTCAAAGGGAGCTTAACCTCTACACACAGCTCTGAAAATGTACCTCTCTGTATTCTGCCCATATAATGTGACGATATTATAATTCTATTTACAAATCTGTACACTTGCCTCCTCCTTCTCTGCCTTTGTACTGGTGCATGTGTGCCTGTATGACATAGGGAATCTTTATAAATACAAAATAATTGGGATACAAGCTTGGCTTTAATAATCACCTTTTAAAAAGACCCTATCTTCTTTATAATTTTTTATATCCATCTTCTGCTTAAACTTTAACTCAGTTAGTTCAGCGCCTGAATGAATGATGGCATAGCCATAGTCTTCAGAAAAGACCATCTTTTTAATATAATCTAAATGGTGTCCTAGGCCACAATAGTTATTGCAGTAAGATGTACAGTGGGCATGCAGCCATATTTGACAGGGTAGCGGAGAGCAGAAGAGAAAGGTGCTCTCACCTGTCATGCTTCTTCACTGGCTTTCCCTGATGTTAGCCGTGTGCAGTCTAACTCCAATGATGGAATACTGTGTTAGAAAGGTGATATTTTCTGTTCCAATTTCATGCAGAAAGGGAGGCAGTGTCACTTCTGCAGTTTTCACCAAGGTGATCACAATTGTCCTGTTGTTCTTTTTCTTTTTAATTTTTAATATACTTCAAACTTTTCACATTAAGTTGTCCATCCCCTGTATAATAATTTTAAATTAATCATATTTAACAAAGCAACTTTTAAAAACTTTTTTGGAAAAAGAAAATTAATAGGAACTAAGCAAAAGAAGAAATCAAACCAGCTGCTGACACAGCTGCTTCCTTTCTTGTATGATTCAGTTCAATATAAAGGTACCATATGCTGCTTAAAATGATGTTAGGAAAGATGAAATAATTTAAGAGAATAACAAGAAAATACATGAATTGTCAGCATTCTGTCAGATTTAAAGAATGAAATAGACAGGTGTAGTATTGACATGTTTAACTTTGTGTTGTGTTAGCAGTTTCAGCGAGAACAACTTCTGACATGTGCTGAAGTGATGTGAGAACATTTCTGTGTTTCAGACATCGGAGAAGAAGCTGGGAGATCTGTAGGAGTCCAGCAGCCAGCTTTATTGAGAGACAGGAGCCTGGGTTCTGCCATGAAAGACTGTCCATATTGTGGAAAAACTTTCAGAACATCACACCACTTAAAAGTTCATTTGAGAATACATACAGGTGAGAGGTAAAGGAAAATTTGGGAGTACTATACCATAAGGTAACTGTCAAGGTTTTGCAAGAAATGCGGGCTGTCAAGATGTTGCAAGAAATGTATGGAGGGAAGTTATGATTCCCAGTATAGACCAGTACTCGGCGTCCATTTGGATGGATGGATGGATGGATGGATGGATGGATGGATGGATGGATGGATGGATGGATGGATAGAATTGGATGTGGAATAGGCCACTTTAACAGAATAATCCTTTTCTAACTGAGGTTGTATCAGGGCTTGTCTGCATGTTGTCTGAGCTTGTAAGTTCTGGTTTGTACTAGCATGTTGTGCACACCCTTGTGATGTGTGGGAAAAGTTCCCTAGAGCATATTAATAGGGTATGATTGAAATTGGGACTGCATTAATGCACTTTTAGTGTGCTCCAGCAGTGTCCACACAGGCCACATAGTGTGTCACATGCTAGGACACACTAGAATCCTTTTCATGTGCACTAACACTGTGTGCACTGCAGACTTACCTCCCTTCTAGACTGTTTCCTTCTATTATCCCTGTTCCTCCTCATAAGCTTATTTCACTTAGTAATGTAAACTACTTCAGTGGCCTCCCTGAGCATCTATTTATGGATTCTCTATGGTTTTGCTCTGTTACTACTTCTGTTCAATTTATTCTTAAAATACTTATTTTAACATCTTACTGCGTACACAAACACTTTAGCTTCTTCAATTTTATTAAATATGTTGTAGCGTGTTATTTTAATGTTAAAATCTGGCCAAAGTCCCTAACTTTTCATGTTTTATTTTTTAATAAGAATGATATGCTAGTTATTTCTACTCTGTAGAGATAAGAATGGCCATTCACTGGTTAATCTAGCCGAGTATCTTGTCTCTGACAGTGGGCCATGCCAGATCCTGCAGATGAGAACAAAACAGGGCAATTATTGAGGGAGACATCCCTTATCATACAGTTCCAGCTTTTGTCAGTTAGAGATTTAGGGATCCTTGGAGCATGGGGTTGGATTCCTAGCTACTGTGTCTAATAGCCATTGATAGGTCTGTCTTCCAAGAACATATCTAATTCCTTCTTGAACCAAGATATACTTTTGGTCTTCACAATATCCCCTCATGATGGGTTTCAAATGTTGACTGTGCTTTGTGTGAAGAAGTACTTCCTTACATTTGTTTTAAACCTGCTACCTGTTAATGTCATCAGGTGACCCTTGATGCTTTTGTTCTGTGAAGGGGTAAATAATACTTTCCTATTGACTTTCTGCACACCAATCATGATTTTATAGACCTCTCTCATATATATCCCTTTTCTAAACTGAACAGTCTGTGCTTTTAGTCCTCATGTGGAAACTTCTGTTTTTCATTCGGAGTATAGCCTGTTTTGGAGACTAGAAAAATGTAAACGTTGCATATACCTTAAATGTAAGGTATCATATATACAGGGGGGAAAACACAAGGGTGTATAGAGATACTTAATATGCACTTACACACCTTAAATGCATTGTTTGGTGAAAAACTGAGTAATGCCCTTTACCCATGTATTCAGCACTCATTGCCATCCGTGAAAATTCCATACATGTCTCAAAAAAGTGTCATAGGGTAACTTAATGCTAGCACAAGCCCCCATGGCAGTGAGTCTGAGCTCAGATTTGCAAAGTCAGGCTTGTGCTACAGAACAAAATATAGACTTGTAGACATTCCCACTCTGGCTGAAGAGTGTGCTCTGTAGCCCATGGGGGTTTGGGTGTCAGACCCTGAGCTCCAGCCTGAATGGTAATATTTACATGGGTGTTTTAGGCACTGCAGCATGAACTTACTCTATAGACTCTCTGCCAAGGTGAGGGGGGGGTTTTTGGTTTGTTTTTGTTTTTTTTGCATGAGCCTTGCAAGCCCAAGTCTGTAGACCAGGCTCCAAGTCTCGCTGTTATTGGTGTTCCATTGTGGTACGGGCATGATGCTTTTTTGCCCCATGTGCTTGTCTGCAATAGTATATTCTCAGCTCTACAGGCCTGCAGTGGCCCTGGGACTCACCGCAAGGTGGGAGAAGGAAGATCAAGGCCTAAGTATATTTGTCAAATTGCGTGGGTACCAGGGGCTTGTTTCGCTTTCCTCTGGGAGTCATGCACTGGGCTAACTGCCCTAGATCTTTTGCGGATAGTAACTGCTTAGGACTGCATAAGCTGCGCGTGGATAGATCCAAAGTTGAGACTGGCATGGGCAGTCAAGAGCTTATTTACTAATGATCCATGTACAATCATCTCTGGCTCTTTCCTTCCTATCCAGTAGGTAATTTGAATGGCTCCAATGTGTGGTCATCCAGGATTCTCCCTGCCAGTACCACCCCAGTTTTTTTGGAAGGTGTGGAGTCAGGGGTCTATATACTTCCACAGTTCATAGGCACAATGAACAGGATTAGGAAATGCTTTCCAGCTCTACCTGTGAGTTTATTATCTTTGTCATATTTTCATTCTACAAAGTGTGGGTGGTTTGTTTTTTTTTCATATGCAAGTAGTAGTTGCTTACCCAAGTCAGTTATTTAGGTACCTAACTTGTTTTGAGGCAAACGTGCAGTTTTGGAGCACATAAACTTGACACTGTATTATTGGATATGCAAATGGACAGGCTGCCTTTGAAAATATAACTGGAAGGGCTGAAAATTGGCAAAAACAGGAAATTGAAAGGAACAGATGGAGCTTATTCCTTATCTCTTCTCCTTGTGTCTTTGAATTCTGGTATAATAGTTAACTATATAGAGGCTGCTTTTAAGGTCACTTTGAAAATGTGGCCCTTACATTGTTTAATTTACGGGGAAAGAAACACTTTTGGGCTGTCTCATGTTTGCAGTTTGTACAGTACCTAACACAATGGAACACTGATCCCTTTATTCAGTACTGTAATAAAGGTAAATATAAAAGGCAAATTATTTTAAAGGAGTCCTGTAAACTATTTAAAATCTTTTCAAATATAAGATTTATAGGAAAATATTTTAAAATATCCCTCCTTCCTCCACCCATACCTTATAAGAGTTAAGTGGTCACTGTGTTCTACTGTTTTAAAGGTGACACTGATTATGCACTCAGTATTTGTGGCTCAGAATTCCTGGACAATAAGTGAATTACAATGCAATATTCCATGAAAACTGTGCTTTAAAATTCCTTTACAAAATCAAAACAAGAAGATAAAGCTTGATGGAAAACAGGAAAAAGGCAGGAATTTATGGAAACATTGTACAGGCCATGCAAACAACATTTGCAATGTATTTAAAAAGCATAATAATATTAAAATAAAGAAGAATTTCCACTAAACTGTGAACAAAGTATTTGTAAAATAATGGCAAGAGTATGTTTAAATGGACCAATGTGTGTTGCCCATTATAAATAGTCATAATAAACATTATAAAATGTAAAATGGTAAATTTATTAAATCAAAATTCAGTTGTTATGCAGTAAATTAAAATGATGTAATAGATACCAGTTATCAAGCAGATATTATATTGGTTAGTTTATTCATCTTGGACTGTATTTTGTCAGTTTTCTGCATTTTATATCACACTGTCTTTTTATTTTATATCTGGATCATATAACTGACAGACAAAAAACACTTCAATGTGTTTCTCCACTACATTAACTCAATTACTGTTCTTGTTCTCACAACACCTGCTTGTTAGAGAAGAGCGTAAGTGATTCAGAAAAAGTTAGATTCGTTCCCATGTGTGGTATTTTGAGGGACATAGGTTGGATGGCTCAGTGCCCCAGTCAAGTTCAACTAACAGCATGGCTACACTACATTTTAAACCTGGTCTTGACCTTGGGCTCAGGCCCAAACTTATCTCCATTCTCCCCTTCCGTCTATAAGCTATTCTATCTGACTCAAGCCTTTCCTCAGCCATAGGACCTTAAGGGGTGGAGGGCTTGAGCCTAGGTCTTGCAGGGTTCAGGCCTAATCTCCATTGGTTTGCAGTGTGGGTGTAGCTTGAGCCAAGACCCTCTAGCTCCAGGCCCTGAGTGTCCGCCAAGTGATGTCCTACAATTCTGTAGATCAATGCTCTTTGTCCTCTTTATCTTAAGAATAGCTAGTCAACTTCCAGGACATGGAAGCAGTCCCTCTTGTTCAAGTACAGTAGCTTGGCATTTAACCGTTCCATTTTATTCTGACCATGGAGCTGCAAACACATTGAACTGTCTCCTGTGTTTGCAATGGCTACCAACCATAAGTCCTTTACCAGCCATGCTGCTTCCTAGACACAGGAGCACAGCCAGATTTTGGTGAATTTGTGGTGCAAGGTAAGCAAAAACTTTAAAAAGATTGATTTTAGCGAGTTCCAGGAATGACCATGTGTACCAGAAAATAGTGAAGAAGATTGCAGCATTGGATTCACTAGACTGGTGACCAGTATTGGGAGAGGATAAAGTAGCTCAAGACCAACTGTCAAAGCCAGGGATGAGAAGAACACCTCTGAGAACTGTCTGACATTCTGCCTCTTTTATGAGAAGTTTGGTCAAATGCTGAGCACTAAGCCACCAGCCTTCCACCAGCCTGGTCAGTCAAGATTGCCACCTTCTAACCCCAGAATCCAGTCGAGATCTGGAGAAGAGCCAGCAGGTGCTGGAAGAGGCTACCAATGAGATTCTGGTGCTGAGACTCGTCTTTGATGAAGTTTTGCTGCTGGAGCAACTGAAGCAAATCTTCGTCCCAAATTGGAGCTGGCTTTCAGTGCCTCCCCTCCTACCCCGAGAGTAACAGCCCTCTACAGAACATGCATAGAAACTGAAGAGGTAGAAGTCATCCTTGGGCCTGGTAAGTTTCTGAGTCTCTGTTTGTTTTTATTAATATAATAATGGGAAGGAATTTCCAGTTTTATGAACCAGTGCAAAAGTTCTTACCAGCCACAGAGCAGCATGTATTTGGTAATGACAGATTGCACGTCAACAGCTTAGTATCCCTCCCAACTCGCCTCCTTCCCCAGCACCCACCACATGGAATTCAGAATGGAGTCTGGGAAGTGCAAACAGTGAAGCAAGCATTTAAAAATGAAGTTTTAATAGAAACTTTCATATCTGGCTTCAACATGCTGCGGTGTAAAAAATTTGACCTTCGTATTGCCTTCCCTATTACTCCACCACTCCATCCATATCTGCCTAAAGTTTTAACAGACCACTTGTACTCAGTGAACTGTACAGGAGGAAGGGTGCAATTTACATTAACAGTGTAGTCCATTTAAGCTAATAAATTCACTGTAGCCCACGGGTGACTAAATCATTTGTCCAACATGCAGTTGGAGGGTTGTGTGCAGTTCAGAAATGTTCTGAGGGATAATAGCTATAAAGTTCTTGTCAAGCTCATATTAGCATGCATATGTTCTCATGCAGTCATAACAGTCCTTATTGGAAGCTATGGGGAGGCACTAATTCTTGCAGAGACTAGCAGAGCATCCTGTTGATTGCCTGATGAATTTTGACCCAAATCCAGGTACTGATAGCTGCAAACTTCTCCCATAGTAGAAACTCCAGACTCCATCACATTTTCAGGATGGGCATACTTTGGGGAACCACCTGGGTAGCTGACCAGCCCATTCCATCTGCTGTTCAGTCACCATACATTTGAAAACTTACGTGTCATACATAGCTGGCTTGTCACTGACAGCTTGGAATACAATATCCCTTTGCCATTTTGAACCACAAGAATTGTTATGTTCTCCAAAATGTGGAATGCCTGAAATGATAGAGGGGGCTTGCGTAGTTCGCCATGGTCCATCTCCTTCCCTAACAGCCAAAGTGGTCTGCAATTTCTAAACAAAACAGATAGTGATTTTTAACCCTGAGTCCCCTTCTTCATTGCTATGAACCCAATTTTGCCAACACAGCTTCGGGGTTGGGGAATTGAAGCTTCTGGGGTCTCACACTATACTGAAGTTCAATTTTACAAAGTATCATTTTTTAGCCTTGAGATTCCCCAAGGATTTTTCCTGTGCTCATGTGCTGCATCATCTGTGAATTACTGAAACAATAATGTACTCTTTTATGTCTGCTTGCAGGGCCCTCAACCGGCCATTGTACCTCAACAGCTCAGGCACACTCCTGTAGAAGCCTGGGTCTTCATACCACCATGGATTGGTCAAAGAGGAAGCTTTTCTCATGTTCTCATGATCGGCTTATGTTTGACATTCTGGACATGGTCAACAAGCAAGTGCAATACCACAAAGAGCAGGATTCATGGCAAGTGAAAAAGCAAGCAGAAAGGCAAAATGAAAAGAAGAGGCAGGCTACCGAGCTTGAGTACAGAATTGCAGAATGGAACCAGACACTTGCTTAGGAGTTCCTAAAACATAAGGAACATAAGCTGAGGGAGGAAGACAGAGTGCAGCAGAAATACCTGTCTGAGCCGCTACTTTCTCTAAAGGTACTAGAACATAGGTTACTGCTGTGCCTGCTTTACGGCCTGAGTTTTCTCCATGGTACCATGTGCTACAGATCGACATTTTGGATAATTCCGTGGTTGGGTGTCCTATGCAACCAGACCTTTACGGCAATGGGACAGAGCAAATATACACCCTGCAATCCTCTACCTCTGTTCAGATCCTTCCTCCCTGCATGCTTCTACACCATCTTGACCTCTCTCACCTGCAATCTCCACACCCAGGCAGTGATGCCAAGTCCATGCTAAATCCACAAGAAAGGGAAAGGAGAAACATGCCAGAGGACACGCAAACTTAAAAGATTGTTTTGATGGCACTGGTTCACTATTTCCATGGTGTGCTGTTTGGTTTATACACTTTGATTTATTACTGGTTGTGCTGTGGGCTTATTCGTGAGTTTTGATCTTGTAATGGCAGCTAAGCTGCCTAGCAATGCTATAATGTTGTTTGGTTTTGTAATACATCCATGTTCACAAATAAAGAATTTTATTTAGTTTATTGCCATCACTACATCATACCATACAATACATATTTCAAATAATAAAAATAAACACATAGGAAGGCACAAGAAGGAAGTTGTATCCAGACACAATTCCTGAGTATACATACATACTACAATATACTCTGTAAATCTACAGCCCTGTTTAATAGCCATTTTGTCCATAAGAAAATACATATCAACACCCCCATTCACTACATAGAGTGACTGTACCTCCCCTTCACTGTGTGAGGTGACAGTACCATGATGTGTATACTGTAAGCCTTCCTGTATAAGAGCATTCAGAGACTAACTATTCTCTCTTCCCTTGCCCTGTGCAAGTTCATAAAGTGGGAGCACTTTCTGTTGTTTGTGTGCATCATGTTACAGCTGTGATAGATGCACTTTCTGGCTGAGTGAACTAGTTCGACAATCCATTACTGTTGTAGACTCATTCCAGGGCAAATGGCTCACCTTTGGCTTCACAAAGGTCACAACAAGCAAGCAAGCCATAGTAATACAGACAGCACTGATGACACAGACATGTCTGTAAAGAGCACCGGTAGGATTTCAGTATGCCAAATGCACAGTCATCTTCTGAGAATGGAACAGAACCATCCTTTGTCAGGCATTCTGAAATCAAGATATGGTTTCATAAGTGAAGGAAAAAGGGGTTATATAGAGTTCCCCAAGATAACAGTAGGGACAGTAGCACCATTTATGACAAAGTCATTTGGTGGGAATGATGTCCCAACCTGTCTATGAATGTAGATTCCTGACCATCAGAAGATCCTGTCATCATGAACATATCCGGTGCAGCTCATGTTGGTATCCATAAATCAGCCTCTGTAGTCTATAAAAATCCTGCATAATAATGAAATAGTTCCCTTTATGGGTTATATATTCATATTCCGGTCAAGGAGGGCAAACTATGGGCATTTGAGTCCTATCAAGGACCCCGTCACAGTTTGTAAATCCCATTCTCTTGAAACTGGCAGTTACTTCAGGGATATTGTTTATACCTGCCATCTTTGAGTAAATCACATATCCAGTTGCCATAGAAGCACCTGTCATGACTTCAGTCTCAGTTGATTTTCCAGCACCAAACTGGTTAGCAACAGGTCTATAGCAGAATGAGGTAGCCAGTTTCCAGGTAGTTAGAGCAATCTGCTTCTGGACTGATATAGCCACCCTCATGGCACAGAAGTTGTTGTGTCATGATTCTGGAGCATTGGAGCAAGCTGCTCACAAACTTTCCGAAAAATCACTTTCTTCATGGAAAACTTCTAGACACACTTCTGGTTATACTAGATCCTCATGATGCATTGGTTCCACAAGTCTGTGATTGTAGCCCACCACCAGTTCACATAGTGGATATCAGTGACTCTACCAAGAGTCATAAGTGGCATCAGCCAGTTTGAGCTGTATTGCTCCATAAGGTGCATTTGGTGGGTCAGAAAACACAGCTGAAATATCCACCAGTGTCTCATGGAAGCTTTGCTGCCTTCCTGAAAGAGTGAAAGCACAAGTAAGAGAGGGTCTTGAAATGGTGACTCCTCTAGGTTGCTGGCTGTGGTTGCCAATTGTGCAGACCAAACTGATGGCTTGGCAGAATGTGTTATCAGGCTGTAAAAACTTCCTGCAATGTGCAGGAAGGACAGTCAAGTTTTCCTACACTGCACCACAAATAAAAGGAGAGAGTGGCCACATTTTGTGAGGGCACCAGGAAGACTGGGGTGTGGTTAGTTGGACTTGGGTTTGTACTGCAATGTGGGACCTGGGAAAAAAATTCTTAACCTAGGATCACTAATCGGTGTGGATGCTCAAGGCCTGGGCTTTCAAATCCAGGGACTGTACACTCAAGTCCCATTAACTGAGGGCTTACACTGCTGTGAAGACACACCACAGGAGGCTGATATAACCAAAAGGAGACTTTGTAGCTATTGACCCATAAAGTCTGCCTCTGCAGCAGAGGAGCCTTCTTTGGTACCCATCCCACTAGCTGTGGATTGCCTTATTACGCTTTCTGTGATTACTCCCTTCCAGGCAGCAGAGTCTGAGACTCCACCCAGTTTATTTAAGTAATTGATTTCTTAGGGGAAAAAAATCAAGATCTCACTGGGCAGGCTCGGATGAGTCCCAACATCTTAATGAAAAGATTAGCTTTTCTCTGCCTGTCTGAACAATATTCAGTCAGGAAGGAATTTTAAAGGGAGTGCATCACATCAGTATGTGACTGTCTTGTGAGAAGAAGAAAAAGCAAGAAGTGAAGGGCTGTCTTCCCATTAAAACAATTTCCCAAAGCACCTGGGAAAGAGGAGGTGTCTTAGAGAGACTCCAATGATGATGGAAGAAGGAGACTCAATGCAGGCATAGTGATCAGTGATATGTGTCAGAAGCCGGTGTACGTGCAGGTGGCCCCCTTCTAACATTCTTAGAATACTTGTTAGCTGGTTTTAATGAGGAGATAGCTCTTCATTTCTTGCTGTCTCAGTCCTATTCACTTCAGTGCTATAGAGAGAACTTTATTCTGTGCTTGCATCAGAAGATTGTAGATATTTTGGGCTTGGTAAAAAGTACCTCCATGGTTAGATGTGACTCTCATAGTCCTATTGTTTATAAAAGCTAAGTGGTATAGGAACAGAATCACACAGCTGCATACACATTGCAGCTAATTCTGATCTTCATTTGTACCGTTGGAAATCAGGAGTGACACCATTAAGTCAAAGAAATGACACATTGTAAATAAGACTTTGACGCTGTGTGTCTAAAATTATATCACACCAATAATTGATATTAAAAATACTAATAAATAAATTAGATATATCCTACTTTTTCCTTAAATCATAGTAAAAGCAAGAATGTTCTTAAATATTATTATTGTGTGATGTCATTCTTTCTATTCAATATCCCCAAAATATCCCACAAAAAAATCAAATGAAAATGCAGATAAAGTACACAAGTACAAACTTGAATATTGCTAATAAAACCCATTGTACATGGGGGAGAGGTCAACATGCTGGTTAGCTTGGGTGTGACTGCATTTATGGACTATGTAATGTATTTATGTAGTGTATGGACTATGTAGTGTATTGATGTTTATCCTCTACTGCTATCCTTATGGAAATTCGAATGTAGCTACATTATTTTTAAGGACAGTCATTCTAGTAAAATGCCAATTATGGGACTTGAATGGAGAGAAAGGGTGGTGGTTAAGGCACTAAGCAGAGATTTGTCCTGCCACCAATTTCCTGTGTGACTTTGGAGAAGTTACGTAGCCTCTTTGTGCCTCAGGTCGTAATCTGTAAAATGATAACACTTCCCTACATTGCAGGGAAGTTGTGAGGATAGATACATTACAGTTTATGCAGTGCTCAGATACTGTTGAATGTGTGGATATATATACATAGTGTGCAAAGCATATGGAGGTATATTTTGTCTTATGAAGCTAGTGATTTAGGAATGCATCCTGTAAGGTTCTGAACACCATCCATAGCTTCTGAGAACTACTGAAGTTAATGGGGTGCAGGAGTTCATCTGACAGAACTGGGCTTTGAGAGCACATAGTCATAAAATACATTCTAGTCTGCCACTGCTTATCAGCATGTTCTAGGAGCACATTTTCAAACTTGCACAAGCACCTTTGAATTTTCTCAATGCAGGCATTCAAGAATCATCATTTATTCCACAGGTCAGGATTTCAAATGCGTCAAGCATTTGTATGCACTCAAACCCTGACTTTCATGTTTTCATAACGTGAGTAAGGAGCATGGAATAAAGCCATGTGAATGAGTGGGCATGAGGATTTGGCCCTGCACTAATACACTTATGAAAGGGAGAAATGAGGAGAAAAAGCTTAGCAGAACCAACTCAGCTAACTGGGTCTGACCTGTAGTATGCATAATGAATAGTCTATATAATGCATATCTTGTATTGTGACTGTTTTTCCTCTTGGAAATGTGACTGTACAATTTTGAAATGTGCCTAAATGAATTGATAGAACACACTAAAAATGGTGCTGTTTTAGTTTAATTCAACTCACATTTTCTTCCTAAAAAAAAGACTGCCTGTTGCCATTCTCTGAAGGCACTTGTAGTGGGATGAGCAATACGAATAATTAAGGAAAATGGGGATGTGTGCTCCAAGAGGAGACAATTTTGGTATTGAACATCCTTTATTCTTACATTTTAAAGATGAACTAAAAGGACTTTTCATTTCTCTAGATTTCCCCAGATTTCCCATCCTTAACATTGTGCTGCTTGCTTTTTCCTGCTTAATGACATCCCAAACTTTTGTTGAAAATAATTGATTGAATTTAAATTTCTTTAAAAGTTTAAGAGGTAATGTTACAGTATAAATTTCCTACCAAACACTAAGTAGGGAAATATCCATTAGTGAAATTAACTACAGTTTCTAGGTAGCTAACAATGTGCAGTATACAGTAGGGCATGGCTAATGAACACTGCAGTGGGTGATATTTCATTATACAAATTAATGCTCACATTTTAATGGGAAAGTCACATAATGAATCTCAGCTTCAGTGACAGCAATTAGAGACACAGATTGTCCCCTTCTGGACAAGGCACTGTTTAGCAATAAGCAGCTGTGTAAAAAGTCTTCAGGTTTACAACATATATATGCTTTGGGGGAATTAGTGTACAGTTTATATTAATGTACTGAAGCTTCACTGCAAAGGAACAACCATATTTATCTCTCTGTGTGTTAACTAAGTAAAGACATGTAGAAAGACCAAATAAATATCAGAGATGGGATATAAATAGATTAAAATATTCAATTATACATCTTTACAAAAATTAAACCCTTTTACTGTGTGTCACATAATAAAATTGAAAACCTTTAAGTTACTGGGTCAGAAGCATCATATATATAATTTGATGTATTATAATAATATAATATTATAATAATATTTTTGGGGGTCAGTAAGGAATATTTACATCTTACATATTTAGTTGAAATACTAGGGCATAAAGAGAAGTAGTAGTTAACTGGTATTTCTGACAAACAGATTAATTGTGTGATGAAACATGTTCATGATCCAAAAATAATCCTACAGAACCTTTGATATTCCATTTGGTTTTAAAAGTGTGAAGTGAATGATTAGAATGATAAAAGAAATTACTGTACAAGAATAGGCATAATAATGAACTAATTAAATCATACAGTAATTCATTTTTAAAATATCTACTGTACAGTGGATAAAATAGGTTATCAATAAGCAGTCCAATGATAAAATAAGACTATAAAGGTTTTCAATATTTTTATTAAACAATATTCTCTGGACTTTTAAGCTGTTTGATTTTCTTATGCTTAGGATAAAAGACAACTATTTCTTATGCAGAAGTACATGTGACCAAATTCTGTGTCTCATTATCTGTGGGGTCTGGCATAAAACCCACTGCCAGCTGTAAGAGCATTGGTTATGAGGTGAATGTGCCTGTCAATGACTGCTATTAAAGGGAGAGACCACTGCACAGTCGAAGGGCATTGATGGGGATAGGTCTGGTGATTAAAGGGCATGATCTCTATGTACGCTATCTAAGAAGGCTTCTTTGGTTAAAAAAAATCTGGTTAGGAAGGGATATGTAAAGAAATACACAAAATTTTTAAAAAATTTAAAACACAAAATAGAAAAATTGAGAAGTTATTAGTAGTAAATATGTCAGCAATTAGAAAATCCAAGCATCTGATAAAGGAAAAATCTACGTCCAGTGCAGTTTAAGGACTATAAGATGACATTCTTTAAATATATCAGAAGCAAATGCAGTCCTAGCTATGGTATACATCTGATATTAGACAAGGATGGTAAGTTTTTCAACCATGATCTAGAAGAGGCAGAAGTATTCAATAAATATTTTTATTTTGTATTCAGAAAGAAGCAGAGTGATATAGTTATACCTTACAGTGATGATGTCATGAGTAAGTAGGAAGGATGTTAAAACAGATACCATTACAGTTAAATATTTTAAAATTTGTAGGACTTGATAACTTGTGCAACCATATTAAAAGACTTGGCCAACGACCTCTCTGAAGCATTAATGTGAATTTTTAAAAGTCTTGGAACACTAGGGAAGTTCAAGACGACTGGAGAAAAGGGAAATCAGAAAGATGCAGAAAACTGTAGGTTGGTTAGTGAGACATCAGTCCTGGGCAAAATCATAAAAAGGTTGATATGGAATTCAGTCACAAAAAATTAAAATATGATGTCATAAATAATGCCAATCAGAAGAAGCCTTATGAAAATAGGTTTTGTCAAACTTGATATAATTTTTGATGAAATTACAAATTTGGTTGATAACTTCATTACCACATTAGACTTAGCCCAATGTGATACTATTATAATAAGAAAAAGTACGCAAAATCAATGTCTCTTGTATTAAATGGATTAAAATCTGGTTAATTGATAGATCACAACATTTATTGATAAATGGGGAGTCACCATCCAATAAGGGTGTTTCTACTGAGGTCCTAAATGGAGCTGATCTTCACCAAAGGTCTGTAATATCTTTATCAATGAACTGGAAGAAAATATAAAAATCATTGCTGGTAAAATTAGTAATAATACAAAACCTGGTGGAGTGGTAAATACTACTGGACACAGGTCAGTTATAATGACTGACCGGGGTCACTTGGTAATGTGGACTTATTTGAACTGCATGCATTTCAACACAGCCATGTGTAAGGTCATACATATCGAAAAATTGCTGCAGGTATTGCTCAAAAGTTGATTTAATAGAGTTTAGAAGGAAAAATATCGCTAGCATCGAAATTTTTTCATGGAACACTTGTCACCTTGCACGGAACAGCATGGTTATGTGGAACACAGTTTGGGAAATGCTGATCTAGACACATTCAGACTAGCAATAAAGAAAAATTTTTGAATATTAAGGAAAATTAATTTTTGGACCAATTTACCCAGGAACATGGATACCTAAGGATTCTCCAACATTTCAAGTCTTTAAGTCAAGAGTGATTGTCTTTCTAAAATATATGTTTGATGCTGAAATTATTGGGTGAGGTTCTTTGGCCTGTATTATGTACGAGATTAGTTTAGAGGATCATAATGGCCTTTTCTTGTTTTACGAATAATCTGGCACTGGCGTCTATAAAGAGCCAGAAAGTAGGTTATTCTTTTGTATAGAATGATTAGGTTGCACATAGTGTCTGTAGGGGGAATTACAGTAACCTGAATAGGTTATACATCCCTGTTGTTTATGCAGTATACTGTATGTGTAGACACTGTTTGCATTGAACAATGTCTGTTTCCAATTGTTTATCAGGAGTTCATAAAGTTTTTACAACAGTTTTTTAATTTTTGTTTTCTCACATACTGATATAAAGTAATTCTGTGAGTTGACTCATACACTGTAAATCAGATGTTAGATAGACAAGAACTCTGATTATGCTATTTAGCTAACAATTTCCAGAGGGGTAGCAGTGTTAGTCCGTGTAGAACAAAAACAAAGAGAGTCCTGTGGCACCTTTAAAGACTAGCAAATTTCTTCGGGCATAAGCTTTCGTGGACTCCAAGCCACCTCATTAGATGCATCTGATGAAGTTGGTTGGAGCCCACGAAAGCTTATGCCCAAAGAAATTTGTTAGTATTTAAGGTGCTACAGGACTCTCGTTGTTTTTGCTGTTTAGGTAGCTTCTCTGTCCATTGCTTTTATGCCATGTATTGGGACCGTTTTTTAAACAAGGTTGTGAAATGACTTTTATATAACTGCAAGCAGGGTCCGGGAATTATCAAGATCAAGAGGATCAGTCCCATTCTGAACCACGAACAATGCCTCTTGAACATATCAAACATAGGAAAGTTTTGGAAAAAATGTTTCCATCACCCCCATATGGCAACTTTAATTTATGTAAACTGAAATTAAGTGTTTAATAACTCATCCAGACACTGTTCTTGGCACTATTACTGGGTAATCATTACATGAGGATGAGCTTTCTGAAACATTTTTCAAAATATTAGATGCAAACAAATATTCTTCTAACAAGAACCATCCCCAGCATTCTGTCCCACTTAGTCTTCCTTTAGCAAGTATCATTAAATAACCTGGCAGAATCACAGAAGTTAAGTATCTGTCAATATTTTTGTTATACATCTTTGGTTGGTGAGGGGAAGTTTCAGTAGATCATAATTGTGAATCACACTGTGGCTGAAATTTGGCACATTGCTTGTCCAACTGAATAGATTAAATAGTGTTTTAAATGGCATTTAACTATGTGTGACCAATTTTTAAATTTAGATATTGTTGGCGAACCTAAATTTAGCAGGTTTGAAGATGCATTTTCCCCCTAATGCCAGCCTTTAAAATAGGCATAGTTAATTTTGCAAGTGGATATCTTTAAAGTGTAGTAATTACTTTTGATTGTAAAAAATTGTTTTCCAGTGTAATATTTCCTTTGGCTGATTCCAAAGGCCAGAGGTGGCTCAGCATGTTGTTATGTGATTGATCAGAGATCAAGACTTCATCTTAAATCCTTGCTCCCAGTCTGGCAAGAGATGGGAGCATTATGGTGTCAGTAGCCTCAATTCTAATGGAAATTTGCAATTTTAATCATGCTGTCTTAGTGAGCGGCCTGTTACAGACTAGTTTTGATAGTATGTGCTGGGAGCTGTGTTCAGGTCTCCTCTGTTGAAGGGAACGTTGTTGTGGGGCCTTTGAAAAAGTGGGGAAAATTGAATATCTTCAGGGCTCAGCAATTAAAAATAAAAGTATGTTGTCAGCGCAGAATGCTTGGGATGGAAGGCACTTTATAAGTGAAAAGCATTAGTAGTATTTGTATTTCCTCTAGTTAGCATATTAATTTTCTTGGACCCATTATTAAATATACTTATTGCCTTAAGCACCTCCTGAGATGTTTATAGCATCATTAGTGGAGCCTACAATGTAGAGTATGTCTCATCATTGCAGATGCATGTTATCCAGCAGTTCATACAGCATCTGCAATGGTAGAACACAATTTCTAATGATGTCACTTGAAGTGCAGTGCATATACACATCAGCTAGACTTATTATAAATGTAAATAGTAAATGTAACTGCACTTAAATATTTTGGGATAGGTATAGATGATACTGTGAAAGAGGATTTTCAAGTAAAAGAAATCGAATTAAAAAATGCAGGCATTGAGCCACATAAGGTTTCTAGAGTCTTTTCTCAGCACCCCCATGACTGGTTCTTAGACTATGCTTTAAATCCATAATTTGTGTCAGAGTATTAGAGACCCCCTAACTAATTGATTGTAACACATAGAGACAAGCTTTGGGACAACATGCAATGACTCAAAAAATTAGAACATAAGCATGCTGTAAAATGAGCATTAATGTGTGTGTCTGTATTTTGGCCAGGAGTAGAGCTGTCACAGAATACTCACACTTTTGAAATGAATAATTTGCATGAGAATATGTGCAAAGTAGCTATTGCCATTTCAGGGTACAGATGCATACGAATATGCAGAACATGACCTCTGATCCCTTGTTCCCAGGATCAAATGCTTCCTTTTAGAGGATAGCCAGCAGAATAGTATCTCTGGCTTCAAGAGGGAAGCCAAAGTAAGTCTTCATCTTAGTGCCTTCTGCTGCTTCGCATAGGTCATATAGTAGGTTCTTCCTGCACAGCACCTACAATGCCCTAATCTACACTTACTGCCTTTTTCAGTGGCAGTCAACGGGAGATTTGCAAAGTATGTAAAATATCTTGTGTATCTCCCGCCGACTTCTCAAATCCTCCCTACACACTACACTAAGCCGACTGAAAATGGCGTCCAGTTGGCTTAGTGTAAATGCGGTCATGGAGCTGGTGTTCCAGCTCCAGTTCAGTTATCAATTGAACGCATCCACACAGACACCTCAATCGAAACTGAAGATCGTGCTGACATCAGTATAGACTTGCCCTAGAAGTTAGTCTAGAAGTTAGACTGATAAAGAAGGCCATGGTGGAGAGCCTAACCTGAGTTTTTCAAAAATGTCTGAAAGTGCACTGAAATGTTCAATTTAATTTCTCATGTTAAAATGTGTGGACCCAGGCCTAATCTCTGAATCATGTTAGTTACCAACTCTTACATGAACCATGTTAATCAACCTTTGTAGGGTGATACAATAAGTGTTTTGCAGTATAGGGTTGTTGTATTTTATAATTTAGCCTCAGGATTACATTACAGACCAAAGTCAGAGTGTTCTGAATTTTCTTTGAGTTATAGAACACATTCCACGACTGTACGTGGTCAGATAATGCAGTAGGGAATTTGCCAAACTCTCAGTGGAGGCCTTAGTGTATAAAAAATTAAAAAGTATGAAAACTTTCCATTTTTATTTTAAATGGATTTTGAGGTTATTTGTGAATTAGTAATTTTTCAACCAGTGTAATAATCCGCCTACTCTTTTAATGGAGGAACTGGAGGATATTTCCTCCAGAATGGAGGAATATCATTATAGTACATTAGGACTGCAGCATGTAAGCGATAGTTAAGATAAAAAGTAGTCAATAAAATAAAGTGAGTATAGAAGAAATTTTAAAACCATGAACTATTTCAAGGGGAGTATTTATAGGAGGTTTGCCATTGCTTTTTAGATCAGTTAGAGAAAGAAAACACATACGAGAAAACGGTTTTTTCACTTGTGGAGGTTCCTCATAAAAATAATTACTGATATTGACAGAACGCTGTCAAAAAAGATGCTTTCTGTACTGTCAGATTCCTGTCTTTTTCAGGGAGTATTTCTGCACTCATGTCTACAAGGAACCCTTGATTGCTAACAACTGCTCTGCATATATTTAAATTTACATTTTTAAGACTTTTTTTTCTTTTTGAATATATATATCTGTGGTGGTATGTGAATATTTTATATAAATATAATATCATTGAGTTTTTTTAAATCATAGCAAGAACAATAAAAGTTTAGTATTGAGTTCAAATACATATTATTTAATTCATGAAAATCACCTAATGTTTTAAAGTACTATTTAAGCTGATCCTTACTCTATTACCCGATCTGTAATTTACCTATAATAAACACTGTAGAAAAGTGTTTATTATAGGTAAATTATGCATTTTACTACTGGAGCATTAGAAATGCCATTAGTACAAATTTAAAGCACAGCAAAACCCAGTAGATAATGTTAATTTCAAATACAGAAACCAAGTATATTTTGTTCGTTTTTATTGCTCAGTTTCTTTTTAATTTTATTGACTACTTTTTATCTTAACTATATGTTCTTACATGCAGCAATCCTAATGTACTGTAATGATATTAATATTTTATACAATCTGTATTTATAGTTCTTTATTTAGAAACAATGCAGTAGGTCTGCAGATCTTTGAATCCTTCTGGAATGGTGCCCTCCAAATAATGATAAATTACTTGTGCAGTATGCCATTTGCTAATTATATCCATGATTTACTGCAGAGCAAGCCTTAAATCATTCATTTCAGTCTTGCGTAACAGTGCCATAAAATTTTTAGGTTTAAAAATGGTTTCCATGTGTATAATTTAAACAAATTTTAGAGCAATTGTATAAACAAAATATTGCAACCATCCATTTGTTACATACTTCTTTTTTTAACTTGTACTTTTAATGATTACTGTGGTAGAAATTGTTATGCTTCATTTTCATAATCACAGCTTTTAATTCTACAATAGTTTTTACAAGTAACTTTAAGAAAAAAGATAGCCATTTGTGGGTAGATATAGTATGTCATTCCTGAATAGCCCCCATACTAAAAAATCATTTAAAAGATTTTAAAACTGTAAGTTATTCTTCTATTAAAGTATAATTTTAAAAAATATTAGCTGAAGGGGCTTTTTGTTTTAGAAGAACAAACATTGATTTTTCTTCATTATTACATAGGCCAAAGCACAAATAACATTATGTTTTTGTCTTTTTTATACATATTTGCAGGTGAGAAACCTTACAAGTGTCCACATTGTGATTATGCAGGCACTCAGTCTGCATCCCTCAAATACCATTTGGAACGGCACCACCGGGAGCGACAGAATGGAGCTGGACCTCTCCCTGGGCAGTCTCAAAGTCAGGAACACAAGGATGAAACAAGTAAAGGATCTCTGTTTATTAGACCAGATATACTGAGAGGAGCCTTCAAGGGACTTCCAGGTATTGATTTCAGAAGTGGCATGGTCTCTCAGCAGTGGACATCAGGCATGCTTTCTTCTGGAGATCAACAAGGACAGGCAGCTGGCATGTCTTCTGAAGTATCTTCAGAGAACATGAAGGGTTCCGACATATCTTCCAAAAGAACACACTTTTCTGAACTTGGCCGAGCATATCAGAGCATGGTTGGAAATGGTGTGAACTTCCAAGGATCTTTGCAAGCTTTCATGGACAGTTTTGTCTTAAGTTCCTTGAAGAAAGAAAAAGAAATGAAGGATAAAGCTCTATCTGATTCACTTTCCACAAAAACTCTGGGTTCAGATAGTGGTGAGGATAAAATAAATACGAAGTCCTCACAAAGAAAAACCGAAAAATCACAGTATGAACCGCTTGACTTATCTGTGAGGCCAGATGCTGCCTCACTTCCAGGTTCATCTGTTACAGTTCAAGACAATATTGCTTGGCATGGCTGCTTATTTTGTTCCTTTACAACTTCATCTATGGAATTAATGGCTCTGCATCTCCAAGCCAATCACTTAGGCAAAGCTAAACGTAAAGATAATATTTTAGGAAACAACAAAGATCAATCTAGGGATGCTTCAGTTGCAGCAAATAAAGTCAGTTTACTCTCCTCTTCAATGCAGTCCAGCAAAGAGGCAGTAGTTTCAAATTTGATTAGCCAGCTGGATTCAGCTTCTGAGAAAATGACCCAAGGACAAAATAAAGAAATGTTAAGAGAACAAAAGAATGCTGCCTGGCCCAGCCATATGGATTCCACTTTTTGTAATTTTACAGCAGACTTCTACAAGCAGTTTGGTGTTTATCCTGGTGTTATTAACACAGGAGCACAAAATTCTTGCACCACGAACAAACCCGAAGTCAAAACCCAGTCTGAAGATGATCCCAATATTTTGCTCTCTAACTCTGTAAATAAAAGTGCTACTGATGACCTGTCTGACATAGCTTCATCTGAGGATATGGAATCCTCCAAGGAAGAAAACATTGAAGATGAGGACATTGAAACGGAACCAGATATTATGAACAAGCCGTTGTGTGCCCTAAATAAAGAAAGCAGTGAAGGAGGTGACAATATACAAAACGCAGTCACCCCACAGACAACACAAGGACTAATATCGCGGTTGCCACAAACAACAGAAAAGCAATGGCACAGCCAGAATCTTCTTTCCTCCCATGAAACTGCACAAGGCATCATGAAACCCGAACAAGTGCAGGGTCCACAGGTCTTGGAGAAGCAGATGAACATGTTGTCAGTCCTAAGAGCATATAGCTCTGATGGCTTAGCAGCCTTCAACGGACTTGCAAGTAGTACACCAAGTAGTGGATGTATCAAGAGACCTGACTTGTGTGGTAAGTTTTAGATCTTCTTTCAGACCATTTAAGAAAACAGTCCTGCAGAATCTCTGAGCTGCTCTCTAATTAAGCTTAACCACATTTGTTAATAAGTGCAAATTTTAAAATAAATGTTAAAAAAAAAAAAACACAGCAGGCAAAATTCTACTCTGTTATATGTGTGCAGCTCCATATAAATCAGCGTGCTTGTAGCTGACAGCAATTTAGCCTTCTCTGTGCTGTCTAGAGTTGCATACACTGTTTGTTTTTTTTAAAGGAATGAGGTACTGTTTTTAAATCAGACTTGCACCAATATAACTGTCTGTTCAAGTGGCATATGCAGAGGACATTTGCTACTTATTCAAAGGGGGGAAAGCTTTCTAAAAATTGACATGGTAACTTGCAAACTTTTCAGTATTTGTTAGTACAAGAACTTAAGAAAAACATTGGATGCTTTCCCAAGCCAACCTTGCTTTCTCATACTTTTTTTCCTTATATTAAATTAGAGTATATTAAATTCACACAACACTAACCAATCAAATGCTAAGTGGATGGAATGCTCCTATCTGTAGTTAGGAACCCAATATTTGTCCCCATCCCTTTTGCCATTTCTGTGAGTTGTTTCAATGTGAACCTATAGCAGTGATCTTTGATTATTACCAGTGGTTAAGTAACTATATTTTCACTTTTCTAACTGTAGGTTGTACAGGTTGTGAATTGCCTAAATAAGATTATGCCTGAAGCTAATTTAAAAAGAAAGAACAACTCTCATTCTTATTTATCTCTAATTTACTAAATTGGATTTTGTCTTCCTCAGCTCAGACAGCCTCTTTGCCAAAAATGAAAAGTTAAACCCATTTAGGGAAAATATAGCAGGTTTTAATTTGTCTACTATTCTGTAAGCATAGTTCTGGCAGAATAAGGATGTAATCTCTTTGAAAATCTGAGTCTTTTTCAAAAAGAAATGTCAGCAAAGGATGGTGAACCCCTGTTATATTTCCAATTCACAGCTGGATTGGAGTCATTTTTTTTCACTCTACCTTCAAACCCAAAATAAACCTCTCAAAGGGAGTTGTGTATTCATCGCAAGATTTACTTCCTTTCCATTGTTTAGCAAGTTAAAAGAAACAGTAGCCCAGTCATGACAGCTCAAAATTCAGTCCTTGATCCTGTGAACACTTAGGCCCTTGCTTAACTTTAAGCAAGGGGGAACTCCCATTAGCTTCACTGGGACTAAGCATGTACCTCTAGTTAAGCACATGCACAAGTGTTTGCAGAAGCTCTGGGCTTCAGTTGGCAAATGTATCTTCCCTGGTTAACTAAAAATAGCTAGATAGTTGGAAATGTTTTCTGGATTGTCAGAAATCACTAAATGGATTTCTGTCAATTTGAAAAATATTAGCAGTTGCTTTTGTTGTGTGGTTCATAAAGCCCCCCATATTTTTGATCTCTAGGTGAGGAATATAATTCACCAGTTTCCCAGTCATAAAAACAAGACCAAAAAAAAAAAAAAAAAAGGCACTCTAAACTTTTCCCAGCTTCTCAATTAAGTTGCAGTGTTAAAAAAACAGCTATTTTCCCTTTTCATAATACCTACAGGAATTTGCTTACCAGCAAGAATCCAGCTACCAAAAAATGATTTAAAAACAAAACAAAAAACCCTGCTATGATTATTGAAATCATGTAATATTATTGCTATTATTGTTTACATTTTCTATCAATTCCATAAGCATATAAAAAGTTGTTGCGATACAGAGTTTAAAGAGTGATTCTCAATCTTTGCCCAGTGATCCTTTATTTAACTTGTAGCATAAGGAAAAAAGCAACACAACATAAGCTTGTCTGTTCTATTTTGTAAGCTATTTTTTGTACTAAAAATGCTATGCAAGTCCTCTTTTCTCCCTTCTCCAAAAATAGCATTTTAAAATTCCTAGCTGACGTTTCTACTGTGTATTTGCAGAACATGACTAAAATGCTGAATATTTTAATATATTATTTAAAACATCTATATTCCTCTTAACAAAAGAGGACCAGGATCAGATAGCTCAGTGGTGATAATTACTTATTTAGTTAGTTAGATTAGACACCACCTGATAACAACTTCTGCCTTGCTTTTCCATGACATTTTGTACTGTGCAATCATATTCCATCTGTGAGTGTTAGCGTGGGGAGTCTCACCTGATGCTTCTCCACATGCAGATTAGCCAGTAGGAGCCCCCTGTGAACTTATTCGTTCCAGCCTTCCCACTTGGATGAAGACCACCACCTCAACAATGCGTCCTCTCTGTCTTTTTTATTGTCTCAGTGGTCAGAAGCTAGAGGCAGAAACCCAAATCTCTTGTCAGGGCATCACCCTTGTACTCAGGCATGCACCTTGTATTTTGAGAGCCCATAGAGTTTGTAAAAAGTTGGCCCCTGATGAAGTGCAGGTTCTTACCATATAGCCCTCTCAAACATCATAGTAGAGACAGCATTATGAGGACGATTTTTGGATATGAGGACAGTTGCATTTCCCCGTGTGATTGAGTATTGCTCTTTCTAGAGTCAGAACAGATTTTGGGGGGGGGGGGGGGGGGGTAATAAATTAAATAAAATCTTTATCTGAATTAGGTAAATCCACTTCTCCCTTTGGTACACTTGCTAACTTAGATTTCTGGATTCATGAAAGCAGCTTTGTTTTTCCGGAATCAGTCAGGGTATCCTCAGTTTAAGCAGATTTTGCTTTGGAATTAGGGCTTCATGGTTAAACCACATGAGTAGGCATCTGAAAACCTAATTTTGTATTCCTCATTCTGCCACCAGCTTGCTGTGTGATCATGGCAAGTCACTTGATCAAGCTGTGCCTCAGTTTCCTCATCTATAAAATGGATATAATGTTGTGAAGCATAATTCATTCATGATTGTAAAATGCTTTGGGATACTTGAATGGAAGGTACTACCCCAGTGTAAAGTATTATTTTATGTATTATACGGAATATTTATATTTTCTACATCAAGAAGATTACTTAACAAAGTCCTTAAAGACATTTTTAATATTTCCCTTTACTTACACAGCTGGATGGAGAGCAGAAGGGAAGGAGATATGACCATATTTTTTATGCAGCTAGAACTATCTATAAGTATGCCTGACCTTCTTTAACTTAACCGAATTTACTTGTGGAATCTTGAAGTGGCTATTTCATGGGCTGAGTTAGATGGTCTATGATACCTCACATTATTCAGGAATGTGGTCATGGCTATACATCTAGTAACTGATTTGTAGCACCCAATTAGCTGTTGATAGTATTCATTCCACTTGGAAGAGGTGTAAAGAGTGATTACTTTGTGTCATGAAAAGACTTTTGACTGTTAAGGTTTATTCAGTCATAATATCCATATTTTTGCACCTTGAAAAGCCCCTTTTCCATTTGGATATTGAGTGGGGTTGGTCTGTCCTTATTCTATTACTAAAGGATGAGACAATTAATATTGAGGCCTCATCCTTCTCTTGACCTATGTTCCCATGTGTTTTTAGTTTTCTTGTCATAACATTTGTTCTGCCTCTTATTCTGACTCATTACTTTATACTAGATTTGTACAGGATTGACTTTGACATGACCCTATTTAGTATTTTTATGCTTTGTGTCTTAGATGACAACAGGTCAGGAAAGGATTTTTTCCTCCCAATATGTTCTGGAAATTATTATTATTTTCTTTCTCTGGAGCATCAGGAGTGATCATAACTGGAGATGGGACTCTGGGTGGGATAAGCCACTGCTGTGAGGCGGCATCAGGCATTCTCTGTCTTTCAGGTGCATGGCTGGGTGTTCCTTACTTCCCTGCTTAGGCTCCAGCGTGCTTGCAATGTGTGAGATGAGGAAGGAATTTTCCCCCCAGGCCAGATTGGGCAGTGATGGGGGTTTTTCACTTTCCTCTGCAACATGTGTGTGTTGCTGGGGGGGGGGGGGGGGCCCCCGGACTCACTTGCCAGAATTATCTGGGTATATCTCACTTAATCATTTCCCTCCCATTCTGGAGGCTTCGGGCATTGGTGCATCTCAGTCCCTCCTATTCTCTGCCCATGACACATAATAATCTAGTCTCCTGTGGTCTGTGATACTTTGGTCTAATTTTGGTTGTTGGGGTTAGTGTGCAGGAAGGGGTGGTGATATACAAGAGGTCAAACTAGATGATCTGGTGGTCCCTCCTGCCATTAAACTTCATGACTTTGACAAAATATCCTCTCTTTCAGTTTATGCTTGGGCTGTATTTAAAGTCCTTTCAAAGACGAGCAAGTAGTTTTCCACGCTATTGGACAGAGATGATGCTGGGCATCAGTCAGTTGTTTATAGAATTCATCCATATCGATGCTCTGAAAAGTCGGTTCCATGTTCTTACAAATCTAATTTGCTTCCTGAAGCTCTCACTTTCTATTCTGTTTGGTTCTGTCTCTCCTGCATTGATTCCATCCAATCATCTTTTTTCTCTCTCTGTGAAAATTGCAAAGAGCCTTTCTTTTGTATGTTAGCAGTCCGTTCAGGTTCTGACAGAAAAATGCTGAGACTCTTCAGCTCCTATTGAAATCAGAAGTCCCAGACAGGATTGATCCCTGAAAGAGCAGTATGTCAGCTTTTCTGAAACACCTTTGGAGTGTGGAGTTGCTCTTAGCAGAGAGAAGGGGGCTAGGAGAAGGGAAAGATAGTTTGTGTCTTCTTATTATTGCTTTATTGTCATATAATTATAGTATTTTACCCAAATATTTCAGTAGTTGGATTTAGTCAGACTAAATGCCTGTTCCCTCAGGAGTAAAAACCAAACAGATTTTAACACTAACAAATACTTTCAAAATTGTATAGTGATGTAACTAACAAATACACTATAGCCAGTGGTTGGTTGTTTTTCTTGTGATAACTTCAATTTACTCCTTATTGTGGCTCTTTGGTACAATTAATCCTGATTTAGACAAAAGCAAAAAATCTGAAAAGTTCCAACATTTTGCACATCTGTGAGTAATAAAAGTTCAGTTTTAGTGCAGGAAATTGTAGCATGCACGTCCATTTGCAAAATCTTAATTTAGTGCAAGGTACCACAAAAATTTGCTTGAAACTGCAGTGGCAAGAGTAATCAGAGACAGAGTATTCTTTTCTTCTTTAGCCACTATCAAGACATAGACATTATTTATCGGGGCTTCTTTATCAGTTGGAGAGCTTTTGAAACTGTTCAATTCACTTTTCAGTAAAGACTTTCAAGACCTGATTCTGATCTCAGAACTGGGTCTTATACCAGAGTCTCCAGTGACATTTCTGAATTTACTCTTGATTTGCATCAGTGCAAGTGAGATCAGAACCTGGACCTTTAATATTAGGTTTCAGCTGCATTTATGGATAATGCACTGCCATTTGCATGGCAATATCAAACCAAACTCATATGGCGTTCTTCCTTTTTTTAATTAACTGGGAATGCCAGTGATCCAGTGAAGTTTGCACTGCTGGATGACAGGACTGGTCTGTGAATAGCATTGTATTTGCCAAATGGTTCGCTAGTCATTTCAGCACAAACAAATGGATGGTGTCTGTAAGTCTACAAACAATGTTGACATTTAGTCTTGTTTATGTTACTTTCCTTTTGCTGCATATTTTTTGGCTTGAAATGCTACTGTCTGAATCAACAATGACTTCTTAAGCAGAAACTAAGGACCCAGTCATGCATCCCTTATTCTCAATTGGTGGGACTGCTTGTACGCTTAAGGATAGCAGGACCAAGATTATGCTTGTTTGGCTTTAAATTTCATCGTTATATTCGTGTTATCATTTAATTAGATCATATTGTATAATGTTAGAGAGCAGAGTGGGTAAGATGGGCAATGATATAATGTCCGATAATGCACACTTTTATTGTCTTAATTTTTTTCATATTATGGTATCAACCTCTACCCCATCACGCTACCTGTATAGAAGATAATTAACTTCTAAAATATCTGTTGGTGCTAAGAGGTGCTGAGTGCCATCTATTCCCAGTAGAATATATGGGCATTCAGTCTCTCACAGGATTGGGTCTGAAAGGGGCACAGGTGTTTGCAAAAGAAGGCCTTTTCTACACACAGGTATTTGCTTCCATTTTAGCCATCAGAAGCCACATTCACCAGTGCAAAGCCCTGTTGTAGAAAGGTAGACACAAGGAGGACATAAGATTAGAGCTGTATGAATTTACCCTGAGTTTCCGCTCATGAACAGGGTATTTTTATGGTATTCATTATGCCTGGATTAATTTAAATTGCAATTATTTGGTATTTTTGGCAATTACTTACATCTAGAGACTGGCATGAGCCACAGACGTTAGAGTTGTTCCCAGACCTTCCCAAAGCCAGATGAAACTTTGATTTGGATTTTGGTTCAGGTTCGTATCTTCTGAGATCTGATATATAGGGTCTCTTATAGCTATTCCTATCAGTGCGCTAACAGTCTAAACATCCTTGCTTCTGGCAAAAATGAATGTACAAGTAACGCCTTAGATAAGGCTGACTTTAAACAATTTAGTCTGGCAGCAATTGTAATTTTATTTTCCTGGCTTTCAGAAATAAATACCCAAATTCTTCTTTGAAATCTCAGTAATTTAGAACATTCTCTCGCATGTGAGGTCTTCTTGCATATAATTGTGCAAAGCTGGAACTGCTGTTTTTTTCTCCGATGTTCCTAGATAATTACAGTACCTGGGGTAAATTTAATTATGACTTTTTTGTTAATTATTTCAGCAAAAGAAAAATTTATAAACCTGTGTTTATTAAAGAAATACTCTTTAATGAAGACATTAATATATGTATACACAACACACTTACAATGTACAACAAATCAACACAGTGCCCTCAAAATAGAAGTTTACAGTGTGTTTGGTTATTTATGTATTTAGCAAGCTTAAGGAATGGATTTTAGAATAAGTGAAAGTTCTCTTAAAATTGTTAAGGTTATTTATTGTCATTTCTACTTGAGTTTTTAATGGTCCTGTATTTTGTAATGCATTAGCAGGGAAAAAATTATGGTAGTTATCTTTTTCACGTTCTTTAAGCAATATTTCCAGTTTAACATATTGTGCCAGGTTTTCCAATATTAAGCGAGAAATGACAGCAAAATTCAATGAACAGCATGCTGACACCCACAATTTAAAACCTGTGATTGAAGCGAAATGTGTAAACTTTTACTGGGTTATCATGTGCTTTGGAATAGAGTATTGTTGGAAGTAATTAGAAAATATATTAAGGTTTCCTGGTAATGAAGGCATGTAAGTTTTAATAATTGTTGCTTTCTGAATAAGTGTCACACTATATCTTTAAATGTATATGGAGTTACAAGTTAGGTCACTTTTGAATGGAATGTAAAACAATACTAAAAATGCTTCAGTAACTTATCTCAGTGTTGTTAATAAAAAAAAGCTGTTAACCATTAGTGCAGTTTTGAGTCATTTTGTTAATTCATTCTGCAACATAACTCTGAGAAACTGGTTTATCTGTTGGAAGACTAATAGAATCCTCCATTTATGTGCTTCAAGAGGCAAATTGTACGAAGCAACTTGTTGCATTCTTAATAAATAAACTTAAAGAAAAGGCCAATTTTTAAGCGATGATTTGGCAAGATTTCCCCCTTCCATGGTCTGTCATTAGAACAATGCAGTATTTGGTTAAATAGATAAACAGTGCATTTACATTTGTCCCTTCTGTGAGGGAGAATATCTAGGGAACATGGACATAATTCTGCTTTTAATTACACTGGTGTAAATTAGGAGCAATTCCACTGAAGTCAATGGAATTACTCCAGGGTAGCACTGGTGTAAATTAAAAAAAAAATCAGGTTTGTAACTGTTATATATACATTAGCAGGGTGTTCCTTGAGTAGGGCTAACAACTGTATTTGTGTCAGTTGAAGTCAGTAGGAGTTTGGCCTCAGTGAGGATTACAGACTCAGGCCCTTTATGTACAAAGTCTAAAGTTAGATTTGAAGACTCTAAGTACACAGGTCTATATGCAAAGAGTCTTTGGTAGAAGTCTTTAACCAGCCCTGCCACGCTGACATGGGAGCCTGTTCCGTATACAGAGACAGCTCAGGGAGACAAGTATGCAATAAATGGGCCTGACCCTGCAAACACGGCATATAATGTAGTATGTAGTTCCAAGGGAATAAACGAGATTACTGCTAGTAGCAGGTATCAGGGTTGTTCTTAAGTGTTGGCAGAAGTGGGCCCCTAAGAGGATATCTTTTTATTTAATGCACCAGTTAAGACTCACTGGAAGTAAGGGACAAATATAACCAAAGCTATATTTGGTTTAATTTACACTATTTTCTTTTCCCAATGGCACATCTTCATTAATGCTTTAAATTTTGGATAACATGTTGGTACTTTTTATTTATTCACCAAAACACCTGACATTTTAGTGCTCTGTCATGTTGAGAAAATCTGTAGTTGAGCAGTAAATCAATTATATTATTTTGGAATGGCTAAAAATAATACAGCATTTGTGAGACAACTGTAACATTTATCCATAGTCAGTGTGAGATCATTCCTCCTTTTATTTAGATAATTCTTCTCAAAAAAAAAAAAAAAAAAAAAAAAAAGATTGGCAACAATAAATCTACTTGACCCCCCACATGGGTATAGTCTTCTCTTGTGTGATGCTACTGGGTGTTACATGGTTGGATTTCTATGCATTGATGTGAGAATGTACTCCTTATTGTCCTCTGGGTAATATGACTAAAGAGAAAAATTCTCTGCAATACAATAGAACATTTGTTTGCACAGCATAACCTACGGTCCAGAATATCAAATCTAAAGTCGTAATTATACAGCTGTAGTCATACCACTCTAGTGAAGGCTGTGTCAGCACTTGTATTATAAAAGAAATCCTGTTTTTTCCAGGGTTGATGAGTCATATGTAGAAAAGAAACGTTTCTCAGTAAACAATTGTTTTGGTTTTTCCAGTACTAGGTATTGGGCCTTTGTAATGTTTGTAATGTTTCCAAGATATGGGTACGTCTCTCGGATTATGCCACTGACCATCTTGGCAACTTTGTGGTTTGTCCACTGCTAATTTTGAAAGGAACTATCATTTCCAGTAGCAAGAGAGTAGATGACTGGCTAGCTGCTGGGAAGGGTTTCAATCTCTGCATATTTCCATTATTGTCAGAACAGAAACTAGACTGATAAAAGCCAGTCTGACATCTCTTAGTCTCTCAAGGTGCGTCTACACTGGCAACTTGGGTTGATTTAAGCACACTTAAGTCAACCTACACATCCACACTGGGCTTTTATAAGTCGACTTAAGTGTTTCCTTAAGTCGACTTAATAACAGCTTAAGTCGACTTAATAACATCACCTCTGAAGGTCCGCTTAAGCCAACTGCTTAATTCAACTTAAAGCCAGTGTGGATGGCGAATAGCACTAAGTTGACCGTATTAAGTTGACTTAAAGCCAGTGTGGAGGGCTATGTCTACTGTTAAGTCGACTTAACAAGGTCAACTTAACTTTACAAGTGTAGACATAGCCTCAGGTTGGTTAGAGCAGCAGGAGCAATAGAAAAACTCATCCGTATACCTCAATTGTAAGACTGAGGATTCTGATGGGGTTCTCAAGAGCAGGAGTTAAAAAAGAGAAAACTTCATGATCTTTATCTTCATGATGAACCTGTGGGGAAAAGCACAAAAATTCTGGTCACAGACCTCACCCATCACTACTGTATAAGCTTGGCTTGTTAGGGAAGGTTTTTTGCAATCTGCTGCCATCAGTGTCCATTTGATTTAAATACTCTGGGCTGGACACTCTTCCTTACCACACTCCTGTTACACTTTTCTGAATTTAACATTCCCTGAAGGTAGATCTTTCATACTAACAGTAACCTCTGACACCTCTTAATTCAGCAGCACACCCACTGGTAATAAATAAACAGGAATAAGTTTTATTTACAGCAGTGTGGTGGAGGAGGAAAATAAGAGCACCGTGCATTATACAGAAAATAAAAGAAATATCCTTAACAGTGAAAACAAAGATCATGGACTGCAGATATTTTCAAGATAAAGAAGCACACAGAACATGATAGATCAGTGTGCTAAGCATCAAACAGTGGCTTAAGATTTTCCTCTGTAATAGGATTCTGCTGACAGGACTATCCGCATTTAAAAAATACATGTTTCGGAACTTCAACCCCAGCCTCAGTGATTTACACGCAGACCCTGACTAATTCTTCACAGTGAAATATAGGTGAGTGAGCTTCTTTAAACAGAACTTCAGTGATCCATAATGTGTTTTTCAGGTGCACGTTCTTTAGTCATTCCTGCAGAGACCATCCATTGTTTTGTGCTCAAACCAACAGTGGAATAGAAAATAGAAAGTTATGTTGTGGATCAGAAGCGGAATTGTAACCTCACGGTTTTTAAATAAAGTGGAAAACCAACGCCTATAGGGATATAGTCTATGAATCTGACAGTGAGTGAAGTGCTCATCCACTGACCTCCTAAAGGACTTGATCGCACACCAGCTTTGAAACACCTCTGAGCTCCAGTTCCCACTTTGGCCAATGTTTTACAGCCAAATCCATGAATCTGGATCTCAGGGCTGCTCTCACTTGTATCAGCAGGTAACAGAATCCACTTGCCATTCTGTGCATTGTCAGAATGCTTCATCCATCTGGCAATGCCCTCCATCCATCTGCCATGCCCAGGCTGGGGCAAGTGGGAGGGCATATCGTTCAATACAATCCAGGGTTTCCCCTCCTCAAGAGGAATCATCAATTGCCCATATAGGCATCTTTACAGACCCTTTATGCCACCAGATCAGCACAAAGGGCTTTTATTAGGACTGAAGATCTTGTACAATATATACTTTCATTCCTGCTTAATTCATGTGTTCACTCGCCATTCCCAACATCCTCTCCTTTTCACTCTAGATGTTATCCTTGATATTCTATTGTGTTCTTGGAACTAGCTGTGACCCTTGGGTGGCTGAAAATTATTCTTTCCAAGTTCTATGGCTGTTAAGCACAAGCGGTAGGATCTAGTGGATAAAGGATCTGCTGTAGGTTTTGTTGGTAGTGAGTTCAAATCATGCTAAAGTTATAGTTTAAAATTTCTATTGCCTATTCATCTAATTCTAGTCATCAGTTCTATTCTAGATTAATTAGTTCTTTATGCTTTTTCTAATATTGAAAAGTCAATTTGATCCAGAACTTTTTTACATGTGTTTTAAGGGCAGTTGGGGGGAAAAAACCCAAACCCATGTTAGCTGTGGAGAGAGATGGCATTTGTCAAAACAGACATGTTAAAAGGACTAGTGCATTGAAATGGACAAATTAAATTAAATTAAATTAAATTACTCTAAGGCCTTCTGCAATACACAGATGCCACGTGTATGTGTTTATGCACCCTAGGATTGGGGATCATTTAAATTATATTTGGGTCTTGTTTAATTCAACCATTTGTATGGCTAACCCTTTTCTAATCTCTGGTCTTTGTTTGGTTTTTAAATCTCTTTACATCTTCCTGGCAAAATGATCGCTGGTTGAGACTCAGCCCTTGAGATTGACGCCTGTGATTATTCCACTGCACAAGTGAAATAGTACCCACAGCAGTGCAAGCTTCTCTACACTGCCCATTGGCATGCCTCACATCTGATCTTGAGGGGACCAATCTAGAGGGGGATGAATGCTCAGACTCCCTCTCCCATTTAATTCTTGGCCTCTCTGTTGAGACCAGTAAGAAGGGAGACAGTTTTTGCCAGCTATAGTGCTTTCTTGTTTTTCCTGATGACAGCTATACACAGGCCACCAAACTCATTGCACAAGGGCCATCGAGGAGCCATCAGATGGCAACATCCAGTGGTAAGAGCGCTGGATTCAAGCTGGCAACAGAGAGGTGAAAAGCTCTATATCCGTTACCAATCCCCTGTGGAAACTGTGGTTTGAAAACGAAAGAGCTTATTGGGTTTGTTCGCTAATCATTATATAACTGTACATTGGGAAGAAAAAAATTAACAGAGAAGCTTTCCCAAAGGATGGAGGTGGGAATCCCATTAACATGATGGCTCCCTCTTTATTTGCCATAACAATTGACAGCAGGATAAGGTTAGAACACAAAAACCAAACCACAGGGAATAGGAAGGGAAGGGGGGTCCAATCAGCTGAACAAAAAACTGACTGTTGGTGCTGGGGAAGGAGAAAACTAGTGCGCTCACTAGAAAAATCCCCCCCTTCTGCTCTCCTGCTGTTTGTGTGGGGGTGAATGCTGAAGATTAGTCAGAATTATTTACAAGATAATGGTCCATTGTTTGTAGTAAGACAGATGCTGTGAATTTGGTGTTTTATGCATTACAGTCCCATTGCTGCTTGCCTGTGGGATCACTGTGGTATTATTGTCCCCTTTTTACAAGTTTGGAGGACCCTTATAATAAGAGGGGATCCTTAAATAGTGAAGGAAAGAGAGAATCTCATGTCCAGATTGGGGCTTTCAATCAAGAAAGATTTGATGGCGTCAGTGAATTATGAGAGAGGAAGAACGGAAGAAGCATTTAGGTTTGCACCTGTAAGGAGGATGAGGAGTGATGGAACTAAATTCTAATTGGTTGGTCTTAATATTTCTGCTCCATGTAAGAAAGGGTCTGGTGTGCCCCTCAAGTTGCTCTGATATGGCTTTTAAAGCCCTTCACAGCGTCCTGGCAAATTGATTGCTGGTTGAATGTGCCAAGTCAAGTCAATAAACAACATTCTCTTGCCCGGTTATAAAACTAGACCTAGAAGCCTGTATCTAAAGAAAATACAAAATAAATACAAAAAAAATGTCTGGGGGACATTGTGCTCCTACAGGAGCTGAAGGATGTTTAGACAAAGTTTAGTGAAGCTGCATACCCTTGGCTGTTCAGACGTTTAGTTATTACTAGGACTGGTATGAATAACTGACTTTTCAGTGCATGGCCAAACCAAAATATCTGGGAAAAACAAATTCTGGCTGACCTGAAACACGTTTCATTTTTTCTTGCCAAAACAAGTGACTCGGTAGCTAAGGCTGTGACTCCTTGCCTAATACATGGGCCTGATCCAAAATCCACTGACATCATTACAATGACTCTCACACTGACTTCAGTGAGCTTTACAAACCCTAGCATGCATGCACAAAGAAACTTTCTCAAAAAGTCTTCTTTCTAAAATATCTGACACATGGTCTCTACTCAGAGGGGAATATGAGAGTGTGGTATGGGGTGGGAGTAGAAAATTTGGGGCTTCTTGGACAATGCAGTATGAGAGAAGAGTTCTTCACTTTTGTAAATTTGTTTGTTTCATTAATTGGCAGAGAGAACTGGTGCACAGAATTATTTTTTTAAAAGTTTGGGAGCATCAGTAAACTGAATTTCTGAAAATCGTATGAAGTCTTGGGAGATGAAATACAGTTTGTGGTTGCCCTTACAAGGCATGAAAGCTTAACAGCAGGGTCTGTAAATGTTAGTAGCCATATAACTCCTGTTCAAGGAATAGGCGTTCCAGTAGTAAGGTTGGAAAGCGTGTGGTTCTGCATCACCTAGGTCTGCCCTCAGCTCTTTTACAAGCCAGTTCTATGCAGAATGTTTTAAGCAAAAGAGAATCAGCAAAGAGCTGTGTATGTGAGAGCTTTCCAAGAAATGATTATGTCCCAGAAAGTCCCAAAGAGGAATTTGAACCTCTATCTCAGGCATTGCAACACTAACGAGTTGTAAGGTAAAATAGAGCCAAATGGTTATGTGTTTCATGTGAAGTATTTAAGCTACTTTCCCATCATATGAAATAATCAAAATTGCACCCCTCTGATCTATATGTGGATCTTTGAGTCTCCATGGAGATGTCAGGAGGCTGGGATGGAGAATGGAGCCTTCATGGTATTGTATAGCCACCCGCTTTGATTATCCTGTGCAATACATATCTTATGTGGCTCCCTCAGAAATGAGATCCATCTGGTTAGGGACAGGAGGTAATGGAGCAGAAGTAGTGATCTCTATAGCACTGCTTCCCTCTCTGTACCTGGATTTCTATGCAGAAATCTCTTCAGGGGTGATACCTCCCCCCTGTGTACATTGTGGCTGCAAGTGATCCAGGTATTGAGAGCAGACTGTGGGCAGGAGCCACCTTGATAGGGAAAGAGGGGCCTGTTCTGGATTTGCATAAAGCTGGTCTATTCCACAGAGATCTCCAGACTTGCAGTTCTGGGATAGCAGTATTGTGGTTCCACATCTCCTTATGCCTCCTACCAAAGGGAGCAGTGCTGGGAAATTTCTTCGTTGCTGTCTCCCTTGTATGAGCTGCTCCATGAGTAGGGTGATCCTAGCCTAGGGGGGATAAAAGGTTCTATCCAAAGCCTATTAGAATCAAGGGGAAAGCTCCCATTGAGGTGAATGGGCTTTGAATCATGCCTACATTCCTCACACAAAAATCACCTCATCAGAACATGGTAATCCCAAACACTAAAAGTTTAATGTCAAGAAACTCAGGGTTATGCTTCCACAAACCTAATCAGAACATATCTTAACTCCACATTTCCTATATTTTAAATGTGTCAAACTGATGTTCTAATAAAGATTCTGTCTCTCTGGCTATACATGTGCTAAAATTTCCAACCATGACGTCAATTGTTTCCCCTTTGCTTAGAATGTAGATTTTCTGCCTTGGTGATGAAGTAGTGATGGGGGCAGAATTTTAAACTTGGGTCAGGAAGTTATTTTTTCTATACATTCCTCGTTGTTCTCTGAAAAGGGGGAAATTTGCTTCTCCTCCTGCCCCCCATTGTATGTTCTATGTCTGCTTTGCACTTTCTGTTCATTAGGACTGTAGCTTTTCATGTCAATTTTCTGTTTGAGTGATTGGAGTAGGGAGTTTTGGGAGCACGCCAATGTCAAAGGTTGTCTCTGGAATGATAATTAATAACATTATTAAACTGATTATGTGTTTAGATATCCAAAATCAGGAGTGAATAGAAGTTGTTAATTTTACTTTCAATCTCAGAATATCCATCCATTTTCAGTGGACGGCTGGATGGGCTGCGCTTGAATCTCACATTTGCATAAAGGACAAAACTGTGAATTTAAAAAGGCAACAATTAATGAGAATTGGTGAAATTCTTGGCTTCTGACTTCCATGATGCTGAGGGACTTATAGTATCAGTCACATAGTTTTAACCAAGGAGAAGAAAATAGTTCAGTTATATGATAATATTTATAAACCTTGCTTTCATTTTGTCAGTCTCTGACTGAAAGATTTAGTCACTCAAGATTAGTGATTATATTTTAAGGTCCTGAAGAGCCATTTCACATGTGGCCAATTACCTCTGTCAGAGAAAGGAGAGCTAGGTCCCACCTCAGTGGGTGGGATTTGAACTCATGTTTTCAGAGGTCAATAATAGGGTTTTTAGACCTTTGTGCCTGTCAGTCCCTTATAGCCAGACCTTTTCTGTTAAAACTGTTTAAATTACAAACCAGTAATAAAAGGATCATATGTGTTTTTCACTGAACAGGTTCTTTAAGGCTATTATGATAATTAAAAACATATGGTGCCTACACGAATCAGAGGGAAACCACAGATGTACAAATTAGGTATTATGTAAGGTTTTTATTTTTTGCCCTTTTAAAAACATCAAGCCACAGAAGTTTAAAGAGACAAAGATACTATTTTTTTTTAAGATTATAGGTAGTATTTTCTTTTTATAATCACTAAAATCTGTAAACTTCTTTTCTTATACATAATCAGAACAAACTATAATATATGGGGAGAAAAATACCACAGTAGCATAAGCCTATAATATTTATGGAAGGAATAAGGAAATACTTTGTTTCATGCAAGTTATTGGAGATCATGAAACCTTTTGCATTTTTTATGATGTTTCTCTGCACAGACACAGAGGATTATATTTATTAAATATTGAATTATATTGAAATTGGACTGATGCAGCCAAAGAAGGACATTTCTTTGTTTTCCATTTTTTCTTTTAAAAAAGGGAAATGTCCTAATATTGATTACAGTGCAAATAATCATTTGTTTTCATTTAAAAATATAGAATTGATTTTGAGAATGTGATAAATATTGCTAATAAAAAAATTCAAAATGGGGATTTATAATGATTCTTTGTTAAGTCAATGCATTAGCGAGGCTAACTTATAATAAAGGTAGAGACGTGCAGAACTGTCCATGTCTAATGAGTTATTTGTTAGCGCTACAACCATTCATTGGTTGGCTGGATCTTACTGCAAAAGGTGAAAATCAAATAATCTAACCTCCTTACATCTACCATAAGAGGGTACAGCCCTTTAAATATCTGCTGCCCAGAAAGAGCACCTATTCCTAATCAATCAGTTTGTAAAGTTGTGTCATTGGCAAGAAATAAAAGTGCAGACTCAGATACCCCTCAGCCTGAGAGGATGATATTCTGATCTGGACACAAACTTTGTGACTGGTTTGTTTCTCCAATTGCCTGATGCAAATACTCTGCAACTTTGGGGAAAGTTGGATCCATAACCAGAATTTGTCACTCAGGCCCTTCTCTCGTGTCACCCGGTGTTTCAGAATTGTCGTCATTGTCCTCTTTACTAGCAGAATAACCTGGCAGACTGAGTCTGCATGCAGTGCTGGTCTTGCATACAGCAGGTCTACACTGTCTGCCCTTTTCGGCGGCAGTCAAATGTAGATATGCCAGTTACCTAAAATAACTTATGTATCTACGTTCAGCTTCTCTATTCCTGGCACGTCCACTGCGCTGAGTCGAAGGGAGAAGACCTCCCTTGGACTCAGTGCTACTCAGTTGCTGGAGTGGTATTCCAGGATTGAACTTCCTGATTGGCTGAGCAGGTCTTCACAGACCTAAGCAGTCGATCAAGAAGTTTGAACTGATTGCGGTGATTTTGCCGCTGTCAGTGAAGACCTGCCCTTAGTCTCAGAAGAGGTGGAAGACATAAGATCAGAGGCTACCAGCCTCTTCATTTCCCCTCCTTTTTCTCTTTTCTGTCCATGAAAAGAAGACTCCCATTCTAATCCCCTACCTCCAGGTGTGCTCCCCTTTCATCTTCCATTTTTGTGTTTCTGACACTTCCTGCCCCAATGCTTAGAATAACACCTGCATCTACACTGATTCCATGTAATCTCTCTCCTAGTGGGGGATGAGGATTTCTGAGTTCCAATCCCGACTCTGACTCATGGTATGCCCAGGGGCAAGTCACTTGGGCTATGTCTACACTGGCAAGTTAGTTTGAATTAAGGAAGCTTAATTCTAACTAACTTAAGCCTTGGCTACACTAGGCTTTCATTAGTTCGAATTAAGGGCTTCCTTAATTCAAACTAATAAATTCGCTTATACTTTTCAAAGTAAGGGTTAATTCGAACTAGTTAGTTCGAATTAACCCAATATGGCCATGTTAGTTCGAACTAAGCGCTTAGTTCGAACTAACAGGCACATTGAGCTCAATGCAATTGACTAATTCATACATGGCACTTGCTTAGTTCGAACTAAAGTTTGCATGGCACTTGCTTAGTTCAAACTAAAGTTTACTAGTTCAAATTAAGTTCATTCGAACTAACTAAAATTAGTTTGAATTAATTAGTTTGAATTAACTAATTCGAACTAACTTTGGTTGGTGTAGACATAGCCTTTGAATTTCCATTCCCCAGGAATACAATATGGGTAATAAAACTTCCCTTCACCCTCCTGGGACATTGTGAGGATTTGTTAATGTTTACATGGCTCTGAAGATAACAGTATTTTGCACAGAAAAGACCCATTCCTGCTACTTCATTGGTATGAACCTGTGTTAAATAAAGTTAATGAGGCTCTGCAAGGAGCCACTTGCTTGTAATACCTTGCAGGACCAGGATCTAAGTATTGTCATCCTTATCAATCCAATGGTAGTGTTGGCATAGGACCCTTTGGGCTTAGTTGGCTGGCACTTGTCTTTCTCACATCTGCCACAAGGTTGTATTATTAGTGCTCTGCTAGCCCTATTGAACTTTCTTCTCTTTCTGTGCTAGTCAGTGTTTTGGTGGGATTAAAAGTAATGCAACAAGATAACATATTGTGCCTGCGGTTGCATGGGCCCATCCCTCATTGAAGTAAAAAAAAAAAAAAATGCACTTGTCAGTCCAAGGCCAATAGTTTGGCAACAGAAAGATCACCTGAAGGAAGGTGAAATGTAAATTTATCTGTGATTTCAAGACAAATAACAGCTTACAAATTGCAGGGTTTCTGCCTTGTCCATAAATGCATTTTGTTTGTTATCATGAGGGAGATTGTTTTAGTCTTTTCCTTAGCAGAATTAAACATTTTTTTGCAAAAACTTTGCAAAAACTTTGGTGCACAAGCAAAAACTTTTTGCAGGGAGGGGGACAGAAAGAGGAAAAAGCCTCAAACTAGTATTTTGGGGGTTTCTAAGAGTGGTAGCTGAGCAGGCATTTCTGAAGACAAGCTTTTCTTTTATCAAGTGAGTGATAGCAAGCTCACAATGTTATTTCGTATGTAGGTATTACCATTTTAACTTTTACTGAGGTAAAATAACACCTTGTCATTCAATGCAAGTACTAGTCACAAAATGAATTAATTGTAATAACTGTTGTCAGCAGAACAAAAGACTTGTTGCTTTCCTAAGCAGATTTCAGTGCTACTGATAACTATATACAGAAGTTCCCATTGGGTTTATTCCATGTATTCAGCCAGACCATAATTTCAACTGTCTTTTGTCACACTTTGTTGTTAAGGGATAAGAAATAGAGTTAAAATCTATATTTTTAATATATCATTAAGTATACCTTTCCCATGGCTTATGAATGTCTCCTAGAACACTTTTTCATGGCCAATTTATTAAAGAACAAAAGAAACCTTATACTTTACTATAGAATCTGTTTATTTACCATAACCTATGATAGACAATTATTTTCTGGGAAATCATAGGGGCTTTTTTTGCCTCACAAAATAGGTTTTTATAAATGTTTGCTTTTTAACAAATCACTTTTATCCAGAATGTGCAGTGCTTGTATCAATGGACATCTGAGGATTTCTTTTTAAAAATCAAATCTAGAATTAGCCAAGTAGAGCAAAATACTTCATTTTTGTGTTAAGCACAAATTTATTCAAATTAAGTTTTGAAAAAGCAAAACAATAAAACACAACCGCAAACAAACAAAATCCTCCTAATTAACTAATTTCACAAAGGAGTTTCAGTATGGAAGGAACTGGTGCCAGAATGCTATATACATTTTCCATGGATATTTACCTTAATAATCAGAAATACACTGTCATCTTCTCTCTATTTTACTTCAGTCTATGTATTTTCTTAAAGAAATGTACCCTATTCTTAAATGGGGTAGATTTACAGATAGCAGTAAAGATCACTTCACATAAAATATGCACTAAACAGAAATTACCCCCAAGTTGGAACCAAATGTCCATTTTGTACCTTTGTGCATATATATATTATTACTATTTTTAAAATATGGTTCTCACGTTTTTCTTTTACAAGACTATTGCTATGTTTCAGTATTTCCTCCTTTCCTCTGAAACCAGAACCTATTTATCACTTTCTTCCCCCAACATAATTCAGGGAGCAGGAAAATCACATGAGAAAGTGTCTTCTGCTTTGCTGCCCAGTATCTTGGACCAAAGAGGTTCAGACTTTGGATATTTAATCAAATAGACCTTCACAACCTTTTGATTCTCACCTGTCCCTAGTCAGAGGGCAGAACTACCTTTCCCTATCTTGGGCAAACCAGAAATACAGGCACTTTGTTAGGAGGTTGAAAACTGCCCTTAAAGCCAAAGTTAGGGCTATGCAACTTTTCTATCTCTATGACTCCATCTGCTGGACTGGCCCAAGGACCAGGATCGCCATACATCTCATATATAAGCTCTGTAGCCATGAATTTGCATAGTTACAAATCCTTGGATCACCACCTGGCATGCTCCTAATCCCTCTCAGCGTTATTAAACAAAACAGAGCTGGTGCTCAGTCCAGCTTTCCAGCACACAGTGGGTGTAGCGTCCCCCTAAACACCCATTCCTCTTCTTCCAACAACAACGTGCAGGAGGTCAGACTAGATGATCATATTGGTCCCTTCTGACCATAGAGTCTATGATTCTATGATTCAAACAGTTCTGCTGTTTTGGGCAGATCTTACACTTTTGGGTGGATTTCATTGTACCTTGCCTTGTGCACTGATTTATGTTCACTTGCTACCTCTAGTGGCTCAGTGACCAATGCGTCAAGAGCACTGCCGTGGAAGTCATAGGTATCTTTGCCTTGGTTCAATATGGCAATAGCAGTTGTGCTCCATTTTGATAGTTGCTGCCAATTGCTGGGCCTATTGCTCTTGAGCATTTTAATATTCGCACTGTCAGCTGCTGACTGTTATTCACATCTTGTTTGGTGATTGTCTCCATCGCATGTTGTCTGGATTACATCTCTTTTCTAGCATTATTAGGACAAAATATAGGATTATAATTGTGAGAGATGGAAAAGACCTATTACCTTATTGCATGAATTGCTTGTAAGGGCAGAATATTCTCCAATATAAGGTATAGCAAAATTATTCTCTGTGGGGGTTTTTTATGTGTCTTTTTAAGTAGATACTACTGAGTTGGTTTAAAGGAGCTGCTGTCATGCACTTACCATAGCTGAGTGGACTGGAATATCCACTACAATGCAACTGTACTGTAGTTTAAGCAATATTACGTAAACAGTCCCTTAGTCCTATATAGTAGTTGCTCTTACATGGATGCACAAGGAAGAGGGAATGAATGTGCGGGAAATCTTTCCCTTCCCTTGCTCACTCATGCAAGAGGTAGTCAGAAAGTCAGGGAGTTGGTTGGACCAACATGGACAGAGGTTGTCTGCAAAAGGAATGAGGCTGGATATGATAAGGCTCTGGCCATGCACCCCAATGCAGTTGCTGTCAGTTGAACCATGGCAATGAGAGGTTTGCAAGCTACAGCCTGTCACTGTACTAGTTACATAGGCAAGAGTGAATCACTCAGCACCCTGTATCCATTGTCTACCATTGCCAGAAGAATGCCTCCAGAACCTGTTGCCTCAGTGTTGCATATGTCCATATTACTCCAACATGACACTTCCTCTCAGAATTGCAACAGAATGATACAGTTTTAGAACCAGGGAACTAAGTGAAAGAGCTTGGCAGTCTTCTCTCTCATTCTTTGATGCTGTAATAATTTTGCACTCATCTTCCCCATCCCAGATTTTATCTTTCTGGGTTGAAGTTTTCTCTGCTTTGTTAATAATCCTTCTCCATTCCCCTTGCATTAGCCAGCATAGCATTTAACCTGGAGTTTGGGGTAAGAGAGGAAAAGAGAGGCCATCTTCTTCTTGGCCAATAGGGTGCTTTAAGGAGGAGCTATAGTTTTCAGACATTGCAATCACCTATAAAATGTGCCGATTACCTGGTGTGGGCACTAAGGACTTGATTCAAAGGCCATTGAACTCAATGGTAAGGTAAGCCCAAAGGAGATACCATGATCTCTCACCAATCCCAAGATCTCTTACAAACCTAGGAGTTACTTTCACTTGTGCTTTTTATCTCCTGTAACTTAACAGATATTTTTTTCCTTCTATTGTTCCTTTGAGACTGAGGAACATTAATGAGAGAGCTAAGATGGGAGAGGTAATATCTTTTACTGGACAAACTTCTGTTGATGAAAGGGACAAGATTTTGAACTTCCACAGAGCTCTTTCGAAGATTATCTTCTCCAGACCAGAGGAAAGGCTCTGTGAAGCTCAAAAGCTTACCTCTTCCACTCACAGAACACTGCAAACAATAATATTAATAATGATGTTCTACTAATGTTGCAAATTGCTCTCCTTCAGATAGCTTACTGCCTGTCTTTGTTCTAAACTTTTAACGGTAATGTAGAGTCGAATACACGACTGCAAGGGTTAAAATACTTGAGACTAATTGTACATTTTGTTTTGTAAGTGGCTGGTCTTGGGTTTGTATCTTAGCTTTAGCTAAGACATGTTTCTCCATAATTTTTCTGCTCCTCCTTGGGAGATTCACTAAAAAGTCTTTGCTTGAAAGCTTCTTCCTTTCATCAGCAGAAGTTGATCCAATAAAAGATATTACCTGAACTTTTATTAATCTGAGATTTAAATATCTGATGC
>ML685783.1:12487842-12605659 GCA_007922175.1 Pelusios castaneus
CTATATTCTAAGTTATATTACAAATGAACTGTATACAAGATAATGCTGAATTACATTCATAACCTTTCATAGTCGTATTAATTCACAAATCCTTTGAACACACAACTGGAAATGGGTTCAACCAGTTCATACACTTTTAGGTGTACAAATAAAGGGGTATTCTCTATCCAGTTAGTTAGTAGTGCCTTGATCTTTCCCTGATCAGCTATGTTATGTTTTCTGCATCATCCTTCCAGAGGTTGCAGTTCAATAGTTCTTGTATTTGTTATTGTTGCTGTTGTTAATAATAGTAATAATAATAATAATGCTAAATAATTAATAATTTATTCACTATTTTACTAACTATTTGAGTATATCAGTAGAAACTTGACAGTAATAAGTATTTAGAATCTAGATTGCCTGTATACATTGATAAAATAGGCCTGTTTACAATACATTACTTATTGCTTTTCTGAGCTAAAGTAATTTGACACTGGATAGTTCTCATACTTTCTGCTACTTTAATTCCATTGTTTAGTTCTCATCATTAAAGGAGCCCAGCTTTACATTGTTTTAAGTTGTATGCATCTAAAGGAGAACATGAAAGAATTTCTGTTTTGTAGCATTATTCACTGCATAATGTTTTTAAAATCTCTAATGTAGAACTAATATGGAAATAGGGCGGGGAGAGGGACACATTCTTGAGTCTGCCTAAGACCACATTGTACAAAGAGACTATAAAGTGACTACAGATCTGGTATGGATATCTGGGCATCAGAGGCAGAAGGGTTGGGGACGGCACCCAACTCTTAGGGGAGCCATTACCCTTTTTGCCCCTTTGTCACTCCAGGCAGAGACCCTGAGATTGCAGGGGTGACATATTCCATGAGTATAGAGCTGGCAGAGGCAGCACAGCTGCTTCCTACATGAGCCACTGCCTCAATTCCAGTGTAAAGGTCTTCATGGGACATGCTGGGGGTTGGAGGGACATGGCAGAGCTGACAATCTTTCTCTGGCATAATGGACCTTACATCAGCAGCATAAATTAGTTCAGGACTTCTCTTGCTCTAATTTACACTGCATTTTGGTTAGCCCTAAATCTGGAAGCCACAAGCATTGTGGCTGCCAATTGAAGGCTAAAATTATCTCAATCTTGGATTATTTTCTTATTCATAATTTCTCTATTCTTGGTCTATTGATTGTTTATTTCCATACACTTTGGTAGGTCTGGGGCATCTTTGTCCAATTGCTGGTGGTGGTTAGATAGTGTTGCTATTTTAGGTTTCTCCAATGGCTGCTTTCATGCCAACTATGCAGCAGCGTGATATGTGTGTTTCTTCCCTACAGCTACTCCATAACAATCTCTTTCCTATTGTAGGAAGATCTGCAAATCTCTTCTTTGATCATAATTTCTATTTTTGACCTAACGTAATAGACAACCTCTTGGAATGACCTCAGAGAGTTAAGAGCAATAGATTCTATACAGTAAAGTCTGAAATGCTTTGGCTCATTCTATCTGACAAATGCTAAAATGTGCCTTTCATGCTGTTAAAATCAGTAGCATGACCTCAGTGAACAAGAGTTTATATTGCAGCTCTCACTGCAGTTCAATTCTTAGGTCAAAAATCTCAACCACAGTAATTAGTAATGAGCATCTGTATGTACAAGAAAAAAGGGACCATTTCTAACTATAGTTTCCTCCTAGGAAGGAGCTTAAATGGAAAAAGAAAATCAGAATAATCCTGCTTTTTTAACCCAGTTTGTGCTCCTGGATCCAAAGCTCATAGAGAAAGGACTTCTATCTTATGAGACATACTTTACCATAATAGTGCCAGTGAGTGCATTACTATGACTATCATTATACACAGGCTAGGACAAGAAACAGAAACAGTGGGAAACTGTGAAAGTCCCCCAAATGATCTCTCTTTCTTAAAACCCTTCTTCTCTCCCTCAAACATATTTATATAGGCTGGGATCTTCAAAGGACAGTGAGGGTACGTCTACGCTGGCAAGTCAGGTTGACTTAAGGAGGCTTAAGTCGACCTACACCAAGACGTGTCCACACTGGGCTTTTATTAAGTCAACTTAACCTTCCTTAAGTCGACTTAATAAGAGCTTAAGTTGACTTAATAACACCTCCTCTGAGGTCGACTTAAGCCTTAAGTCGACTTCTCAAGTCAACTTAAAGCCAGTGTGGATGGGGATTAGTGCTAAGTCAACCTTATTAAGTCGACTTAAAGCTATTAAGTCAACTTAACAAGGTTGACTTAAGTCAACTTAAAGTATTGCCACTCTGTTAGGTCGACTTAACAAGGTCAACTTTAGGTCGACTTTAAGTCAACCTAAAGTCAACCTTGTTAAGTCGACTTAACAAAGTTGACTTAACTTTGCCAGTGTAGACATAGCCTAAGGTATTTAGTTCCAAAGCGGTAGCCGTGTTCGTCTAGTTCAGCAAAACAAACGAGTCCTGTGGCACTTTGGCTATGTCTACACTAGCAATTTAGGTCGAGTTAAGGACCCTTAAGTCAACTTAAATTACTCCATCTACACCAGATTTTCATTAAGTCGACTTAAGAAATTCATTAAGTCGACTTAATGAAAGCTTAAGTTGATTTAATAAGAATCACCCATTAGGTCGACTAAAGCCTTAAGTCAACTCCTTAAGTCGACTTAAGGATGGTGTGAATGTGGAGTAACCCTTAAGTTGACTTATTATGTCGACTTAACAAAATGGACTAAGTCGACTTAAAGTTAAGTTGACTTAGTCCACTTTGTTAAGTCAACTTAATAAGGTCAGCTTTAAGTCGACTTAAAGTCGACCTTATTAAGTCAACTTAACAAAGTCGACTTAACTTTTTCTAGTGTAGACATAGCCTTTGTTAGTCTTTAAAAGTGCCACAAGAATCCTTGTTTGTTTTAAGGTATTTAGGAGAACTTAATTTCTAGTGAGTTTCCTTAGGCTCTTTTAAAAATCCTAGCCATTATATTCTAGCAAGGGACCTCCATCCTTCCAGTTGTTCTTCTGAGTCTAGAGTCATGCCTTCAGTCTTTTTGAGTTCTAATTTGTTAAATAAAACATAAACTCTTTTCAGTAACTTTAGACAAAAGAGCAGAATGATTGTTAAATCAAAGGTCATCACTGACCATGGGTAAGAACTTCCTTCCACAGAGATTATGTAGCTGTTGGAATGAGAACAAAATCAGTGCACAATCATTGGTTCAAATAATTTACACTTGCCTGTTTACCCTTGGGTATTAAATTTGCATTTTATCATAAACTTTGTTTATAAATTTGCATCATTGAAGTGTCCTAGGTAAAGCATACAGACAGATATATCTCTTAGGGGAAGATCTTTATTATTTCCAGCCTACAAATTTCTGTTGTTCAGAGTGGGCAACATAGAAAATTCAAGATTTGCCATCCTTTGTAATTTGAATATGAGCTATAGGAGGATACTATGGTTACAGTAAACACTCTGAGCAGTAAAGTTTGAGCTTTGGATGGTGTCCATTGTATAACATAACAATATTTGTGTATCATTAGTCCTATTTTAAGTTTGTTGTTTGTGGGTGGGGTATTGCCATTCTGCTCATTTTCAAAACAGTATGCAGAATTAGCCATGCAATTTCTATGGTATTGATGGGCTCATCCTTAGGAAACCTACATCTTGTATTATGTAAGATCAGCTGGTGGGTATGTACCATTAAGTAAACCATGGCCATGAAGGTGCTATGCCCCAGGTAGTGGTATAGTTCTAAAATTCTGTAACAGAAAGAGGAGTTTCAGGTTTTCTGAGTGGAGATTTATCTTGATTATCAGAAACAAATGTTAATAACAGCTTACTGAATGCTTGATTTGCCAGGAAAATAAATAGTTAACCTTGAGGAGATAGGGTTATTTTGGGCACGGGTGGAAGAATTGTTTGGTTTTGTTTGCTTCATGGATTTTCTGTGCATAGTATGATCTAGAAGAAAACAATTCAAGGATCTAGCTGACAAGAAAGGTCTGAATGCACAATTCAAATTTAGATTGTACCTACAGGAATGGATCAGACTAGGTCTTTAAATAACACAAACCTAGAAAGGCTAGCATGAGAGAAAACGATATAATGCTTATGATTTATGTGACTAGGTAAGGAATAATCTCAAATATTGGTAACGAATAGACTCATAGAAGTATGCAAGCGTATTTTAATAACTGTGATATATAAAGGTGTTGGAATTTCATATCTAACTTTTGATTCTTCCAAATGGCAGAGAAGTCAACTGATAAGCTTTATCTCCCCCTTCATAACTCCATCAGTGATTAGTTCCAAATGAAACATCTGGTACTCATGCACATAGCCCACTTATTCATGGGAAGACCAAATCATTGTAAGTTGCCATACCTCACCTTCTGAAATGCCTCCTTTAGCTAAAGTTACCACTGATCACAGTGGTTTTCAACCTGCAGATCCTTGGAGGTCAACAGGCTATGTCAAAGGGGTCCAGAAAAGGTTGTCAATAATATAGAACAGTGGATTTCAGCCTGTGTTCTGTGAACCCTAGAGATCTTCAGATAATATCTAAGATTTCCAAAGGGGTCTACAGTTCCATTTGACATTTTGTAGTGGTCTGCAAATGAAAAAAGGTTGAAAACCACTTGTCTGAGACATTCTGACCACGGCTCAGTACTCTGAAGTTATTGTCTGATTGCAAATTCCTGGGAGATTTACAAACATATCTCCAGTTAGTATTAATGCAATATAACAATTTAAGAGCCCAATCATGTAGCCACTTCCTAAGGAACAACTATAGATTTCACTAAGCGTTCTATGCCTGAACCAGCTGCAAGACTGAGTAGTAAATCCCCAGGCATCTGTAAGACAGAGTGGCTATGTCTACACTTGTTAATTTAGGTCGACTTAGCTAAGTCAACTTAACAAAGTCGACTTTAAGTTGACTTTATTAAGTTGACTTAGCATGTCCACACCTAAATTTTAAGTCAACTTAGGGGGGACCCTACAAAGTCGACCTAGAGCATCCACACTGGACGCCTAGGTCGACTTCTAGGGGCTAGCTGGACCTGTAACAGGTCCACAGTGGCAGGGGGGGCTTACTTACTTGCCAAGTGCCAGGGGGCTCAGGCTTTGCCCCATTGTATCTGGGTACAATGGGGCAAAGGGGGACAGGGACCCTGGCAGGGCATAGGGGCAGGGTGGGCAGAGCTCTGCCCTGCCTTGTGGGGGGCATGCCAGGCTCTCCCTGTGTGACCCCCCTGGCAGGGAGGGCAGTGGGAGAGTCCTGGAGAGCCCTAAGTCGACTCTAAGTCGACTTAGAGTCGACTTAGGGCTACTCCAGGTCTACACTGGCTTAAGTCGACTTTAGAAAGTCGACTTAAGCCAAAAATCGACTTAAAATGAGGTTTTATTAAGTCAACTTAATTTTCCTTAAGTCGACTTAAGCAGCTTGCTTAAGTCGACTTAAGGAAAGTGTAGTGTACACGCAGAGTAAATTAAGTCGATTTAATCAAGCTTAAGTCGAGTTAAATTACAAGTGTAGATGCACCCAGTGTGTCTGCAGTGCAAGTGTGTGTAGGTGTTATGCCTTTCAGTAAGTGATAGAGAACATATCACATGCTTTTCAACTGTCAGCTTTTTTTCTTTTGCATGTATGATTATGCACCTGTAAATCTGATGATTTACTGAGCAATGCTGTCCAGTTACAAATAGAAGGAAACGGGGTTTATTGAATGGCAAAAATGTGACTTTCCACACAAAAAACTGTTCTGTGTTTTCCTCCAGTTAAAAGAATGTCCATCTTAAATAGTCAAATTCCAAAGGGGTAGCCGTGTTAGTCTATTGTAGAAAGACAACAGAGTCCTGTGGCACTTTTAAAGACTACCAGATTTATTTATCGCATGAGCTTTCGTGGGAGAAAATCCCACTTCGTCAGATGCTTTGAAGATAGGAAAGTTACAGAGTGGGAGGAAATTAAATGCAGGGGAGTGTATGACATAGCATCAGGTCAGGCTGTAACAGCAAATCAAAATAGGTGTTAGGATTCAAAACACTGGGGAACAGCACATAAAGGGGGGGGGAGGTCAAATCACTTGTTGTAATGCGAGAAAAATCCATAGTCCCTGTTTAACCCCAAAACAACTGAGTCAAATTTGCATATAAGTTCGAGTTCTGCAGTCTCTCTTTGAAGCTGTGATTTGTTATTCATCTGTTTCATTGGGTTCCTAATGGCCTATGATCTATGGATGAAGAGCAGAAAAATAAAAAGATGCACACACAGCTATAGGGATTATACAGTAGAATAGTTTATTTGGAGAATATTCCTATAAAAATCTTGTTTGTTTTTCAATTTGCTGCTTAGAAATTTTCTTGATCATTGAAAAAAAAAAAGGTAAATTATTTGCAGTGCTTTTTAATCATTTTCTCAAGCATTTGTACCTTTCCAAAATGAATTACATTTTTATCTAAATTAAACATGCCTTTTCCTAACCAGTAAAATAGCACATGATTTTAAAACAACGTAGACTTGGATCATATTTAATATACGGTATTTTCTAGTTCAGGAAACATTATATAATAATCTATAATCAAAACACTAAAAACCTGTTAACTGCTGAAGTCAGTTTCATTCTAACATTAAACTGAAACTCATTTATAAGTAAATGAAAGTCAAGAGGATTAAATTCAATTAAAATTACTTTGAAGTATGGAAAAAATGTTTCACGGTGATATAAATCAACATATTGTTATTGCTTTCCTTTTCTTATCCGTTAAGGCTCTCCAAAGCAAAATGTAGCCTAAATTATATGTGTAGAACAAATACACAGTAAAGTCCGTGCACCCACAAGCATACTCTAGCCCAAATGAAACGTTTGGGAGTACCTATAGAGGAATGAAGTTCTTTTCTGTATACTTCGCAAGTCAGAATTGTGGAAGGTTTCTCCCACTTCCAGCCTCTGCACCTTTATTGAGTGCAGTATAAATAGAAACCCAATTAAAAAAATCTTTGCATATCTTCCTTCCCTCCCTCCCTCCCCCCCCCCCCGACACACACCATTTTAAGTATACATGCATTTTTTACTGATAGCATGATCTCAGCAGAGAAATTAACTTCAATAATCTATGGATTACAAGACGTATCAAACCTTCAAAGCATTGCGGTGTTAGATCTATTCTCAACAGGGTTTCAATTACTTTAATAGTTAATAATAAGTGATATGACTCATTTTCCCAACTAAATCAAGATCAGTTGTCATTTGTTCCTGTAGTTTCTGAACGTCTTAATTATGGTGAACAAGTTCCTCAGCACCCGTTTGCACCTCTAGGCTGTGTAGTACTGAAATGTACTTGCTGGCATTTGTATTAGCACTTGATTTTTACTATTGTAACACATGCACATATTGCAAAGCTGGGGAGCAGAGCAGCATTTGTCAGTATCCCTCTAGCCCAGCAAATGTCAGGCCCCATTGAAGAAATGTACAGCCACCCCATAGCGTAGTTCAGTGGATATCTTTTATTGTCAATTGAGGTATTGATCTTAAGCATTCCAACACAGAGAACACTTAGCTATTCACCACTGGGTATACAGATATATTTTATAAAACAACCTAGTGAAGAATAATCTGTCCTCATGCTGGAATTCCCTTTTTTTCATTTACTTAAATGTGCCTTTATTTGCCTGAGGAAGAATGTACTCCCACGAGTAAAGGTGGCGAGATCAAGATCATAGTTGAAACAGCATTATTGCCTTTAGGAAAAACACCTCACAGTCTGCTTTAAATCTCATATTATTCTTCATTGGTTTCAATTATTTTACAGAATAAGATGCTGACAGCTTTTGGCATTGACACAACATTCAATTTTAATGTTTTTGTTAAAATGTTTTAAAATGCCATTAATAAATCCATCAATATCACACTTGTTTTCTGTTTATATCCTGTCTATATCAGCAGCAGAGTCAGCACCTACACATGGTATATGGCTAAATATCAGAGGGCCCAGCTGCTAATTGTGTGAGTTATTCTTCCAGCAGTAACATATGGCTTCATGGTGAGCTTCTCAAGCAGCTGTACGAGTGGCTCTGAAGGTGCAGCTTCCAGATTTCTTGTATGGTTGAATTGCTTGGTACTGATAGGTTGCTTTTTAACCAGATATCATTCAGTCGGGGCCCATTTTTCATGCCTGAAAACTTGTGAAAATTATATGTGCATGGGATAAGATCCTGTAAAAAATATTTGAGATTTTAGTGTTGGGATTTTTTTCCCTTTATATAAGAAAATCCAGTATATTTACCGTCTTCATGTCTGCCTTACATACAGCGAAGACAATATTCCCTACCTCAAGTTTTCAAAACTTGTGATTCAGATGCCCCCAAAATAAAAATCACAACATTTAAAATAAATATATAAATAACATTCAGGGTTCTTGTCATTTGTCTTCTGCTTTCTGAAGCTTTGGAGAGCACTTTCTTCACATTTTCATGTTTTCTCTATAGCCTGGAAATTTACTTATTTTATAGAATGAAAGCCGAGATTTTCATATATTCATGACTGCAGGAGCTGGGGCTTTACAAAAGACGGAATATTGTGAGATTCATGATAAATGACGGGAGTCATCAAGGCTACTAAACACAGAGAAAAAATGTATTCTTTCCATCAAAAGTTGTATATCTAGGAACAGCTGTTCAAGAGTGCAGCTCCTTGTTAGGCACTTTATGAAAGGGTCATATTTTGAAAAGTGATCCGCATGAAGATAATTTCTTTGCTTTCATTGAATTTTTAAAAATCTGATCACCTCACTTCAATCCTAAATGGGAGCTGAGCCCTTTGAAAAGCTGGCTCTTGATTTCAAAGACAAATAAGACAAATATAGATCTGTTTTGGGTTGTTTTGGATTTCTTCTAAATATAATTAAAAAAATACACAAATGTAATATGCTTTTACTTAATATAATGTTATATTTTAAATGCAGCAGTTTAATGAAGAAGCAGCAGCTTGTTAAAAACTAGGGTTGAGACTTGGCTTCCTTTATAAGCCTGATTTTGGCTTATCAACCTAAAATCCTGCAAAAATGTCATTTCATTTTCTAATTCTTGCATTTGTGTTCTGTGATGGGAGTACAGGGCTTTTCTCAGAAATTGATATGATTCAGATATTTGGAACATTTTGATAGATTCATAGATTTTCAAGGCAAAAGAGACAGGTATGTTCACCTAGAAAGTCAATGGGACTTTTGCTCAAAAGTTACTTTGGCATATTTGAAAATGGTGCCCAATACAAGTCCCAAATTTGTTTTCCCAGGGTCTTTTAAAGTTTGCAGGAGTATCCTTGGATCTTAGGAAATTCAGCACACCTAGTGGTTCCTTAGTTGCCTACTTAGATCTGCTGTAAGGCCTGCGGGTTTCAGAAAATCCATAGAGGAGTCAAAAGTATGAAGGGAAAAGTTACCGCAGAGCCTGCCCAAGTTGGAGGGAGAGAGAGAGAGAGAGAGAGTGTGTGTGTGTGTGTGTGTGTGTGTGTGTGTGTGTGTGTGTGTGTGTGTGTGTGAGAGAGAGAGAGAGAGAAGGAGTTTTGGGGGAAGCACAAAGCTGATGCACACAGGCTACCCTTATAGAAAATGTCTATAAAAATTTAATGGGGATTAAACCTATTCTATAGAATTTACTCTAAAGACCTATAGACTGGAATAGAGAATGCTTAACATTTAAATATGTTTAACTATCCTATAAAATTCTATAACAGGGATATAATTTGTTGTTAAATTTTATAGGAAGTTCCAAGAAACCTATAGAAAAGATACCAGTTACTATTCCATCTTAAATGCAGTAGGACTTTTTAACAAGGAGGACTTGTCAGGAGGGAAACCAAGAACCATATTGAGCTTCTAGTCTTGTTTTATGGTAACACAACATTCTTGTAAGGTGATTTTTCTTTTCTTTTCTTTTCTTTTCTTTTCTTTTCTTTTCTTTTCTTTTCTTTTGTCTTTCTAATAATGATATATTCTCTCCAACTAATAAAGTTCTTTGAATATTTGCAATATCTTATAGCTTTTACTGTCTGGACATCCATAGCATTGCACCTGTCAATTCAATGAAAGTCCTTTCATAGACACTTTCCTGAATAGTTAATCTACATTCCTTTTAAAATTGCATTATATGGCCGTTCAGGGGTTATCTGCAGAGCAACTTCTATTTGAGTGACAGGCTGCTTTGATGGAGCATTGGAGAAAAACAGACAATATTGTAATTAAAACTATAGGGTAAACAGTCATTTTAATGAGCTAAAAATGCTTATCCATTGTTTTTTTGTTATTAGACTGCATAAAGGACTACTTTTCTGCTCCTTTTGAATTCAGTGGGACTTTTGCCATTGACTCCAGTGGGATGAGGCTTTCAATGGCAATATCACATTTGATAGAACATTTATTTCTGCTAGAACTATGAACTTTTAGACACACAATGTGAACTTCTGCAGTTCTGCTGTTGCATTCATTTTGCAAGTATTAATTTGGTTTTCCTGCACTTTGGAAATCATTTGAATATTTATAATTTTAAGTATTTATTTTCATAGTAAAATTAAAGCCCTATTGTCTTGCAACTAACCCTACTTGTTCTAACACTCCAAAAACAAAACCTTCTTGAATACGATAACCTTTATTTATAGATGGCAATAAGCATATTTAGCAATTTTATTATTCATGACCCTTGCACTAAGTATCATAATCAGAATACAGATGTGCGAGATAATTTCCATGTACAAGTCACTGCAATAATTCTTGTACAACAAAAATAGCATTGGATTTAGAGAAATAATATGTCCATATTTAATAAAAGGATTGTGTTGAGGATTTTAGAGAAGTCCTATTTTAATAACAAACTTCATAAATATGTGGATAACACTAAAAGTAATATAATTCTAGTGTTAGTTACATTTGATTTTGTTTTACATTGCATACTTATATTTCTTCCCTATATTTTACTCATATTTATCAAAGAAGAAAACAGGCTGCTGTGCTCTCTTTGTATATATAATTAGCAAAAGTGAAATTTGATTAACCAGTTACTCCCAGGAAGTTAAACCCAATCTTTTCTTAACATCTTCTTGTGTCTGTACTAAAGATGCAGATTATCAGATAAACAGCAAATTCAGACTTGGCGCACTAATTGACTGAACAAGAACCGGTCACACTTTATTTACCATTCTGTAATGGATTTTCATGTTTGTGAACCCTAACTGGCTGTGGAAATGGAAAGCAAATATCACATAATGACAAATAACATTTAAAAAAAACAAAAGATTAAATCAACTTTTTTCCCCCAGTTTGTGGCAAGTTCATGATTACAGACAGGTGTTGAATGATCTTATGGTGACCACATCATCTGTTGTGCTACTGTTTAGAGAATTTTAAAAGTGATTGCTGGATATGAAATATTTTTCACTTTGGCGTTTCATAAAAAATTGGTACATTAAAGTGAGTGTGAAGTAAACAGGTATAATAAGTGAACTTTTTTTTGGCAGAGATTTTTCAGAATATATTCCATTTAATGAATATCAGACTATCATTGTAATAGGTTAGGTTTCTTTTTACTTGCATAGCTGAAGCAGAGCCTCTCATTAAGCATATTGTAAAAGGATCCTTTTATGAAAATGCTATCAAGTATTTATAACTACAGCACTGAAGATCAGAGGAAGATATTGTTTAAAATCTGTGCAGCATAAAACTGGTCAGAGATATCGACATCAATCAGTGTCAGAATTAAAACTGACTTGAATTTATTTTCTTTTAAAATCCTTTTTATTTTTGTTGAATAACTTATCACAGGCACATACTCACACTGACAGTCTTATTTGCTGGCCCTATATTGCAATAAATCAGAAGCACACCGGTGTTGGAAGGAAAAAATGTTGGGGCTCTTACCACAATGCAAACTTATCGAATAGAGAAATGCTCAAAACTATTAAATCAATACATACAAAATAAGGATCTTATATTATGGACCTTACCTCGACTAACTAGTCCTTATGTGAATAGTCATATTAAGCTTAACTGGACTACCCAGGGGCCTAACTGTTTGAATGATCAATCTTAATTCTTTTGGCTTTTATGAGAGAATAACATTCCATTATGGATTAAGGGTTATTAGAGATTCCTGACACTGAGTAATGGAAGTGCTACCACCAATCCCAGATATTACACAACTGGAAACTTCTTCATATACTGTATATAAAAAGATTATCCCAGGTCTCTCAGATCCAAAAGAGGGATAACATACATACTTCTGCCATTGGCCGACTTCCAACGGAAAGCTGGAACAAGTCAGAAATAAAAATCAGAACAAAGGCTAGATAGCATATGGAGAGTGTTCTACAATATGGCCCTCATCTCTTTTGATGCATCTCAGGAGGGCACATATGAATTCTCACACTGTTGTCTTTTGAAGAGATGACCTCTCCAAATCACATCCCAAGACACGCCACAGTTAGCATTAGTATTTATTATTAATATTTATTGAGCACCAGCAGTCTGGTTGGCACTCTGCATGTACATAAAAAGACAAGATCCCTGCCCAAGGTGCTTAAAGTGTAGTTCGCTCACACTGAACAACAGCTGAAAGGGCTACTTCAGTCTCACTTTTTTGGAGTGATCGACCCACTTGATGGATCTCTGAAAAACAGCTTTTTTTTTTTGTGCATAGGGAACACAAAGAAACTGAGGAGTTCGCTAGTCCTGCCCATTTGTATCTGCCATTGCAGCCTTTGGCCACAGTTATTCCACAATTCCTATTTATCCCCAATGTCTGTTGTCTCAAATCCAGTTATCTGAGCCCTCAGTGTTGGCCTGGGTCCCATTCTACAGATGCTTCCTCATGCAGCCACTCTGCCTCTACCCCAAATTTATAGCATGACCATGGGTCTCATGTGGATCGCAATGACTCATTTTAACCCTCTATGTAAGGTGTAAATTTCAACAGTTAAGATTAGTTTAGCTCTTGACAGCTGGACACTATTACAAAACATAAGCACTTTACAGAAAACTGACCAAAACAGGGAAGCTGAAAGGACACTAGCACTGTTGCATAGCTTCTTGTTATCGGAGTCCTCATACCAGTAGATAATTTGAAAGAATACCCACCTCTGACTGCTGTTAGCTGGTTTAGAACAGCAGGGCCCTCCTTGATGAGAAATATTAGAAGAAATACATATACCCTGTCATGAATCTGCCATCTATTGCTTATGTCCTTTCTTCAGAAGGAAGATTATTTGGGAAGGACCTTACAATCGGTAGTATGCTAAATTTCTATAGTGCCCTCCAACTCCCCAACGTTACTAAACAAGTTTCAAGAAACTCTGCTGAATTAAATTCGTTGACAGTGTCAACAAGTTGAAAAACAGCAGCTGGAAATGAGAGTGTGAGAATCAACAATTTAGTTAAAACCTCCAAGAACTTATTTTACCAAGTCCTGAAAAATATTGCATATCAATTTAATGCCTACCTTCAGAGTCTGCTGACGGCATGTTAATTGTCTCTGTGACACAGGAGTTTTTTAACTAAAGGACTAGCCTATGATTCCTTAGCCATTTCCCTTAATACTACAGCTGGAGGGTGGGTGGGGAAGTTCTAAAAATATAACTTGTCACACAACTCTATTTTTTTCCATGATCCTGGCTAGCCCTTTGCACACCGAGATCTTTGAAAAATAAGCAACGAAACCTCTTCCTACTGACACCTGTAAATAAGGTTAGTTCTTTTTTTAGACATCCCAGTGATGCCACATAGTGATTCCATTGAAATTTTCCAAAAGACAGCCTGAATCTTTATTTTGCTGGTTTTATAATGAAATTACATGGCATTGTAGGTTCTATCATTAAGCCTCGGTTTGAGAAGCCACAAAGCTGGGGATTTTAGAATTTATTTAGAGGCTGTTGACTCAGTTTTCCCTAACTCTAGCTAAACAGCTAAAAATATCATAATTACTTTGTGACCTAGGCCCCTTTGTCTTTTTTCTCCTCTTCCAAAAGAGCTCTAAATTCACAGGATACACCCTGGAATGCAACAAAGGCCAGACAGTTTTAAAGTGCATTAGGTACACAAACATCTTCTAAATAATGGAGAACTGGCGTGCCTTCAAATTTCAGAACAATTCCCCAGTGCAAAAGGGGATTTGAATCTTCAAAAATTCATAACAGCATACAGAGTATGGAGATTTAGTCACCAAATATTGTCCTTTTAAATAGAAATGCCTTGATCTTCATGAACTCACCAGGTTCTTTTTTCAGAACCAGGCACCAAGAATATTTCCTCATCTTCTAGAGTGCTGCTTGAGACAGTGAGAATGAGGCAGTCATTCTTTCTACCTCCACACAAATTATGTGAACTCTTTATGAACATACAACTTCCCACATTTGTCTTCTCTGCACCTCTTGCACTCCTAAAACCTTTCATAGTAGTATGTTTTAATTTGAAGCCCAATACCTGAGGGTTTCTCGGCAACTTAAAGGAACAAAAGAACTAAAACAAGTCACTAAAACATTAACAAGTCATCGGTGAATGTTTTACCCCTTCAGAGTATTTTAGAATCCTGGCAGTGGTGTATTAACCAATGGACTTAATGGGTCAAGAATGAGAACACCAGGAAACAATAACTTCCTTCAACTAAAGCAAAGAAAGAAGAGATACACTGATTTATTTTTCATAAATCTTTCTCACTTCCATATCCGATTAAATCTTTTTCTTTAATGTGGTGAATTGGATTCTTTGTGATCACCTAGACATTGTGTCCTGAGAATTCCATGTTTGATTTGAAGGTTTGTCTTCATGCTTTGAGCCATTATCCTTTGCAGACTTCAACAATGGGGACTTTTAGCCAGAAAGGCCTCGAGCAATATTTTTCATTTTTTTTAAGGGCAGCAGAATGATTTCTTCTGTCATTGGATCAGAGAAGACATTCACTCAATCTCTGCAATACCTTTGAACTGTCCCAGAACTTCTGTTAGTTTAGTTTTCTTTTTAAATTCCCCAACATTGGAATATAAACTTCCTTGCCTTGTATATAATTAATATTACATAAAAAAGGAGTCTTGTTCTGTCCTTCTGTATATGTGCATGTTCACTTCCAGCTCAAGTCCATGGAAGCAATGCATGTGAGTTGAAAGTCAGAACCTGGACCTTAAAGTTTTTGTCAATCAGTAAACTCTTTAGCACGAAGGCTAATTTGCACAGAATTTTTCATTAGGTGTTTTCTAGTTTTGAACTGTGGAGAAATTTCATTAAGTGGTTATCATATTCATCTAGAGAGGATGTCCTGTCATATTAACTAGTTAGTTCCATAGCTAACTTCTGCATGTATCTCACCATACCTGAATTAGGCCCGGATTGTATGAATCTGAGCCAGGGGTAGGATTTTCGGTCGTTGCCCTTTTTGATGCTTCTTATTAAAATACAAACACTGAGGAGCATCATCTTTGAGAGTCCTTCTAAATTTCCTCTGGAAGAAGCCCCAGGTGACTACTGTGAAGTTTGACTGCAGTACCATTAAGGAGCTGATCTGCCGAGGTGCTGCACACTCACAGTTTCAGCTGAAAGCAGCAGGAGTTGCAAGTGTTCAAAACCTCAGAAACTGTGGCCCTGAACATCGCTCATAGCACATGCGCCTCCAGAGACACGAGTACTGAACGCCTGCTCCAGGGAGGAGCAAAGTACTTTTGTCTTTCTGTCTCAGGTCCAAATTGTGTTCTGTATCTATCAGATCCCTAGTTGATTTTTGCGACTGCCTCCACTGCCTCATTACATATAGCATGGTTCCATAACCTCTCTCCCATGCTGAACTAGTTAGTTTGACTTAACCCAATGTGGCCATGTTAGTTCGCACTAAGAACTTAGTTCGAACTAACCGGCACATTAAGCTCAATGCAATTGACTAACTAAAATTTGCTAGTTCGAATTAAGTTAATTTGAACTAACTAAAATTAGTTTGAATTAGTTAGTTTGAATTAACTAATTCGAACTAACTTTGGTAAGTGTAGACATAGCCACTGGGGCTAGGATTTTGGGATTGTTCCCCCAGTTATAGATCAGACTAACCTCTATGCTGCTGCTAAAAAGCAGCACAGAAATAACATTATCCAGATCTTCTGCACAATTCACAATGGTGCATACAGAATAAATATGCTGCTATTTATAACCCTAAAATATTTACCCTGAAACATGCTCTCTCTTTAGGCCAGAATGATAATTGCTGTCATCTGGATTCCAATAAAACGACCCTTGAGCAATACTCTTCTGCAAAATAGTAATGAAATGCTTGACTCACCGCCCACCGATGACTGCGATGCCATGGACAAGTACTTTGCCCCCATCTTTGATCCTTTACAAACTGATGTCCGGTTGAGACCTCTGTTTTTTACTTCCTGTTTTAAGCAAGCTCAGTTCCTTCCTCCCTTGTCTGGCAGCCTCTGAATGAACTGTGGTGACATGCGTCAAGAGCCAGATGCCCCAATAATAGAAATTCCTTCATTAGTTTTTGAATCTTCCTTTACTCAACTAGCTGCAGAGATTAAAAGGGTACCATGGTCTTTGCAGCTGTGACCTCATCTGAGATAGCCTGCACTCCTCAACAGCACTTTCTATAAATGGATTGCCCCACTGATTCTCCACTTATATTTAATTCCCCATCTTCCAAACTACCCCCAAGTAAAACTGCATCCAAACAGTTAATTGGGTTTCTTCTTTCATGCTTGCAGAATTTCAGCGATGCTATTGTCATGCTAGGAGAAAAGGACACAGAAGCAGCAGTTTTCTTTTTATATAGCATTATTCATTCTGCAGGCCATTTTAACCCTCTTTTTTGTTTTTATCTCTTTTTTTAGGGCCAATACTAGAGCACTGGGGTATTGTTTCTTCCACACAATTATGTTCTCTCACCAGTCCATCTGCCTCAACCTACCTTTTGTCTTATTCACCAGGAAGCTGCCCTCTTGCCTCTCGAGTTCCAGATTTTCCCTACCATGGAACCTTAGGCTAAGAAAGGGGCAGTGGAACATCAGGAGAGGAAGAATGACCTAGTGGTTAGGGCATTAATCTGGGATTCAGAGTACCTGTGCACAATTCACAGCTCTGCCATAGACTTCCTGTGTGATCTTGGGCATATCACTAAACCTCTCTGTGCCTCAGTTCCCATCTGTACAATGGGGTGAATAGCACTTACCCTCTTCAAAGGGTTGTTGGTGGGGATAAATGCATTAAAGGTGATAACATGCTCACATGTTATGGTAATGGGGGGTGATATTAGTACTACAGGTAGTAAGAAGGACAACCTGCTAATGTAATTCCTGCTGTTGATCCTTCTTTATTTTTTTTAAAAAATCCTTCTCTTGATCCAAAATGCTATTTTACTAACTCCAAGTGTCAAAAGGATTTTATTCTTAGCCTTCTGTTTCGATCAGTTAATTCCCACCAGGACTGAAGAAAAAATTGTCTGTGGGACACACTGTTCTTTCTTCTTATATACCTAATGTTGCTGTGCTATTTTGGGCAACCATTTAAATAAAAGCCAATTTGACTAAAGAGCAAATATATTCCATCGAATGACGGCAAAAGGGCAGAGCCTGGGAAAAAGAAACAAGAAAATGCAAGGCATTCATTTTTCCTTTGTACTTTTTAATAAAAGAAATTCTCTTGATGCTTAAAGTGACACATTAAAAGATGTATGTATCGTGGTTTTTAAAAACACAATTAGATAACACCTTGTCAAATACTTATATTCTTTGTTGACAGCCTTGAGTACAATCACAATAACAGCAGAGCTATTTCAGCATGTTTCTTATTCAGTTGCCATTGGCAGAGTCAGCCATTTTATAAAAATGTTACTGTTTATCACTTTAATCATCAATCTACATCTAGTCAAAACAATAAGTCAGAAGGAGTAGTAAATTATACTTGTGCAGCCCTGATGAGTTTGAACTGTTTTGCTGAAATTAACTGAAATAATTATCTATTTTTCTAAAGCTGCTAGAAAAGTTCTGTATGGAAAAATTGGATCAAGAAGGGTTTGGCTTTTGCCAGATCAATGAAAACTTTTTAGTAGGCTTGGGGAAATTAAATCTACATTCTGGTTGTCTGAAGATGAAAGTAAATAACATATTTTGTATTGTTTTTCCAGCACTCTTTCCTGGACTTTTAAAAGTGATACAGGGAAACTTCCTAAAGTGTCTTTAACCCTTTGACTGAACCTAGATATGCAGTACTGTGGGCACCTCAGTGAAAGTACACTCTTCTCAACTAAGATAACACTTTTTATCTTTCAGTTGTATTTATAATATTTGTGTTCATAGTTAATAATAATGAATACATATCTTGCACATGGAGCATTTCATACCCAGATCTTAAAGTACTTTACAAAAGAAGTGTCATCTTCATTTTTCAGTGGGGGAAACTGATAGTTCACAGGACTTGCCCAAGGTCACACAGGGCAGAAACAGGAATAGAATGTAGGTCTTCTGATTTTCATACCAGTGGTCTACCTGTCGAGACTTACTGCTTCTGAGTGAATATAGTCCTGTGTTGGGAAAGGGGTGGAACAATATGACCCAAGTGAAAGCACCAGACTAGTTCTTCTCAAGACTCTATTCCATGTTCCCATCATGGCTGACCAGTAATAGTACAAGCCCTGACTGAGCAAATCTTGTGTGAAATTCTGGCCCTGTTTAAATCAGAAAAAGATGAGGGATTTCACTCCATATGTTCAAGAATGGGGAGTGCATCGGAGAGCAAAGGTACTTGCATCTTCTCCCAGTTGTTGTGCATCTTGGCAGGGAGCAGGTGCAATCTGGCTCTGATTATTACATATTTTATGTTGCATCTAATCTGTTCTAAACTCACAGTGCACATGATGGCAACCTCCATGTGACGGAATGGGCAGTCGGACAGTGAACAACTCATATCACTCTCACCTGCACTCTAACCACCAGTCTTTTCATGTTGGGACTACCTCTAACTTTCTAGAACTCTCCATAGTTCATTGTCTTGCAGAATGGTAGCTGCTAACTATGAGATGACTTACGTTAACAACAATATGAATTAAAACAGAGAGATAATTATTAACTATGACTGTTAGAATTTAATGGTATTGCATTATGCCATTATATTTTACTCACTCTGAGATAAATAGCCAAGTTCTCCTTTAATTGCCAGTGGCTCCACTTAGGCCTAAGAGAGAAAAAAGGCAAAGTCTGTCAGGCTTTACCCTAGGCTGGATTAACCAAATAAGTATCTCTTCGTCTACATTACACTTTTGACCCACGCAAAATTGTTTGATGCTTCTGGAAAAGATTCACCCTCTCTTGTACTGAAGTTTTCAGGATAATTTTCTGTAGACCTGTAAGAACAAAGTGTTGAGGGCCCCGCCCCTATACTTCCCAAATCTTTTATGGTGTTTTCTTCCTTACTTATTGGTTATAGTCTTTAAGTTAGTGGGTTTTCTCAAGGTGAAATATTTTATTTCTGGCTCCTGTGAGTTCCATATTTTAAAACAGACATATATCATTGTAACGCAAAGTAGCATATATAATATAACATGAACCCTCACTGGTACTGTTACAAGTGGTGTTATGATCAATTTAATGCATATTATTATTACTATTTATTTTACTATCCACTGCTTACATTTGATAATTTAAAATCAAGGCCTTCCAGTTCTCATGGGATAATGAGACATGGCTAGTAAAGTATGCTTGACTTCATATGTGTTTGCTGCATGCTAAAGTATGTTTTCCCAGTGGGTCACACAACAAGGAGGCTTGATTCTCATCCCACTTACACGTGTACTAAATAGAAGGTAAATCCAATCCAATCAATTCCTGCCATTTGTGTGAATGAGAGGAGAATAAGGCTGTACAATTGGGGGAAAATTTGGTAAACTCCAGTTGGTTAGGGTTATTGTTAAAAAGTGTAAGATGTTAGCTAATTAAAAAAAAATACAAGGCCAGGTTCTGCCCTTAAAGAGAACTGCAGAATGATTTCTAACTGCATTTTACATCTAACATCTACACAATCCGTGTAGTCTGGTTTTCATTTTTAATTGTATATACTGGACTATGTTGCTCCAACCAAGAGGATTTAATAATCCAGATCTAACTTCTTACTTTTTCACAACACAAAGCAGCAAATTTAGATTCCTTTATTCATGGGAAAAGTGATGGCTATACCCAAGGGGACTGAATTTTGAAAATGATGCTAGGATGAAAGAATTACTTATGGGATTGTATACATATTAACAAAAAATAACAAAGAATATTTGTCTTATCTTATCCATTAATGATTTAACCCTATTCACTGAACATTTTCTATGTTAAGAAAGCTTTAGCTTTCTGTCCACACAGAAATCTGTCTGCCTCTAAGATCTTTCCCTATCATATTGCCTACTACCTTATTACCCAATCACTGATCACAATTATTCTTTTGATAAACAAACTGTAATACAAGCATATGTTCAATTCTGAATCCATGATTTAAAAATCGATATTCCTTAAACAGATCTACATTAATTTGTTCCAATGTAATGTTTTAAAGCATTTATTGCTTTTAAAAATAATGGCAAAGAAACCAATATTCAAAAAACAAAACAACAACAACAAAAAAAACCCCAACCTCTACACTTGTAATCAACTCTTTAACATAGCTATTTTGCTGGGTATAGAAGACTAGGCATATTTCAGAGCTGTGTGGAAAAAAAATTACATTCAAAGTGTAACCAGTGAATTTTAGGCTTCTTGCCAACTTCACTTGGGTGTGAAAATTTCTTGCATTTGGCAAGAGTTTTATTTGCAATTGGATTCTCCACTGTCAATTGGCTTTCCTGTCTGGTGGAAAAATAATGTGATAAAATATTTTTTTCTGTTAGGCCTTGTATTATCCTATCACCATCACAAATTCTATGTTGCTGGTCTGGTTTCCCTTCTTTTCCCTGATGGGAGGCAGGTATCTTTGGCATGTTTTGCCAGCCAGATATCTTGCCTAAGATGGAGCTGTGTAGTGCAATGCATAACCCAAAGATGGAATTGCATCACTGAATATCTTAATTCAGCAGGGAATCAAACCAAGAAGCTGTAAGGTGAGGAACTAAGTAGAGTCATAGACATTAAGGTCAGAAGGAAACATTATGATCATCTAGTCTGACCTCCTGCACAATGCGGGACAGAGAATCTCACCACCCGTCCAAGTAACAGACCCCTAATTTAGGACTGAGTTATTGAGATTCTCCAATCATGATGTAAAAACTTCAAGGTATAGAGTATTGTCCAGCAAGTGACCTGTGCCCCATGTTGCAGAGGGAGGTGAAAACTAACTAGGTCCTCTGCCAATCTGTCCTAGGGAAAAATTCCTTCCTGACCCCTTAATATAGCGATCAACTAAACCCTGAGTCGGTGGGCAAGACTCACCAGCTAGGCATTCAAGAAAGAATACTCTGTCATAATTTAGAACCAGCTCCATCAAACATCCCATCATGGGCCATTGGGGTGGGAGCCAGGATGGCTTTAAGCCACCTTTTCATTTTCCTGATCTCTAAAGCTTCCAGGAGCTGGTGCACGCCTCTCTCTTTCCTGTGATAGCATCAGAGCTACTTTTGGTAACGACTGGAAGTGGCCTATGATGCCACTAGCTATTTCCAGAGTCAGGGCTGGATTAATCAGCCCAGGAGCCCTTTCAGTGGTAAAAAAATTCACACTGATGCTACAATATTGCTGAATTTCTTTTCAGATGAACTTGGTAAAAGAAATAACTTTACCCCTCTCTGACCCTTTATTTAGATAAGACATTTTTTGTGCTATGGATGATAGCTGGAAATTGAAGAGAATTTCCCTGTTGTTTCAGTGATTCCTAGGAGTCATTTCAGTGGTCAAAAAATTCTGAGGTAACACATCTATGAAGAACAGAATAATTTTCCTTTCTCTGCTAACTATTCTTCATGAAGCTTAGGAAAAGAGAGAACTCATTTAGCTTCTTAAACGTAGGTGTCGAAATCATTAATAAGGGAAGTGCCAATAAAAAAAAAAATCTGGTGATACTATAATGGTGGAGATAAAACACTGCGGTGAATAATTAGATGCTAGCATCAAAATGCTGCATGGAACAAAAACAGTAGGGTGTTTCAGAGATTCACCATGTAAAGCATTTTTAAATTTTATCTTTACCTGAACTCTTTAATCTTTTATTTTGCTGTTTGATTTTTCTTCCCTGTACCTTGTTCCTCTTTTGTTTTACTTTTAAAAAAAATTATTTTTGCTGCATCTTCCTCTACTTTCATCCACCCCTATGGAGTTTTGTACTTTCAATTCTTTCTCTGCTCATCTTACAGATAATAAAAGCCAAATGTAAGGCTGTTTACAGATTTTTTGGACACAGCAGAATTCTAAAACACTAAACCATTGGATTGTAGACCACAGGTCCTAGTGGAAGTCTGAACCATAATGTCCACTTGAACCTTGACATGCACTTGGTCATGTTACTCTATTTTGATGATATTGTGTGATAAATTATGTCTAAATTGGACGTACTATTCATACCTAGGCCATCATGCAACCGTATTAAGGTTCTATGATGCAATCCATGCTGGAAGGAAGGAAGAGCACTGCCTGAGGAGGAGGGCCATTGAGGCATTATGCCTATGCAATGGTGGTGCAGATGTATTGCCTTAGTGATGTTGTAGGCAACACTCTTTAAATAAAAAGGCAGATGTTCTGTAATTGGTCAGGGCTCCACCCACATTTATTCTGCTCTGGGTCCTAGATTGCTGTGGTCAGTGCTGGTCTGCCTTCCATCCTTCACATACTCTAGAACTTCTGAAGAGCTGGCAACCAAATTTCAGCTGCTTAGTGCTTAGGTGGATTTCTTCCAGCTGTAGAGCACCCATAATTTATCTGCCAGTCTTTTATAGAAATTAAGATGGATTTGGAAAAATTATGGGCTATACCAATTATTTTCCTCAATGTAAATCAGAAAATCATATATTCATTAATGGGACAAAATGTGGGGATAATTACAAGCAAAACTAGTAATTTGATTGCAACAACTACTGCAACAAAGTTGAGTTGCACAATATGGGTCAAAGTAATTTGAACCGAGTTCAGGTGTTTGTATGGCATCTAATTTCCAGATAGTTATCAGCCTGGGCATCTTTCTGATCTATACCAGGGAAGGTCACTTTAGTATGTTAAGAGTAGAGGAGGAGAGAAATCATACCTGCCCTTCAGGTGAGAGCTGCACAGTTTTTTCAAGGATGTGGGGAAGTAGCCAACTGAATATTCTTGACCATCTCTACTTCCCACTAAAGCTGCAGAGGCTGGGAAAGTTGCTATAGTCCTAAGGTTAATTACATGTCAACAGGAATAGGAAGGGCGAGAGAGAGAGAGACTGAAATTAGGACAGGATCATGCTGTATGGTTTTTGAATTTGCTTTTGTTAAAAGAACTATTAATTGTTGAAGGGGGTTATAGACTTATAAGAGGGTCTTTGGCTAGTTTTTGTGGATGTTCTCCATTTAGAATTGCCAGTCAGGAATGGTCACCTGTGATCCCTTTTATCACTGACAGCTGGCTTTTAGTTAGCAGAAGAAGAAACTACCCTCACTGGGCAGTTAGGGAGTCAACAAGCATGCACAGTGCTTCCTCACCGTCATCCTCAAATACCTGACTTACAGATGGCAATTGGATTGGGCAGCCTTCAGAGACCAGTTTGCCCCATCAGTACGGCTATAATCTCTCAGGTGACAGTGCCTGCAGACACATCCAGAACTGTGACCAGGGCTACCAAGGGAAGAACTCGTGGTGTGGACATCATCCAGTGTTACAAATGGTCAAAATTTAAAGTTTCAAAATATTGATGTTGCCAGACTTGTTACACTGGCTGTGTTTTATTTACTCTGTGTCTCTATTCAGTGCCAGTCACTTGTTATAGAATAACTGTGTTAAAAATGAAAATGGGGAACACAGATGCACAGGAACAATATTTTGTGTTTTTAATGGCTGTCTGTCACAGTTCATAGTGTTTAGCAAGCAGTTAGAATATGAATTGTTGCTACAGTATAACTCTAGCATTACATATTTATGTCCAGTCAAGAACAGGCATTATGGATGCTGTACGTTTGCTCTAGTGCTGAAAAGAATTGAAAGCTGGAAACATCACAGAGCAATGTATTGTACCTATAAGAAACTTTCAGTGTATAAGCATCAGCATGACCATAAAACGAAATTGGGATCTGTTTGTTTGTTTGTTTGTTTGTTTGTTTGTTTGTTTGTTTGTTTTCCTGATTCATGCCATTTCTGAAGCCCTTACCTTTTGGAATCTAAGGCTATGTCTACATTAGAAAAGTTAAGTCGACTTTATTAAGTCGACTTAATAAGGTCTACTTCAAGTTGACTTAAAGTTGACCTTATTAAGTCAACTTAACTTTTCTAGTGTAGACATAGCCCCTTTCGACTTTATTAAGTCAATGTAACTCTTTAAGTCGACTTAATAAGGTCGACTTAGGCGCTAATCCCCGTCCACACTGGCTTAAATCGACCTAATAAGGTCGATTTAAGCATTAAGTCGACCTACAACGAGGTGTTATTAAGTCGACTTAACTTTTTCCTTAAGTCGACTTAAGGAAAGCCCAGTATGGACGTGGAGTAGTTTAGGTCGACTTAAGCCTCCTTAAATCGACCTAACTTGTAAATGTAGACACACTCTATGTGCCTGGTTTTCCAAGGTGTTCCATGGTCACTTTCATGTTCAAAATGTGCCTGCATTTGCACTTCTATAGCAATTGCTATTAAAAATTAGCCAGATTTGCTTTAGGTAATCTTAGATCAGTGATTCCCAACCTTTTTGGCTGGAGGGCCACAGAGATTGTTCAAAATCATGCTGCATATCCCTGATCTAAAATAGATCATGGCTGAGATTTTCAAATCTGAGAAAGAACTGGATACTCAATGCCAATTAAAGTTTAGCGAATATCGGAACCCAAGCTGTATATTATATGCCTGTCTCTGTGGCTTATGAGGGAAAACATGAAAATTAAGGTGGGAAACACATTCCAAATCTTTTTTTATAACATGGTGAACTCTAGCCAAAAAAAAGAGGGTTTTTTTTTTTAAACTCTTTTGTTAATGACGATTTGTTCTCTTTCATCATAACACGTCATGTTATATACTGTATGCCTAACAGGAAACCCACGGTTTTATTTAAAAATGTGAGTTCCTTATTAACAGAGAGGTTTGCATTGAGTTTAATACCCGAGTGAAAATTATGGTGGTTGAAGTGTGAGGGTGCTCAACGGATTCAGGATTTTCAGATCAAAAGTTTCAAACTTGGCTGCTTGACGTTAGACTCCAAAATCCATATTTGGCCACCTTAATAAGTGGCCTGATTTTCTGAAGTGCAGAGCACCCAGTAGCTTCCAACTTTTGAAATGATCACACCCAGAAGTGCTTCAGAACATCAGTACAAAACAGTTTGTTTTAATGTTATTTGTGGAAGGAGTTGCGTTTTGGATCTTTGCTTCCAGGAAAGAGACAGAAATGTTGTAAACCAAACTTCTGTGAATAGTCTGCACATTTAAACCAGGCATTTAAGAGTTTTCCAACAGATGTGTGCTACCAACAGTTCTTGCAGTCTCAAGACTAGTATTACATAAACTATGGTCGAAATGGAAATAGTACCATTTTCAAACAGGGCTTAATTTAGTATCAGACTTCTGACCATACTTTGTATCTTGGGATGAGTAAAGAATGCCAGATGTGGCCTGAAAAAGAACCAGAGCAATGTAAAAGAGCTTTGAAAGCCTCACCTCACACCAGGGCAGAATTTGCACACTGCAGGAGCTGATGAAGACAGGTGCAGGCCTCAATTATGTCATCACTAGTGTTTCTCCAGGATATATAATCAGTCAGACAAAAGATCATGTAATTCCTGTGCTGGACTGTCCATCAAATCCTGTTAGCTGACACTTATTAGAGGCTTGTGGCATGGCTCACTTCGTGTGGCAAAAAATCCCACTTCATCAGATGGCAGAAAATCCCACTTTGTCAGTTGCTTAAGCATCTGATGAAGTGGGATTTTCTGCCACGAAACCTCATGCGATAAATACATTTGTTAGTCTTTAAAAGTGCCACAAGACTCCTTGTTTGTTTTGCTGAACTAGACTGGGATGGCTACCCCTTTAGAACTTGACTAGGAGGTAGAACTCCTGAAGAGAATCTGGGGGTTATAGTAGATCAAAAATTGAATATGAGTCAATGTGAATGACCTGTGAAAAAAGCTAATATTATTCTAGGATGATTCCTCTTAATACATTAGGAGGAATGTCATAAGTTAAACATGTAGGGTGACCAGATAGCAAGTGAGAAAAATTGAGGGGAAGGTATGGGTGCCGATTTAAAAAAAAAACAAACAAACCCAAAACAAGTATCAGGACTGACCCTATAAAATTGGGACATCTAGTCAACCTAAAGTCATAGGTGGTGTTTGTTCCATTTTGGGTATCATACTTTATGAAAGATACAGACAAATTGGAAAGAGTCCAGAGGAAAGCAATAAAAGTGATAGAAGATTTAGAAAACTTGATCTGTAAGAAAAGGTCAAACAAACAAACAAGCAAACAAAAAGGTTTAGTCTTGAGAAAAGAAGAGTGAGTGGGAACCGATAAGTCTTCAGATATGTTAAGGGCTATTATAAAGAGGACTGTGATTAATTATTCTCCCTGTATACTGAATAATGAGCTAAATCTGCAGTAAGGGAGACTTGGGTTAGATATTAGGAAAAGCTTTGTAAGTATAAGCGTAGTGAACACTGGAATAGGTTTTCGAGGGAGGTTATGGACTCCTCATCACTGGAAGTTTTTTAAAACAGTTTGGATAAATATCTGTCAGTGATAGTCTACTTGGTCCTGCCATAGGGCAGAGGACTGGACTTGATGACTTCTTGAACCCTTCCAGCCCTACATTTCTGATTTGATGCTCTGCCCTAGTTATGGCCTTGATTAAATCTCTACAGGCAGCATGACAACAGACGTTTGAGCAATTTCCATCCCCTCACCCCCCATCAGATAGCTATTAATTTACTTAAAATGTATATGACCATAGAATAAGCATGGAGCATGGGTGAGCAGAAAAGTGGGAGGACCTCAGGGCCACTTGGCTTACAAACAGGCATCACAGCAAGGCTGTCCTTTGCCCCCTCTTACATTTCTTATTACAGTACATTAAAACCCTTTGCTCTGTCAAATTGACAAAGGCAGCTATAAAAAGGGTCCTTTCTAATACACACTAATACAAACTGTGTTTGTACATTTACCACATAATCCCTAATTACTTCCATACTTTTATGTGTAGAGAGCTTTGACGCTTGCATTTCTGGATTCTTACTGAATGGAATAAATTTTTTTTAAAAAAATTCTATATAAATATGGGGCAATATGTGCAAGGGGGATTAACATCTAGATTAATGACATAGCTCACATTTCAGAATAAATATACTAAATGTCATTGATCCACCAAATGTCAGATCAAAAAATGTGACACCAACAAAACTCCTATATGACCCTGACATTCCTCTAGTACTTAAAGCAATTACCCTGCTGTTTAATAACAATATTTATGAAATTGCTTTTTGATTAGCTATCATCTATGTCATACCTATGTCAATAATTCTCAGTGATGCCTATGTGTGACCTTTCACCTTACTTTAAAAATAATTTCTATTTCATAATAGGAGGAAGACATTTTAGGCAGTGTGTAATGGGCACTTCTCATGGCAATTGTAATCATTTGACGTTTGGCCTTGCAACATAGTAGGGACTTAAAATGTAACCCTCCCACTGCCCCCGCCAAGTATATTGTATGTCTTATCCTTCCATAACAACTTTGAGAAAATGTGTCAACTCATATATCAATGAGAAAATATACAATACAGTATCACAAAAAGGTTGTTTGTAATCTTTTTCATAGAGAAAAGGGTTATCCTAAAATAATGCTATATTATGAAAACAGCCTTACATTTTTTTTCCATTTCACATTTTTTCCTCTGTATAATGCACACTGCACACTTCCTCTGCACACGCTTCAGGATGTAGTCCATTATCCTAACTAAACTGGTCATAGACATCAACACTTTTGAATGATATCTTTTCTTATTCCATCTCCCGCCCTTCTCTCCTCTGCTTCTGTGATTGTTTTACGGAGAGGTGGATCTGAGACAGGCAGCATCAACAGAAACTTAAAACTGTTGTAACATGGAATTGTTGCTTCTCCAGATGCTTCCATGCTCCATTTTAGGATTTATGTAGCTCGCCCAACAACAACATCCAAAGAGGTCTCAAAGGATCTCCAGAAAGAGACATGATTAGTCCACTGCTCCATAAATATAGATTCTGCTGTGTCAAAATTGGTTGACATGATTACTATATCAAGCAGAAAAAAGATTTCAACCCTTAGGTGGAGTAATTGATGTATAGAAGCCACATTCAATACAGAGACAGTCAGTGGATGGATGGACAGATGTATGGCCCCAAATGTAGATCATCTAATGGAAAGTTCACTAAGCAAACATTAGCAATCCAGCACATCAGGTGGGTTGTGAACACTCCCTGGAGGACATGTTTTCCAAAACACACATGAAATTAGGTTAACAAATTTATGAAAAATGTAATCTTGCTCCCATGACTCGTGAAGACATAGGAAAGAACTGTGCTGTGTTCTTCAAACAGACCTGTGAACCTTACGTGGCTGAGAAAATCGTAATTCCAAATTCCCTCCACAACATGACAGTTTTCTGCTCTGCTTTTGGTCAAACATAACAGTAATAGTGACAGGAATGAGCTTCCTGACTTTGAGGTGCTTACAACCAAGTTTCACCCACTCCTCAACAAACCTGTGGAATGAGTAGTGGCAATTCACTGTGCACATATTGGATATGGTTCACTCTTTATCTGATTCCTGAGGTTTTCCATTCCCATTGACTTAAGCAATAAGGAATACTCCTCCGCCTCTGGTTAGCCTGAACTTTACTGTTTTGTGGGTTTTTCCTTAGGGTGCCTCTCAATCTCTGTCCCTAGTCCCTTCTGTCTTAGAGACAGACACAAACTCTCTGATATTACTGAGTTGAAGCTAACAAATTCCATCTGATCTAACTTCAGAAGTGGTAAGTGAGCAAAAGAGCTCTGTACTTCTGTGCAGTATCCTAGGTTCTGATCCTACTTTCCAGCCTTATGTCTTGGGGTTGAAATATGGCTGGGCAATAGGTGCTCTTAGGAAGTTCTTTTGTGTTTTCAGTGAAAACGAAATAAAATGAAAACTGAAAAAAATTCATTTTGACTGACTTAGGAGGCTTTGAAGATGAAACTTAGTACGTGCACAGTAAAATTTAAGCATTGTTATTTTTAGTGATGGTTCCCAGTAGGACACACACTCTCCAGCATTTGGAAAGATAGGTAGGCTGTGCTGTACACACGTGTGGCTAATAGAATGATGATGTTTGTGTGCACATCTCCAGAAATTCACACTGAATGAAGCAGGGTACAGAGGCAGGGTAGTAAAATGCACACTGAAGGAGGGGTGGCCAACCCTTACCACTGGCATTTCCTGGCTTTGGATTGCTTCACTATGCAATCTTGACTTCCTGTTAGCTGATTTTTTTTTTTAATGAACTATGTTTGCTCACAGATTTTGTATGAAACACAAGCTGGAACCATGAGCCATGTGGAAACTGCTTATATTTCACAGTGGGTATGTGTGGTTTGTACTAGGGGCCAGCAACACTTCTGATTCTGTTCTAGAAGTTAGAGTAGATGATGAAGCTTCCTTCCTCCTACCAGTCAACTGTTTTCCTAGATTGTCTCCTATTAATATGCAATAATATACTGATGTAAACACTTAAATGTTTCCATATGTAATAAAAGGTCAGGCATATTATTCTTTTATTACCAAGAGTCATATATCAAGTACCACACAGGAAATTCTTCTTTCAAGAAAAATAGGAAGATAAATATATTGATTACAAATTACACGTCAAATGAGCTTGAACCCTTTCCATAGATATCAGGTTTTTACATTTGAGACTGTATGGTAGCTAATCACAGATCCTTTTGTGTATTTTTTCTGGGCATGATACTGAGTCTAGGATTATGCTGAGGGAGCAAGTGACCACATTCTTTTATCTGCCTGAACAATCACTAAGAAGGGTAGGTCTTTGCTCCCTTACTTCCCTCCTCTGAAATCAAATGCTGTCCCTCTTCTGCTGGTCAAGAATTAGAGTTTGAAGAAGTGCATTCCATTGCTGTGAATAGCACAGATTTCTCATAAGATGTGAAGAACCTTTAAATACCAGACATTGGTCCCTATGCTTTCTGCCTCAGTCCAGACCCTCTTTTAAAAAATTTATTCAAAACGTTTCTGAAAAGGAACAGTCAGCTCCTTCTATATAAATCCATGATAAGACAGGCTGAGCTTACAGAGATCTAGCCACCTCTTCAAGAGGAGGACGCTACAAGTGTGACATAATTACATTATCAACTTAATTAAGGAAGTGAGCAAATCTGAAGAGAAAACAAAACAGCTGAAGAGAGGCTAGAGGTGGGAAGGAGAAGTTAGATGGGGAAGGTTGGAAGGAAGCTTATGTGTTAAATTCAGCTCTAAGTGATTTCATAGAGATCCCACATATAATGAAAACCATTAGGGTTTCATCCATTGATCTTTCTTTTCCCAAGGGACTGTGACAAAGCCAGGAAAATGTGGGGTGGGATGGTATAATGTCACCCCAAGGAACAAAGCTACATATAAATGGCACCACAATAGTTCAAATTAAGGGAAGGAGAGCGCATTGGGTGGAAAGGTGTTGACCCAAGGAGGAGATGCACTGGAACAGAGAGTACACGAGTTAAATGTATTCATGTGTCAAGGCTTTTGCAAGGCTATTTTTGCTAGAAAAAAAGGCTTGGTCCTGTAGCCCTTGAACACCCAAATATTAACTTCCCATTGGAGAATAGTTTCAGGTTTATAAGCTTATTACTTTCACTCAAATAGATTAATTGCCCAGAACCAATAAATACTCTTTTTTGTGAGGATTACAATTATCCAGTACAGATCATTGCAAGAAATATGTATGCCCTTCTTTTATTTTTGAATTACAAGTATTATTTATCTTTTAGTGCAAAAAAAAAAAAAAAAAAGCCAGGTCGGGGAGGGGGGCTACATTTTTCCAGATCCTTTATTTTCTGTCATTGTACACTGTGCACTAGTCTAAATGTCACCCATATGTGAACACTGGTTGCACCAGAGCAGTCACGGTGAGATGTCTAAAGGTGTGTCAGCAAATTGGACAGGGTATAATTTTAGTCAATGTGTTCTTGTCTTATTTTAGTTCAACATCATTTCCCAGTTGCAGTTCTTTTGAGTGACACACAGAATGCAAAACAACATAAAAGGTCTGCCCTGAGGCAGATATGTGTCCATGTCGGACTTTAATTATTCTTTTTGAACCATACATAATATGCAAGCCCAATTTCTTGGAAAATTGTGTATCACCTGTGTAAGTATTTTATGATAGTCCTTATAATTTTAGAAGTGCTGAACACAGGGAAGGGCCTTGTTAATCAAATGTACTCTTTGGCTTTTTTAGGCAACATTTGGGAGAGAATGGAAAACAATTGCTCTCATGATGTTTTGCAATGACATTTAAATCACTGTTTTTCGAAAGGCATTCTTTTTTTCATTCAACATTTTAGTGTTTAAATTGCACCTCCAGTACACATATAATACAATATATATGTAAGAACTGATTTAGAAATACATCTCCCTCCTAACACCTGTGGCTTCGGGAAGTGACTTCTAATTTACACTAGTCTGAGTGAAATCAGATATTACTATTATACTTATTTTTAAATAGCACTTGATGTGTTGTTTTAGTTTAACAGATACAAAATAATGAAAAGAGTGTTTTCTTCTTGAGTTTGAAGAGCATTGAAATGTTGATAGTTCTAATGAAATCTCTTTAAGTCTAATGACCAAATTAAGAATGCCTTCACATATATTCAAGTTTCAAAGGGGTAGTCGTGTTAGTCTATTGTAGAAAAACAACAGAGTCCTGTGGCACTTTTAAAGACTAACAGATTTATTTATCGCATGAGCTTTTGTGGGAGAAAATCCCACTTTGTCAGATGCTTTGAAGATGGGAAATTTACAGATTATGGGGTCTGATCCTGGGCCGCGGAAGTCTTTCCACAGTAAGGGATAACATACATAGTATTGCATTGAATCTTTGATGTGCTGCTCATAAAGTTCTGTGCATGTTCTAATCTTTAGGATGGAAAGACGAATCATGAAATAATTCTGTGACTGGTATTGTGGGATGACATCAGTCAGTTGATATTAGTTGAAATTTGAGCCACAGAGGTCTCCAACTCCTTTGAAATCTGCCACTTCTAAATACCATACTTGAAACAAAATCTTTTTCAATACGAGCTTTAATTCTATGTAATAACATTACCGGTTTTGGGGAAAACAGACAGCACTGAAAGTTTAGTTAAATTATAGACATAAAACTGAAGTTAAAGAGTTGTTGAATGCTCCACTTTGCTGCACTTGCTCCTAGATTAGACATAAAATCAAATGTTAACTTGCATGAGGACAAAATGGCAATGTGTTGCATTAAAAAGAACGAGGCTCACTGTCTAGACTGTCAGGGTCCCAGAACAGTTTGCTTTCCCTATTTGTCCCAGTTTGAGTAATCTACTGGATTGTTTGGTCACTGCTTGGCTGTTGGTTTTTGGTTGTTTTTTTAAGCATAAACTGTTTGGAATTAGTCAGGAGAAAAGTTCTACATCCACTCTGAAACTCAGCGGGCTAGAAAGTTGGATGCTTAAAACTGTTACTATGGGTGAATTTAATCATTCTGATTAGATGAATTTGTACTTCTAGGGGTGAATCTGTCCTCATCTCCCTGCAAATGCGTGTGTTGAGGCTTTTCTGTTATCTTTAACGGGAGTTACACACCAGGAGAGGAAACATTTTCCCCAAGGTTTTGGGTTTGTTTTTTTTCAATTTATAACATGAAAAATATGTACGTAGAGTAGCTGTTAGTTTTATAATGAAGAAGAAAAGTCAAATGATCCTGCTGTTTAAAGGGCACCAAAGAGAAACTCAGATAATATCAGTGAAGGTTATGTTTCATTCAGATGATATGAACCAACAGTTTTAGGCAAGTTCAATTTTCTTCTCAATTGTTTGGGCACTATAAGGTACAAAGCTCTATAATTTACACCCAGGAGCATTTCTTGGCCTTCAGCCCCACTGTCTGGCAGTGATCTTGTGCTAACTGTCTGTCAGAAATGGTCACTCAGAATTTGTGGGTATGAAAACTAAGCGTTTGGTGCCTTTCTTTAGAAACATAATAGACAGCTTTGCTTTCACACCTCTTAATAGCCTTTTTAAAAATAGTTTCTGTAGCAGGATGCTTTTCAGTCATTGGATCTTTACACCTCTACATTTTTTTCAGAATTTATTAGAATTATTTTTATATTTTATATGATTTTATCCTAAATTTCCTGATGCCACAGTGCGTTGCTTCCAGTTTAGAAACTCCAGCTGTTGTGAGTCACAAGGGTAGGCTGTCAGTGGCAACTATTTCACATAAGCAGAGAAAATTTATTTATAAAGTCAAAGACTTAACCATTTGAGTCTGGGTTTTTACTCTATCAGCTTGCAAAAATGTAATATGGACTGTCATGTTGTGTTAGGAAATCCTCGCGTTGGCGCCTATTCTTTAATAATCTCATAAACTATTTGTGGTATGTGTGTGGATTTTTAAATATTCTCTTTATGTAAAATATTAGATGTATTTGATTCCATAGACCTAGCACATAACTATATTGAGGAGATGTATTGTAAGTCTTCTATCCTCACTCCTGGGACTTTAAAATTCCTCCTGTCCCACAAGAAAGAATAGCGTTTTTACAGGATCACAGTGTTATTCAATGGAAACCTAGGAACAATTTGAAGCTTCCATGTCAATATGAGCTCTATTCAGAGCGAAGATTATTTGTGGCTCCCTATGGCCTATGAGACTATGGAAGCTGAAAGGCATGTTTGTCCTGCTGAGCTGTTCTTCTATGTGAATTACTGGCTTCAGAAATTATTATTTTTTAGGGTTGTTTGTAGTGGAGAACTACAGGGTGGAATTGAGAGTTAAAACTAACCTGATGTAAATGGAATAAAAATGTGCTTCCACAGAGGGGTGAGGGAGTTAAGATGGTTGCAGGTTAAATTAACTGTCTTCTGCAACTATTGCAGAACCTGCAATTCATGTTCTAGCAAGAAAAAATTCACAAGGATCATGAGCCTGAAATTCATGTTCTTGCGAGAAAAAATGTACAACCTTTCTTTTATAATTAACTCTAGGATTGGATGAATGTTTTTTTCTCTCTCTTCGACTGAGGACAATACCTCTGAAAAATCTGTTTTTGTTTTGCGAGACCCTCAGCAGTGAGACAGTTTTAAGATTGTCCAGATGTTTAAGTGCAGGATTTCTGCCTGTCACCCCTAGAGAAGCAGACTATTCTAATACAGCTCCCAAGGTCTTCTTGAGCAGACTTGGTGGAAAGCTCCTTAATGTCATCATCCTTGACCCTATACTGTATCTGATAGCCACAAAAGAATTAATCCAACGAGGAAAGGAAAAGTGGAACTCATGTACCATTATCATAGTAGAGAGACAGTTTTATCTCCTAAAATACGGTTAGTCTCCTTGGCTGCTAAATTTGAGATAAGTCTGTACAAATTCTGTCTCCTCACAACCACAGAGCTGTGTATTATCTGAACAAAATCATGAATTATGACTTCCTATTATATGTCAATAGAGCAGCATTTCCCAAATTAATTTGGCCACGGGACACTTTTGGGCTTGGAATATATTGATGGAACACATACATGCTGGTCCGAGGGATGGTGGTGTTCATACCAGAAAATTGCTGCATGTATTGCTATACGTATTGCTCAAAAGTTGATTTAAAGGAGTCATGCTTCAACATGAGTTGCATAATAACAACTATGCTATTATGAATGCATTATGAATATTAATATACCTACAATCTAAATACTATTTAAATACCTTAGTATTTTCAATACACACATAATTTCATATTTAATATTTTAGAAGGAAAAATATGGCTAGCATCAAAATGTTTTCATGGAACACCTATTCACATCACGCAGAACACCAGGTTTCCACAGAACACAGTTTGGGAAACACTGCAATAGAGTGTCCTCAAAGCAGCCAAAAGCAGTCACACCTATATACCTTCTGCTGCCCTGAGTATAGAAATAGGCAGATCTTTTTGTTCATGATTGACTGACTAATACTTGGAAAATATCAATTTAAAAACTATCAGCAAATGATACTTGAATGATCTTTGCAGAGACACAGTATATTTAAATTACAAAAGTCCTCATAGAGGCATCTATAATCATAATCAGTTTCTCACTATATAGCAAATTCGAGGTTTATTCCAATTTGTTATATTCTCCACCCCTCAAAAAGGGAACTATTTGAATCAAGCAGAAGGAAGTTTGAATCTATAATGTGCAATGGCAACTCCTAGAATGTAATGGGGAGGGACAGTTTCGGATGTCACAGGCCTATGCTCAGTTTTATAGAGATTCAATTTCTCTACATGCTGAAGTATGAGGAAGGCTAAATAACTCAAGTGTCAAAGGCACCAAAGAATTATACTTGCCTGGCCTATGAGTGGATAAATTTCATTTCTTGCTTATTGCCACAAGACATCTCTTTAAGAGCAATAAAAATTTAGCATTTTCCCCTCCTAATTGTCTTCTATAATATTCTCAAATTTATTAAAACAAGATTTTCCATTTTTAATATATTTTTTCACTGATAGATTGTGCTCTTTAGTATCATTTTACATAATTTAATACAATTTGTTCCATCCATTGGTTTTCATGGAGCTACAAGCTGTTCGTTTGTGAGAAAGCTGGCATAGGAGTAAATGCTGGCAAAGAGTCACCTCCAGGAGTTTATTCAGATTTCAAAGTTGTATAGAGCCACCAGCCATTTTGAAGCAGATTAATGTTAAGGGTTTTTTTGTGTGTGTTAATTTTAATTTTTTTTACTACTCCCCCCCCCCCCCCCATGAATCTTTTGAAATGTGAGTCATCGTTCTTTTGTCAGCTGAAACACCGTAAAAAAATCTAGGCTTATAGAGGGGCTTTCTTTAGAATGTGGATTACTGAATGAAAAGAACACAGGTGTCTCTTAATTATTTGTGCAGAAGGAAAAAGTAATGCTGAGCGGATATGCTATAATGATTAGAGCGCTAAAGAGGAGAGGCCGCAGTAAGTAAGAATCTTGTTTCTTTTCTTAGCTAATGTTTTCCTCCATGTTCCACTTTATCTCATTCCTTCAAGTGATGAACTCTGTATTTTTCAGGGGAAAAAAAGTTGGCTCTGTATGTATTAAAAACATGCCAGACTATTCACAATGGGGAAGTAAAAAGAGTATCTGTCAGATTGTCAGTCAGATGTCAAGCAAAAATTGCTGTGGCCAGAGTCTGGTAAGAAATTCTGCAAATCAATTTTTTATTTTTAGTTAGTTTTGTTTTCTGGCTGTTGAGCAATCGTCCTGCTACTGAGTGGCCTCCCGAGCCCCACACAGGTACCATCTGGCTTCCTCATGTGGCATGCCCCCAAGCATAGGGGGCTTCCAAAAGATGGGATCCAAGTCCTTGGCAGCTGGAAGAAGCCAGTAATTGAACTTTTTCTTCCTTTTCTCTTTCCTTTCCTTTTCCCACCAGGTATTACTCCACACCTGAAAGGAGAAAGCCACAACCCCCCAGCAAACGCAGACCAATATGGTGTTACAGCACTCTTACCCCCAGAAATCAGCAATTAGGGGCTATCTCCCAAGCCAGCTCGGCCCTGTTCTTACCTCCTCTTGGCTCAGCGAGTGAAAGATTAAAATTAGGATTCAGGTGTATGTAATCAAGAATATATTTTACAAATATAATGTTGCATATACATATTAGGCCACTTTCATATTGCACAATATTATTAAGCTTAGATATTTCAAACTATGTTAAATAGAATAATGCATTACATAGTCTTTCACATTTAATATATTTTACATTTTTCATATTTCTGTCTATGGATCCAATCCTCCTGCCTTTGCCCATATTGAAGACAATGGGAATTTTGTGTGAGGACTGTATAAGTGGTCCCTACATTTTTATCATAGAGAGATGGTTTTTCCATGTTTTAATAATATTAATGTCATACACTTATAGAGCACATGTTTAGGAATGGATCAATGAAATGCAGCCATCTCTGGCCTGGAAACACAGTGGCAATGTGTGGAGGAGGGGTCATGAAAGATAACATATCAAAATGAAACTACAATTGGGAAATTGGCAAAAATTAATTATTAGAATAAGATTTTGGCCAGACACCAGGTTAAAGCACCTACTTTTGTAAAACATGCTGTGAAACTTTTAATGATTTCAGGTGACCAATGTGCTGAGTTTTACATTTCATTCAAAAATCAACACCGATAACATATCACCACTTCATGACACCATTCTGCGGCACTGGTTTAAGAATGACATCAGACGTCTAATGACATCTAAGCTTATCAAGGGATTTCTTTAAAATCCCATGCCTGGGATTTTCTTAAAGGTATCCTATCCAAATACACAATTTTGTCTACCTACTTACTACTGTGCAGGAGGACTAGGCTTGTAAAGTTATACCCCAAGTCACACAATACTGAACCGCTTCCCCTCTCGCCAAATTGTCCTTTTGTTAGAGAGAATAATTTGCTGCAGTATCTGAGGTCAATGGTAAAAATGAAACAAATGGTTTAGTTTTGACTTTAATCTTTAATGGCCCTTCATTGCAAGCCTGGACATTCTTGACTGTTTGTTAAACAGTTGATTTGCAATCACTCACCATGAGCATATATTGACTCTCCTTCTGCATATAATGAGTGATGCATCACTCTAAAGAATTTCATAACGTTCTACTGAATTTTCCAAAGAGGAAGCTGTATAGAGTGTTAATATCTTATGCTCAAATGACAATTTCCACTTCTTTCTAGCGCCAACTATTTTGGAGCCACATTACTACAATCTATACTGTTAATTTCTAATCATCAGTCAAATTCTGGGACTTACCTCTTCTGTGCAGTGAATAATGTACATAATGTATTTGTGTTCCAATTGATCTTGGTACCTCGTGCAGTCAGGGAAACGTTTCTTTTTTCTGTTCTCTCTGGTTTTGGTGTTTTTCATAACCCGATCAAAGTAACCATGAGCCTCATTCTCTTGTCTCCCTGGCCATCTGCTTGAAGCATCTGGTAATCAGGTGCAAGCCCCCACATCCAGAGCATTCATGCTTAAATTTGCAGCTACCTTGCCACCCACATTGGCTTTTGTTAAACTGCCAAAATGTACCTCTTTGTGTACTAGATATCAAGAATGGGACTGAAATTCCATCATCTATCTGCTGAAATTGTGATGGGCTGATCTGACATTATCGCCCTCAAACATAGCTAAAAATCAACCTTCTCCCATTTTTTTTTCAGCCAGAGTCTCCAGCTAATCTTTGCTCCAACTGCTCATCATACCCAGGCCATGTGTACATCACACAACTACCGTTACGAGTTGCAAATCATTTCTCAAAGAAAGATCTCAGATTAAAAAAGGCTGATGCTTTATGTGCACTTCTCATTACATCCCTTTTTCATTCGTAATAATCTTTCTGTGTCTCTCTCTCCAGGTCAGAGAGACAAATAGACACCTCCTTCTTCTCCATAATTTAATGTTAGGTCTGGATTTGGGGGGATGCTGCTGCGTTCCTTAGCAGAGTAGCTAAGTACAATAAACTGCCAGAATTAGGCTTTGGGTGACTGGCTGCAACCGAAATCTGTCCCACAGAGTTTAGTGGTAGAAATTTTTTTATGTCAAAAGCTCAACAATATGCAACAGCACCTGCTTGCTTTCCTGTAGCTGCTACAGAGATATCACAAAAGTAAAAAAGCCCAACGCCTTCTGATTTGTTTTTGTGCAGTCCCCAGATCAGAAGAATGAAACGTCTCGTTTTGTACTTTTGTCACAATACAAGTGTTGTTTATTCTACTAGTGAGAAAAGCACCAAAAAGGGCTCCTAATGTCTGTAACTTTTAAAAAGTTTGGATCCCTGAGTACTATTTCAGTTATTGCATTTGAATGGAGACAATATCCGTCCCTCGTTAGTTCTGTGGCCAAATTCAGTAGGTGTCTTGCAGATACTGCCAAAGGCTAAGTTTGATTTTTAGGACTGACAGCCATCTCTAGTTTTGAAAGGCATACACCACCTATTCCTGTATTTTCATAGGTACTAATGCATAATGAGATTAATTTAAAAGCTTTGCTGAAGAGCCTGATTTAACTCCCTTTAATTCAAAAGGCTTTATGGTTAGCATTTCCTAGAGGAGTTAGGTACCTGACTGCCACAGAAAGTCAGTGGAAGCTGGGCTTCTAACTCTCTGAGGTCTTTTTGAAAATCACTGCATGGCTGCTTACAATAGAGATCTCTAATAAAGGAGACTATACTGGAAAATCCATAGGAATTGTTATAGAATGCTAGTGCACCAGCAAACAACTCCCTGGAAGAGAGGCAAACTGGTAAAATTTGGCTCAGCTGTTTTCAATAAATGGTGTGTGCAAACATGGAAAATAGGTTTGATGATAAGGTACTAGCTACTTGTTCTAATGAGACAATTTGTTCATGGAAGGTACAGAGAAAAATAACAAAAGAGGTAAAATTCCAGTCTGATCTGATAAGTCAGCCTCGCTATAGAAGTATTTTCTTAAGAAGATAGGTAATATTGGAGTCATGTGTGCACAGGGGTAAGGGTTACGTATCATTTGAAAAGTGGTAGCTATTACTCTGATTACAGGATGCAAGTAGGTATCATGTTACACTTGTAGACCTTTCTATATATTTTTTCTGCCCAACTACTTATTCATCATTGACTTCTTTCTTTAGGTCTGGTATAAAAATCCAGAAATGCTTATAATACAGATCTTTGGGAAGTTTAAAGTTGAAGAAATAGAGTCATGGTTAATACAATTATTCCATGGAAAAATGCATTATATTTGTAGGTGCTGTTCTCACTCATTTGTATGAAAGGTGAAATATTGTTCAAGGTAAGGAAGAAATTAACTGCCTATCTGTTTAAAAAAATCCAGTAAGATAACATCAATATGCTGCTAATGAATTATTTTAATAGAGCAGATGCAGCAATCTTTGATTTTGAAAGTGTGGTCTTTTAGACTTTCTGGGTCAAATTTTGTCTCAGCCTTTTTAATAACACCAACTGAAGCCTTACAAACACAAACACATCTAATAAACATTTGCAAGTGAGCAGTTCCACAGAGCAGATGATGCTACTCGTAAAAGTGTTTACAAGATCAGGATACATATTTTCAAATGCATCTCTTTTGTCTCATCCGTGCATGCAAAATAGGTAACTTCATGCACAATTAAATAATTGTATGGGATTTTGCACGTGCTTTGCACAGAGCATTCACAAATGTGGAACCAATTAATGAGGAAATTAATGCAATCATCCAAAATTTGGCCCTAAATAAATCATATATGATTTTGTGTATATATTGGTTTGGAGTGAAGTGCAATATTTAGAAAAATCAGAATACTTATATTAGTTATTGCTAAAGCCACAAATAAATCATAAATCCTTTTCATAAGTGGGTAAAATAGAGGCATATTTAGAAGAGGTCTTATTGGCTTGAGTCATAGAGCTGGCTCTCTCATAGTGTTGTGCTGTAAGACAGTGGGATAAGTTTGACAGCAATTTAATTTTCATTGACAAACACTGTCATAATATTGAGGGAAACGTGTATCAACAGTAGTGGTCGATGATCAACCAGTCATATGGACTGGACGAGCTTACCATATGCTTAACTACAAACTTCTCTTGGAAAGCTCATTTTAAGCACTTGACAAGCTTAAGGTACTAGTCAGTAATGAGCCTGAACAGAACATATGAAGTTTCACATTTCATACAGAGAACGGATTCGTGTTTATCTGTTTCACATGATGAACGGACTAAGGTGCTTATATTTATATAGCTACAGTACCTGTATTTATTCAGACAGTGATTTGAGGGTAACCTATGGAAAGAAAATTAAAATGCTTGCTTCAAAAAACTGATCCTCCCCCACACTGTACATGAAAGAACATTCCATGTGAAATTTTCGAATTTGTGGACATGATCTAAATGAATAATAATCGAACAACATACCCCCCACCCCCAAACTCTCAATTGTAACGGCAATAATATATAGCAAATTCTAGTTCTCCACTTCAGTTCATTATTTGGGATAGTATGTTGCCTTAAGGATGCCTATTGTCCCATTAAGGGTACATTTTCAGTAAGATGGTCTTTCTCTTTGACATGTACTGTGTTTGCAAACACTATTTTCTGTCCAAAACTCAATGCAAAACCTGGATACTTTAGCTTCGAGCTATCTGACTGCAGGTGAAAATCAGGGAGTTGGAGATGAAACTACTTAGACTTGGGGATGCTCCCACAAAAGGGGAATCTGGGTCCCAGCCTCCTGTGAAAATGTACTTTTGATTCTCTGTCCTTAGTTGCTGCAGGATCCATCTTTTAGGTTTTGTTGCGCTTTTTATTTATTTATTTAGGCTATGGCCAAATCCTGTGGAAAATCAGTTAAATAATGACCTGTTAAGGGATTCTGACCTGATTCTATCTTTATTTGCTATGTTTTGTTAGCAGTGAGCCAACTGTAATGTAGTTATGTGTACAGTAAGAAATCAGTGATGACTATGTTTAAACAATATGGAAACACAGTGTGCTCTCATGTGAAAAGCATATAAGCTACTTTCCTGCATGTACTAAGCAGGAATCATTGTCTTTCCCAGTTTTTCTCTGGTCTTTCTCACAATGAAGTATCTCCCCTCGTTAGCTACTGAAAGAAAGAAATTGACAAGAACTGTAGATGGATCAGTTGGATGTGTATTTTGTCAATACAGGTATTTGGAAAACTGGCGTTCCATTTCTTGGTTTTAATATTTTACAGAATTTCTTGAGGGAAAGAACCAGGGCTTGCTTCTGATTCCATTTACACAAATACAAACCAGGAAGAACTCTTGGATTTACATTTTTGAGTATGATTAAAATCAGTTACACTATGTGTTTGCACATTAGCCATGTCCAATGTCACTACAAATAATAACTGTACTGTGTAGGGATTACATGCTTGAGACAGAGACATTTCTCAGTGTTCTCTATTTGTCACTGTTCTCACCTATGAATCGCTATAAAATTTCCTTAATTTCCTTGTCTCTATTTGGGGTTCAGATTTCCTGGTCTGGAATTATATGAGTCCAGTTGATACCACCTGCTGATTGTTCTTCAATTTATATTAAGATTCTTAGTTTTTCAGGGTGGGTTTTTTGTTTTGTTTTGTTTTGTTTAGTATACACAGCTGAAGAGAAGAAAGCAAAAAACGGTGTCCAGCATTATCATTCATGTTCTCATTTTGGCAACCAGAGGAACACTGGCATGCATGCATTCCTTGTAGATAGTGCTTGAGTGTAGAAGTGTTAAGACAGCTTTGAGGCATGCCATGAGCTACTTTTTTATCAATAGATAGTCATGTACCCCTTCCCCACCAGCCAAAAATTGGAAAATGATCAGAAATCACATTTGGTGGCCTTTGTCGCTAAAAGGTACCGGTTTATTTAGATGCCTCAGCAACGAAACATACCATTTTAATAAAACTTCTGCCTTCTGCTTGTTGGTTTCCATCACTTTGAAAGGTCCTAGATCCATTTATGTCTATGAGCATCTCTTTGTGGGCTTTATAGTTTAGGAAGTATTCTGGAAATTATCTGTGTGTCCCTGGGCACTTGGAATTGCAACCATTTCATTTAGTGTCATCGTTTTAAAAGTTAGTTTAAAAAACTTTAAAGATCATGGTTTAAAAGAGAAAAATTCATGAAAAAGGGGCAAGTTCTTTAATAGGAAGGGTACAGAGTCATAGCTGCCCCCATGCAGACCTACATTGACATCATTCACTCTCCCATTGCCTTCAGTGGGGCTCCAGGTGGGCAGACGCTTGACCTTGCTCATAGGCTTAGTGTCCGGTGTTTGTCACCACTACCATGTGATTCACTGATGGTAAATCCAAAATCATATCTCGAGATTGGTGGCTTCTATTTCACAAGATCTTTTTGTGTTTGAGCTTTTAAAATTATGGGCACAGAACTGAGGGTTGTAGTTCAACAGCTTTTTAGATCTTTTAACAATTTGTTCTATGGTGGAGGACGAGGGAGGCAGAGGCAGCTATATTTATCACTACTGTTCAGCAGAATAATTGATTTTTCAAATTTGGCAACCTTTCTTTCTTTCTTTCTTTCTTTCTTTCTTTCTTTCTTTCTTTCTTTAGAGAAATTTTTTCCACTCATTTCTTAATAGGACTTTTACTCTGATCTTCCTGGGCTATGGAGGTGCTCGGTCTCCCAGAGTACCAGTGCTGATTCTTGCTTGTCTTATGGAGTGTCACAACAGAGGACCAAGTTGCCTCCCAAAAGGAACTGAGCCTGCTGCACGTTCAATCCTTGCCAGTCTGGGGACAGAATCAGTGCCAGAGAATTGAGCCTAGGTCTTCGCCATGGCAATGCACAGTGCTTTTCTTCAGAGCTGTCTCTTTGAATATCCTATTCACATATTTCTAGAGCAGCTGTGGCTCCAGGGCTTCTCTGTATGCCACTGTTCTAGCATAGGAGCACAGTTTGGGAACATGTGTTTGATTTAGCTAAGGAGAACATATGGGAATGATTCTGTCCTGAAGTAAAAACAAGGAGGCTATGTCTACACTTGTTAATTTAAGTCAACTTAGCATGTCCACACTCAAATTTTAAGTCGACTTAGAGGGGACCTTACAAAATCAACCTAGAGCATCCACATTGGATGCCTAGGTCGACTTGTAGTGGCTAGGTGGACCTGGGACAGGTCCATGGTGGCAGGGGGGCACCCCTTGCCAAGTGCCAGGGGGCTCAGCCTTTGTCTCATTGTACATTGGTACAATGGGGCAAAGGGGGACAGGGACCCTGGCAGGGCATAGGGGCAGGGCAGAGCCCTGCCCTTTGGGGGGGGGCATGCCAGGCTGTGGCTGTGTCAGCCACCCTGGCAGGGAGGGTAGTGGGGAAGCCCTGGAGCCCCCTAAGTCGACTTAAAGTCGAATTAGGGCTACTCCATGTCCACACTGGCTAAGTCGACTTTCTAAAGTTGACTTAGCCAGCAAAGTTGACTTAAAAGGAGGTTTTATAAAGTCGACTTAATTTTTCCTTAAGTCGACTTAAGCAGCTGCTTAAGTCAACTTAAGGAAAGTGTACTGTAGATGCAGAGTAAATTAAGTCGACTTAAGCAAGCTTAAGTCGACTTAATTTGTAAGTGTAGACGCACCTGGAGAGTCCTGTGGCACCTTAAAAACTAACAGATTTCTTTGGGCATAAGCTTTCGTGGGCTCCAATCCACTTCTTCAGATGCATGAAGTAGAAACTACGGTTGAGAGGTATATATATTACAATGCATTACAATAAGGAGGCAAGTGCTGACTTCTTCTTCACCCTGGCCTGTGTATATACACCTCTCAACTGTAGTTTCCACTTCATGCATCTGAGCAAATGGGTGGGAGCTAGAGTGCTAGAGGGGTTTGCTTTAAAATGTGGCATTCCCTCCTATACAGCCTGAGCGCTCTGCAGCTGTACAAGGATTTGGACTACATTTTTAGTTGTTTTTCATAGGCTTCTTTTTTTAATTTGTGAAAGGTCACAAGCCTTTTGCTTATCTGATAGTTAGAGCTAAGTACCCAATGCTTAGTGAGAGTGCACTTAGAGATAGAATTGTTCTGAGGTAAGGGTAAGCATTTGAGGGTTCCCTGCTGCAAGATGCTGAGCGTCCTCTCTTCTGATTTGAAACTAAAGAATGTTCAGGCCCTAACATGAGACACTCAGAACCTCAGAGGGGTGAGCCCTGTGGCCCAATCCTGCTGCCACTGAAAGCAGTGGCAATTTCCTACTGACTTTAGTGGAGTAATAGTAGGCGCATCACCAGGGCCAGTTTGGAAAAGTGAAATGAAATATTTGCTGGTATCCATGTCAATAGATGGTGGAAGGGCATTAAAATTGGAGCCCTTTGTATTCTTTGCTGGGAGACATAAATCTGTTTCTCCAGGGTGTTACACAGTGTTCAATTCTGCTTCCTAAAACAGAATAAAGTGACATGATGCAGCATTTGCAAAGCAATCTTTCTTGTTGCGGGAGGAGGGTGCTTGGAAGGGTGGGGGAATGGAGCTGGAAATGAACTATTGTCCATTTAAAAAAAAGAAAAGAAAACCGAGTCAGACTTAGAATCAGTGCTTGTCAAGTCCTGTAAGTACAAGGCCAGAATTCCAGACCAAGCTTGCATCTTATCCCTTGTAATCATAGAATTGTTCTCATTAAAAGGACAGCAGGTTATGTGTTGAAAAGTGGTTAAGCGAAGCAGTGTTTCAGGCGATAATGCAAACACAGTACCCCCATTAGAGGCAGGTTTTTTAAATATATTTAAAAACTGTTCCTTTGGTAAATGCACTATACATAAAATGACAGCTAGAATTTTAAAATCATTTTTGGAGGCGGGACTTTGGATTCCACTCAGTCTTGTCTGCTGCGGAATACGAAATTGTGCAGTTGGGGTAGCGGATGCTTCCCTTGCTCATGTGAGTAGCCCCATTGGCTTCAGTGGGGCTATCCTATGAATAAATGAGCAGGATTGAGCCCTTAGTCAGAGGGGCTTGTGCATAAGGTCATTGCCAAATTTCTCATACCCTTTAAATCTTTTTTTATTCATAGGCATGTACAATCTTCTCGAATAAGACCTGAAAAATTCAATACTGGGCTAAATTCACATATTAAATTTAAAAACGTTTAATGTCTTTACAGCAATTGATTTAATTGTATAAATAAAATCAGCTTTGCATAAATTAATAAAATATTTGCACTGGGATAGCATGATAATTACCCTGATTTTAGGAAATGAAGTGGTTAGGGCTTCTATTTACTCTATCTGCTAAGCTCATGCATCTAACTCTTAAACTAACATAGTTTCTTTACCACCAGCTCTTTAACAAATACTCAGAAAGATGACTGAATTTTGCAAGTTACTGTATTTTGTAGAAGACTTTTTCTAAAGCTTCACTAGTCAATGAAAATTTTTTTAAAAACCACACACTTTAAAACAAATTGGATGTCATAACAGTGATAAATCTTGGTTAATTTTGGTTATTTAAAAAGGTACACATGCATCACTAATTAACAATTGGCTTTTTGTAAGAACTTTTGTAATATTATGTAATATTTAAATTTGTGTTGATTTTCTCAGTTTCACATGTAGTAATTAATTTTGTCTTACTGACAGATGATTCTCAATGACTGATTTTCAAGAGAAAATCCAGACAGGTATTTTAACACTTTGTTTTCATGCACGAAGCCTTGTATTCATGGTTCTGGTTATTGTTAAGGGGCACTGAACTAGACTCTGTTGTAAATTAAGGGTTTAGTATTATATAGATAACGGAATCAGTTTCCATATTCTTATCTTTATGAAAATCTTTGGTGGGGGAGGTGGTAGTGTAAGCAAATTGGGTTCCTACCTTCCTTTGAACAAAGCATGCTTGTACCATGTATATAATTCAAACCTCCCCCTTTCCTGGGCTTTTATTAATAACTGTAAGTAGAATACCCAACGAACCTAAGTCTTTTCTCCAAGTACGTCTGCTTCTGGGGTTTGTCCTGGAGGCTCTTTTCTGTTCCATCCCAGCACCCTCTGTTCAGTAAGGAAAAGAAAGACACTTTGATACCCCTTCTTGCTATTATTTCCTGGTTGGAGATCACAAGACACATCTGCCTCTATGATTTCCTAAATCTTCATACAGGGCAAAAGCACCTGACATGAGGGTGACTCAGCAGAGGAGCCCTGAATTCCTGTGCCATTCAACATCCTGTTAAGGGAACTTGCAAGCAATAAAGTTAAGCCAAAATGAGAGACTCCCTTTACATCCAGCTAACAAAGCCTCTATTTTTAGAACAGTGAACCAGCAATATGTTTTTTTTTAAAGAAACAAATACAAAATTGCAGTTAACTGAAAATAACATACGGTATCTATCATTTCCTTTACAATTTTGAAGGTGATTGTCTTTTCCCAGTTAGCTATTGGAACATTTAAGCCATAATGGACAGTGCACCTTTATCATACTTACTAAGTTCTTGTTTTGCTGTTTGAATGCTATGAACTTATCTTTGTCACTCTTTCACTCTCTCTTTCTGTCCCTAGCTATTGATCCATGTCCTAGTCTTACAATCTATATATTTTTCGTATTTATTACACTGAACTTGTAGACCACGACATTGCAGTAAAGGGTCTCTTGGGGTTTCACAGTTTTTAGAAATTTGTAACTCAGCCATTCTAAATATACAAGGCTGAGAGTTGGTGATAATTCTTTCCAAAACGTGTGTCATTCTCATTGCCATTAATTGGAGTCATATTAATGCCTCTATATGAATATCCAGAGTGGATGCTGTATTTGAGCATAAAAACTGGTTATGCCCAGTTGTAATATTAGATCAGTGGAAAACGTTTTTGCCAGTCACATTGCTGTTTGGCAGTAAAACCAAAAATAAAACAAGTGTTGATGGATAGAACGTAAGAGTGAATGCAGCAGTTGTGGCCGGATTGAATGCTCTTTGAAATCAGTGGGGGTTATTCCATTGACTTCAGTGGGCTTTGGATCATACTTGGTTTTCACTAGAGGCTGGTCTGAAAATATTCATTTAGAGCCTTTATTTTTTCACCTTGTCCTGCTGGTGTCTTATCACGTCAATTCCTGCCCCAGTTGTGGCAACAGGGATGTCAGCCTTCATTACCTGCCTATGTGCCTCTCACCAACATTGCTCGCTCCTTCTACACTCTTTCCCTCTAGAGAGAACTCACTGTCCAATCTCATCTATAAGGCCATTGTCCATGAAACCCTCAAAGCCCACTTACTTAGTAGTGCTTGTAAGAGGTTGTCTGTACATGAAAGTCACTCCAGAATAAGGTAGGATGTTAATGTGGATTAACTATTCCTGATTGACTCTATGTAGAGACACATTTATTCAAAAATAAAATCATCCACACATGGAGTTAATCAGGAATTCCTAGTCTGGAATAATTTCCTGTGTAGACTAATCCTAAATAATTTAGGTTGAGGGACAGTACAGATAATTGTGTATGTGTGTGTGTGTGTATGTGGTTTGTATAACACAGGGCACACCGGGGCACTAATTCTGCTGATTATGACTGAGGCAGGACCTCTATGAACTATTTTTCTGTAAATATTGAACAGTGATAAAATGATTATCTATACCTTAATGCTATGTATTATGTGGTCTCCTGGATATGTTAGTATGTAAATCCTATTCATTTTCATGATGGTTGTGGAATAAAATTTTCAGCATAATAGTTCTACTCACTTCATACATGATCCATGAGAGCCACTCTATTAGCATCAAAAAGTATGCCATTTCTGTCTGTTTGCTTAGAATCTAAAAAATACAAGTATCAGTTTTCTAAGTTAGAAGAGCATGGACTTCTGCATATACATAGGCCAAGATTCTCCAAGGTATTTGGGCACCTGATTCTCTTTTGGGATCTGAGTCATAGATATTGACCAGTCAAGTATTTGTGCATGTTCATGGTCAGCCACCTGCACATATATATGTACATTCATCCAACTTGCGCATGCAGTCAATTATTTGCACCCCTATATTATACATACATGTGGAATTATATGGAGCTTGGCTGCCTTATAGTGGCTGCCCATGATATGCATGCAATTAATTGCTAGCAAGTATCTATGTTTTAAATCATGGTCTGTATGTTTTAAGGAAGGCCAGGGCCCATCACTTACATTCTCTGCCTTTCCTTCCTTGGAGCAACTCCTTCTGTAATACTGTTTGTTACACAAGCTGTTGCTACTGCGGTCCTTGGTTGCATATTCCATATCATCTTTGTGTAAAGAAATTCCATCTAAATTAAGTTTTTTCTTAGCATCAGTTTATGTCCAATTGTTCTTAGATATGCCACTAGCTTAAGAAGCATTCTATAGCAGTTCTGTAGTCCTTAACCTCCCCTTCAAAAGAATACAGTTGTCATTTGTTTTTGACTCACCAAGATAATTTTGTCATTTGATATCCTCTGTTGTACTGTCTCAATTTTTTTTAATGATAATGTAGTCAAGGTTGATGTACAATATTCCAGATATTTCTTTGCTATCATAAAGTCCACAAATGATTTCTAACAATTTACTGTTAATAACTCCATTTTTATATCACTGAACCATCTTTGCTTTTTTGTGCTGTTTTTTAAGTCTTGTGATTAAGATTTTAGCATTTTATTCAGAATTCTCCACAGCACTGCCATGTCCTCATTCATTGATGAGAACTCTAAAAGCATGTTATCCCTTTTCTCTTTGTACATAGTTGACCCTAACTTTTCCTTTATTGAGTTGCATCAAGTCTCTTTCCATATTCCTTCAATGACATTCTGAATTTTTCATTTTTTGTCCCCTTAATTTTTATGTATGCAGCTTCTCCTCTATTTTCTATACTGAGTAAATTTCATCCCCTTTCTTGTACATTTCTTCTTTCAAGTCACTAATATAGGAAGTGAACAAAATCACCCTTATTTGTGATCTTTGTGAGACACCAGCCACAAAATCCCATGGTCCTAATCTCTCCATATTACTATGAGGAAAAGCTGTGCTTTCAATATCCTATCCAGTCCTTTATCGAATATATAGCTCATCCTGTCTTCAAAACTTACTCACATTGTGAATTAATCTTTCAGGAGGTACTGCAGCAAAAGCCTGTTTAAAGTCCAAGTAAATCATGCTCACGGCTTCCTTCATCATTTTTTTTGTTTATTTTTTTCAAAATATTCTATTAGTTTTGTTACATATGATCTCCTTTTTGTGAATTCATGCTGAATATCTTTAATTAAATCATAACTTTCCCTATTTTGTCTCTGATTAGTGTTTCCAATATCTTCCCCACTGCTGAAGTTGGGCTTACTAGTGTTTAATTTCCTTGATCTTCCCTGGAGCTGTTATTATATTAGTCCTCCCATCTACCGGCATTTCCTTGCCCCCCAACAAAGATATTTGCTAATGCTTCCCTGTTCCTTTGCCTTTTCCTGCAAATTCTGGCATGGAGCCCATCCTTGGTGACTGATTCTGGATTTTAAGTAGTATTCTTTACATCTTTACAGCTTCAACTTTAATTTCATTTGTTAATCATTCTAATCCTTGATAGCTGGTGTTCTTGACACCATAGGTCTGTTCCTGTACTTGTTGAAGTCAGTAGGAGCAGAAATAGGCCTGAGACGCACAGCTTTGTTGGTTCCAAATGAACTTCTCATTGTTCTTTAAGCTTCTTTTTAAAAGTGGCCTCACCCCAGCTTCTAAATAAGTCAGAACAGTACACTCAAATTGGGTTTTAAGATATATAACTAAAATAGAGAAAAAATAAGGCACATCAAAGAATCTACATCTGTCTATTTTACGCACTTCTGTAGTACCTGAGCACCTCACAATCTATAATGTATTTCTCCTCACGACATCCCTATTAGGCAGGGTGGTAATGTTGTTCCCATTTCACTGATGAGTAGTTGAGTCACAGAAGGACTAAGCTTAAGCTGACATGGGAAATCAGTGATGAAGAAGGAAAATTAATCCAAAACTTTGAGGCCCATGCTAGTACCCCAACCAATGGACTGTCCCTCCTCTTAGAAATCCAAGATCTTGGGCTCACTATTTGGAATTCATAAATTTAGAGGTTGCTTTGTGATCTTAATGTGCTTTTGCTAAATTCTTTGTATATTCTTCATGCTGATTAATTTCTCCTTGAACACCTGCCATTTCCATATAGAATCACTTCTTCCATTTCTTTTATTTCAGTCAGGGTCTGCTCCTCCTCTCACCTAAGTCAACTGAAAGTCTTGTCATTACCTTTCTGGAGAGCAGGAGGTAGGCTTAAGAGTCACTGACACTTTAATCGCTCTATCAAAAATTAAACACTGATGAAATTCAACAGGTTTGTCTTTTAGTTGTAAATTCAGTCCTACCTCATTGTATGCATATTGTATGCAAAGAATGGATATTCAGAAGAAGCCTATTCATTTTAAGGTAATCATTCAGACTTACATTTGGGTCCTAACAGTTCCACAGCCATGGGTTACAAAGACAATTTCAATAGAAAAGGAATCAGAATGGTTCCTGTGATGCTGTCTCAGATCCCCCAGAATGTATTTCCCTTTCTCCTTTTTCTCCACCATTCTTCAGAAGTTTCAGACTCTCATCAAAGGTAATAAAATAGAAAAAAAAATTGTAGCGTTTATATATATAAACTTTAAATAACCCAAGGAAATGTAAATGCAAAAACCCATTAAAATAAGGTTAAGTGTTAAATTTTCCAAATGATACATGAAGATTTGAGTCCTGTCCCTACTGTTAACAATGGTGGGAGTCACATGACTCTGCCCCTGTGAATTGCCATGGAAATGAACACCCTAAGGCTGCAACTTAAACCAGAAAACAGCCACTCTGTCCTTAACTCACCTCATTTTGATTAAAAATGGGTACCGCATATGATATGTAAGATCACACTTACTGCTCTGAGACACTGGAAACCTGAGCATGATGGAATACGTCAGGGGTGGAGTGGCAGCCTTGACTCTGAATATTTTTCCTTTTGTTAGTTAAAGTCAAGCAGTGAATGTTACTGTAATGACATTTTATATCTTCAATTCTGTAGTCTAGTGGAGGGAGCCACAGGTGTTCCATTGGAATTACTCACACATTTATAGAATTGGACATTCTGTCATTAAATGGACTTAAAACTAAAAAGCCTTTGTCTGTGAAAGATGACCAATAGAAAGAGACTTCGGATTATCTGATATCCCATAACTTAATCATATGGCTCTTAAGAGTGGGACATAAGCAGCTGTGTCTCACTAATATGCATGCAATATGTGTAAAGTGATATGCTTTAATTCTAAACTTGTTTTTAGCAGGAAGAAAAAAAGCATTTAGATGAGGAACATTAAGATTCAGCATTAACCATTTTTTTTCCTCAGGGCAAAATTATTCATCACCTGATATTTATTAAGGCAGCATTTTTATTTTATTGCTTTACACCATATCCAAACATTCTTAAAGTTTTGTAGTAGTGTTTAATAGAGAAGCTAACAGTATTTAACTTTCCTTTCAAAAGCAATGATTTTGAAAAAGAGTTTATTTTAAAAAAAAATAGAAATGTTGTCAGACAATACAGCTGAAATAAGCAGGACAAGCATTCATTTAATTTACTATTTAAATCTAAACTATTTTATTATCTTCCCATATTACACAAATTTGATTTCAGTATTGTAGACTTAATTGTTAGTTTGTGTTAGTTTAATGTCTCTTATTTAAGTATGTTTGCTTTAATAATATTTTTTTAAAAACTAAGACAAAGAAACTGTAGATTAGAGACTTTATTTTCAGGGTAAAATGATACGGATAAGTGAGCGTCAACTGACCAGAAATTATTTGCTTCTGTCTGTTAGACACGTAATGGAGTCATTTAACTAGTCAAATTAGGAGCTGTAGAAATGCACCATGCTTCATTACTGAGTTCGAATGGGCACCATTTTACATTTACGTCAAAAATTATCTCATAGCAAATTAATGTTTTCATTGTGCTGAAAAGTCAAAGCTGTGCAGTATTAGCACCACCTAGAGGGCATAGCAAAATATTTTTAAAATGATTTTAGTACAAGAAAACCAGTGATGAATAGACTGTCTTTAAAATCCAAGTATCTTGGGGGGAAAAAGCCCTGAAACTTTGTGTCATGTTGTGTGTGTTAGAGAGAGAGAGAGAGAGAGAGAGAGAGAGAGAGAGTGTTTAGCATCAGGGACTAAGAAAAAGTGTGAAGACATAAATTCATACTACTGAAATTATGAAGAAACTAACAGAATAGTTTAATTCAATAGATTTTATGTGTTGTGGCTCATTATAGGAATATTGGGTAGTCTTCTACTCTATCCATTTCCATACTGCTCCTTATATTGCAAGCTGGTACTTTTGTGAGGTCTTCCAGTGTTTATACCACTGGATAAGTTTTAAAATACAGAAAATATTTTTTTAAAAATATGAACCTTTTCTTTTACTTGAAAAATCCTGAAAACATTCTCATTTTAACCTGAGAGTATTACTAAAGTAAATTTGTATCTTCATTAAAAATTCCCGGAAAGCCAAAGAGAAAATAGTTGAGGAGAAAGTGGTTAACAAATTAAACATTCATGAAAATAAGTCAAAATTAAATGTTCTCGTATACTGAAAGAATCCAAGGGAATGAAGAAAATGAGGATGAAAACAGAGCATCCTAAAAGTTATTTAAAATGTGGGGCAAATTTTGTATCTCCAATTTCTGGAATTACATTTCCCCAATGAGATATTTGTCAAGTGGTTGACAATGTAAAACAGAGTTTATTTTGGCTTGGAACACTCAGCAAGTAGTGAAGTTACAGTGGGAATATTCAGCATCAACAGTACATGACTACAAGACATGCAAGTTCAATATCCAAGTGTTTTGTGATGAAAGAATGTTCCAAAACTAAGTGCCTTTAGCAACCACAGAATTGTGGATTATTGCTTCAATGAAACTCTAGGAGTTTGTGGGAAAAAAGTTGAAAAAACAATTAGCTAGTAAGACTTAAAAACCGCACCTTTATATCAGATACTTCATAGGGTATGATCCAACGCCCACTGATGTCAATGGGAATCATTCCATTAACTGCAGTGGCTTTTGGATCAGGCCATAAAGCTCAAACTTGAAAACCCACCAATAGATTTTAAGGTCAGAAGAGACCATTAGGATCATCTAGTTTGACCTTGGAGCCATAGAATTTTCCCCAGTAAATCCTGCAATGAAGGGATTTTCCAGCATGATCAATTGGACCATTCAAGTGACTGGAGAATACACATTTGAGTGTTTGTAGGATTTGGATGTTTAATCTGAACCTTACTAAATGTTTTTTTACATGTGTTTTTAATTGACAAAAATACCTAAGCTTACTTTTATAATGTTATTTAATGTTCTGTTTTGTGTATCTGAGTTTGCATAATTACTTTTCTTTAAAAAGCTGTTAACAAAACAAAAAGGTATCCATATTTTTCACACAAAATATAATATCCTGATACAAAAATGAGAAAATAAGAGTAAGTGGGACACAAGTCATCTGGTTTTACACTTATCTCTAACACAAATAATCATTTATTAATTAAAATACTGCCTGCCAACTCTATTTTGAAATCAAATATTTCACAAATTGTGTCAAGTATGATATTTTTGTTAGTATACTGAGTTTTTTATATTTCACTGAGATGCTCTTCAGGATCCTTTTGAAAATCAATTCATTGCTTGTGATATTATTTTCTGGCTAAGTACAGTATCTTAAACACATACTGCTCTATAAGTCCAAGAATTTGACAATAACTTTAGGGCCATGCCAATTTGGTAGGTGAAAGAACATGCCTCTGAGCAAGTTTTTCTTTTGTTCTAGACAAAGCTATTTTTTAAAAATGACTTAAGCTCATTTCTGAAAAGAATTTCTTTCAAAAAGCAAACAAAAAATGTTAAGAGCCTTGTTTACTCTGGTGTTTTCTTCTTTAACTATAAAAATACTTTACCTCTTACCATGAATCTTGTTTGCTGAGATGGTTCAGCTTTCAGGTTATGTTTACCAAGGCCAGGCTAGAAGATCAAATAATTTATAACCATTCCTGTTGGATTTTATGTAATAACTTTGGAACTCATATAAAGTAATGATCCACAAACTCTTTTAATGTTCATTATAAAATATGAAATATTTCTCAGAACCATTGCAATTATGTGACCAGACATAACTGTTTCACACATGAGTAAATACAGGGAGGTTTAACATAACTTTATTATCTTCCTGTCTTTTCCTTTCATTGATGTGATAAGCTGTTTTAATATTTTTCTAAAGAAAAGTTAAGTAATTTCTGAATCTCTATTGAGGCCTAGTTTATTGGTTTTTGTAATAGAGCCCTCAAGAATAATTATATTTATGATTAGACTGACACCAGTAGATGTTGTGTCTGAATAGAAGTAAAGTACCCCAAAAGCTTTATATAATTGTAGATGTATTTGGCACCATATATAGCACAAAAAGTCTGTGGATGATGTTGATAAAAAGAAATATTTGGGATCCATCTATCTATCCATTTATTCTGTGCTCATCACCATTGCAGCTAATCATCTTCTAAGGGGACTTTCTCATTTCTAGTAGATATTAAAATGTTAATAGATATAGAATGGGAAAACCAGTTACAATCTCATGCAGTAAGAGTTCAAATGATTATAGAGGGTAAAATACTGCCCTCCAAAGGAAAATCCAGGAAGGAACTAAAATTCTCAACACAGAGGAGAAGATTCATCTTGTGATGTTTCTTCTGTCTCCTCCCTTTGAAGAAGAGTGTTTAGAAGATCATAGAGTGGGGAAAACAGAGAGGTCTTTAAATCTGGTGAGGCTCATGGCTCCCTAAGAAAAACAGCCTACATCCCTGCAGATCCAAATCTCTTCACCGTGCTCAGGAGGCCCCATTTTTAGGAGTAATGCTGCTGTTGGTTTTCCCCTTGAAGACTGTAAAAGGTGGTTGAAGTTGTAGTGGTCAATTACTACTAGCTGCACCAGCAATTATGCCAGCATGATTATCAAGCTGCACAGAGGGGAGTGTGCCACAGAAAGATGTTGCCACTCTACCCTACTACCTAAGCCCATACATCCCCAATCCCTAGAACCCTGGCTGTACATTTTATGCATGGAGGGTATGCTAGTGTAAGGGGCCATTTGGAGCATGCCAGATGTGACACTGCATAGTGGAATTGTATGACATCATCCTTTAATTCAGCCATATGAATGAAGTACCCACATTGCAGACCTTCTTTACATGGGCTGAACAAAAGGCTTCAAAATTTAAAATGAGAATTAAAGCTGGAATATACAATCATTATTTTTAATTTGCATTATGGCCATGCTAATTAATATGTCCCAATCAGAAATGGGGCCCCTTTTCAAAACTTGTAAGGTATCTCAAATATATATATGTTTAACTTTGTATGTTTTACAGACAAAAGTCCTGTTACTCTAGTGAACCTTTAATCTAAGAAAAGGCTGCAGGATCAGCAATTTCCTAATTGGTGAAATTCACCCAGTACAGAGGACCCCCGTGCCCCAAGGTTGTCCCTTAGAGAGAAGGGAAGAAACACAGGCAGATTTTCCTTATTATCCCTTATCCATGAAAAAAATGAGCCTCTGCACTTGTTCTGAATAAGCTGGCATGGAAAGGATTGTACAGTATGGCTGTAGGGCTGGGGAGGGTTCAATAGATTTGATCCAATTGTCAAAACACACAGGAATTTCAGCTGCTTTTCCAGCCCATCAGTTGAAATAGCAGCACTGAAGCCCCACAACCTTCCAGGGGACAGAAAGGTTGAATTCCTCCCTCCCACCCACCCCCGCAACACACACACTTCTTGCTCAGGTCCTTTTACGCAAGCTTTATGCAGTGAGTGGTAAATTTCATGCATTGAGAAGAAGAGAAATTCTTAAATGGTATTTTCATGAGACAGGAAAATTTGTAAGTGGTGAAACAGCAGAGTTATGAATCAGTTAGGCATGGTCATTCCTAATGAGACAAAATAACTTGTTTATTCTACACAGTCCCTTTGTTATGTGTTATAAATGTAGAACCTTTTGGAGTCTTTACGTTTTAAATTAAAATTATTTTATTTTGCTTTCTGAAATGCGGATGCATTAAAGTATGATACCACATCTACTTTTGCTGGTAGAAAAATATGGTGTGACTAGTGACATGATGAGAGGGATATTATAGAAGTGAGGGCCAAAGGATGATTGTATTGAAACAATGTACTTATTCCCACTTAAGAGAGTTCGTATAGGTATATACAGCTTTAACTAGTAATGGGTTTTCAGTTTACAAATTTCCACTTGCAAAATTTGAAATTTTGAAATGAAAAAGACACAGACTTTTGGCCAATAACAAAAATTTCATCATTTTCACCAGAGACAATATTTTTTATCATTACAAATGGCAGATTTTGCCCAAGAACAAGTCAGAATTGTTGATTCATGTCCCAAATGAAAATTCATCCCTTTTCCAAAGAAATTTCTCAGTGTTTGACAATGAAAGAGTAACTTGGTTTTTCTGGAAAACTATAAAGAATTCAAAACCAAACCACAAATCATTTCACTTTTTACAAAACTGTTCAAAACATGATGTTCCCTGAAGGTCTGCAGTTTGTTTCCCACATTTCTAGGCATGCTTTAAAGTTCCATTAACTTACATAAGGATACACTAGGTACTGTAATGAAACAGGCAACCTTGAGTATTGACAACTGGTACAAATGGAAGCTGTACAGATCAGGCATTAAAATGTTCCAAACCACAATAAAGAATAAAGCACCAAACTTCCAGAGTAATAATAAAAAAAAAGAAGGCTTCATGCAGCCGCAGCTTATAGACAAATACTTTGTCAAAGTCGAAGATTTTCTCTCCAAACTTCCAATCCAGTTTCCTGAGATTTCCCTTCATGATTTCTTCCATCCTAACTTCCTAGTTCCTTCTTGCTCAGAGAAACTCCCTAGCCCTTTGATATGACAGCTGAAGCGAATTGCTTTCCTATCCCATGATTTGACAGTTCTTTCCCTGAATGTTGTAGCAAGTTTTTGCACCTGAGGTTGGAGTGATTCAGCAGATGAGGCCTGTATTTCTATACAAATTTTAGTGTAATACAGGGCTGTTGAGGGAGGGCTGTGGTATGGCTGCTGAATAATGCATCTGTAAGTCCAATGACTGTTAATGACTACATAGCTGTTGTGTAGGGTCTGAATCCCACAACTTTCTTGTTATGCAGCTAAGCATATGATATAGAGAGATTCTGGCCCAATAGCCCCAGGTATTTTAAATTATTATTGCAACATTAGTGTTTGGCCTTTCTTGGCATCTGAAAATTATATTTTTATTTGAATTTAAAAATAAATAAAAGCATCCCCCCCCCCTTGCAAATTTCCAAAATACAAACTACATTAGCAGTAACATGACCGGTAATGTCATTGTTATGATTTCACCTAAGGGTGGCTTTATTATTTTCCTTCGTATTAACTGAGAGAGATCCAATTTTTTGGCTTTTGAATCAAGACCATTTGAAACAAAATGTTTTATTTTCTTTGATAAATTACTTTATAAGAAATTGTATGGGAACATCTTTTTTTAATAAACTCATGCATTATATAGAATATCCTATTCAAATTTGAAACATAAAAAAATTAGAATTTATTAACCATTTAAACAATGTTTTAACCATCAGAATTATGGTAGATTCCTTTTTAAAGCATAGTATCCACAGTCATATCTTTCATGTTATCATTCGGTTATAAATGCTGAAATCAGTTGTCTTTAAGTCTTATTGTTCTTTCACTATTGATGTACACTGAATTGTTGACCGTCAATATTGCGGAGTGTACAACTAACACACTTAGGTTAGCTCGTCTGAAACACTGTCTCTTGAGATTCAAAGGATGTCCTTCCTGTCTAAGTGGTAGGGCTAATACATCTGCACTCTGTATATGACACTTAACTGTCATATGGTTTTGTCAATGGACAGTGATGCCTGTCATTTTGTTGTGAGACCCAACATAAAGTGTATATCACCCTCGGCACCATATAAAGTGCGGTGCATGAGGGAAGTTATACTACGTGTCCGTATCCGTGGAATTTGAGTGGGGTTTATAAAATTCTAAATATTAAACAATAGCATTCCTAGAGGGCTAAATGTTGCTCTGTTACATTGGAGTAAATTCCCAGTAGCTTCACAGACCTCAAAGGACCTGCTCAGATTTCAGTAGGTCAGAGGATTAAGAGGCCAAAAATTCAGTGATAGATTTTAACTAAAGAATGTTATTTTGGATAAGGCCTGAGGGCCGAGGTGCGTGAATCATGTGGTTTTAGTGAATACATACCCCCCAAAATCCCACACGTACTTCTGCTGCTTTGAGACAGAATAATTTAAATGCGGAAATTCAGTGGAGTTACTCTGGATTGGCATTGTTGTAATTGCAGGAATTTGCTCAATAAGGAATAATATAAATGGGCATTTAATATATCAAAGGCTATTGTGAGTAGATATTTAACTTAAGGAAAGGAAAGTATTTGGATTTTTTTCTGTTCAGCCTTTTGCCTCATGCTTCTCAGTACACTCTAACTCCCCACACTAATTTCATGGTACTTAATTATAAGGTGGCAGTCACAAAAGAGAGATTCAGATTGTTCAGAGAAAATGTGAAGTTATTTTATTCCTCATTCTCATCACATCTTGGAAGTACCAATCAAAAATAGCTGAAATATTTTCCTGAACTAATTAGAGCTTGTCTTCCATATATAGAGTGTGTAGCTATGCCATTGATGTCAGCGGGACCTCTGCTTTTGGAACGAATGCAGGATCAGACCCCAAAAGTTATTTTTTGTTGGTGGAGGCTATTAAGCAGTAATTCAAACAATAGTAAGCGACAGCAGGGAGTGATTATAGTGTCTGAGGGACTAATGCAGCAAAGTGTTGAGTGCCCTTAACTTCAAAACTTCTGTAACAAGAGGGTTATATTTCAGCTCAATGGCTCCTTTCCAGCTGTGGAGCAGTTAGACAATTTTACTAAATCTTATCCTGTCTTGAATTGTAAGTTGTTCGGGGCAAGGCTTTTACATAGTTCCACAGTGTCTGCCACAACAGGACACAACTTGATCTTTCCAGGGAGTACTGGAAGTGGCTGCTGTGTAAATAAGAAATAACAGTAAGGATAGTCTTGAGAAGTTAGGGGAGACAGCTTTGAGGATCGGTCTCTTATAGACTTGATGATTGATCCACTTAAGTGTCCCAATGTTCATCTTGGCAACTGATATGAATGTGACTCATAAAAGTGTTTCTATTCTGATAAAAATTAATTATAAAGTGAAACATACATACAATGTAAATTCTGTTTTCCTAGATCTTGTGAATTTTTTGTTGTTAAAAAAAACCCTGTTTCAAGATTTGTAAGCATTAATATTAGTTAATCTTTATTACAACAAACATTTTATGCTGTATCCATGTGAGTGCAATTAGATAGCAAAACTGGAATATTTTAGCAAAATATATCATACACAAGATATTTATTGAAGACTGAAGTAGAATTGGCTGAATTGGTAAGTATAGATTTCTCATCTAGCTGTTCATAGCTCTATGGTGAAAATATACTTTATATTGATTCTCACTAGGGACTATGTTATTAAAATATATAATGTAAAAATTGGCTTTGGAAATAAAAAAATAAATTATACCTATAAATCAGGGGTAGATGATAAACTAATAAATATCTATCACTATTATATTCCATTATTTCCCAAAGATATCTGAAAAGCACTTAATTGCAACTGAGTAATCAATTATTCAATTAACCTTCTTCTCATCAAATATGTATTTGATACAATTTTTTGAAGCTTTTGCCTCTAAAAGGTTTATATTGATTTCAGGTTTTAAGGCCATATGTTTCAGTTATTGGATATGTGCAGTCAAGATTGACATCTCAGGTTCACTAGAATATGCAAATATTTAAGTTTCAAAGATTGTTAGAATTGTGAAGTTGAGCTGCATTATCTTTTAAAGTCATATCCTAATAACTATCTGACATAAGTGAGTTGCTTATGTAACACATTATTCAAAAGCTATTCAAAAGCATGCATCGAATTTTTGTGGGGAGTATATTTAAAGCCATGGGTTGATTGTGAACAACTTTTTGCAGGTATTCACTATTCAAATATGGTGGTTAGATCTGATTGGAAAACTTCCTACAAAAACATTTTTGTAGGGCTTTGCTGATTTGTCAAAATCTAAATATTTTGCAAAGGCAATTCGATATTGATGAAGTTCTAAAAGAACCCCAGGTAGGATTCAGATGGAAACCAGCCTAGTGTCCTGCCATCTTACCCACCCAACTTCTTGGTGAGGATCTGAAAGCTTGGAACACCTGGCTCCCAATATCATGACTCCTCAGCAGTCAAGGTTTCCAAAGTGTCTGGACTCCATTCCCAGAGATTTTTATATTTTTGTTTTGTTTTGTTCCTAATTGTAACAAAACCAAATTTCAAAATCCTCCACAAAATGAAATTTTCTCTCTCCACCCAGCTCTAGCATTGCTTAATTGCTGGTCATCTAAGTTTCATTGTTAATTCTGTTCACTGTTTGGACGAGTGTGAAACAACATTGGGTGGAAATACTGACATGTCTGAGTTGTTTCCACAAATACTTCTGTGTGTTTGAAGCTTTTTACAAACAGTCATGCCAGGAAAACCCAATTGCACAAATATTCATGGTAAGTGGGCACAAGAAATGTGAGCATGGATGAAGCAAATCTCTTTAAAAATTCACCTAGTTCTAGTAGTTTATTGGGCAAGAATAGGATAATACAACCAAATGCTGTTCTCATTGCTCCCATAGTCAACGTGTGAGAGTAGAACTAATAGGATTTGCCCATCCACTATGCACACATGCAATATTCAATTGGGCCATATTCCAGAGTTCACTCGATCTGCACAGCGCATAGGTCAGAAATGTACAGGTCCAGTGAGACTTAAAGCTCTGGATCAGCAACTAGCTAACCCTCCAACAGTTTTGGAAGGGGGGGGGGGGGGAGAGGAAGTGTCACATGATGCACACTGGGGTATGACCTGTGTAACTTTTCTGTTCACTCCTGCCATGCAATTGTGTGGTTTGATGCAAAATGTGTCATGCAAGGTTCCTTTTTGAATGCTCATAACATGCTCTACATTAAAGCCTTTGCTTTCCCCCAGTTGTGGTGCTGCTATATGCAGGGCTGTTCTCTACAGAGAGATTTAGAAAAGCCTAAAAGCTGTTCTAATTCATGCTAGCTGCAAACGGCCTCAAAGGATCAAAATTGGAGTTGAGAATTTAACTAGTACAAAGGCTCTCTGACCACTTGCCCTTTCCATGCTATGCTGGCAGTATACTATGTCGGCTCACCTTCCCATTGTGGTGTCCTTTTTGGCTATGTCTACACTTGTAAATTTAAGTCGACTTAATTTAGGTGTAGACATGCTAAGTCGACTTAGCATGTCTACACCTAAATTTTAAGTCGACTTAGGGGGGAACTTACAAAGTCGACCTAGAGCATCCACACTGTATGCGTGGGTCAACTTCTAGGGGCTAGGGGGAACTAGGGCAGGTCCACGGTGGCAGGGGGGGCACCCCTTGCCCAGTGCCGGGGGCTCAGCCTTTGCCCCATTGTACCTGGGTAAAATGGGACAAAGGGGGACAGGGACCCTGGCAGGACATAGGGGCAGGGTGGGCAGGGCTCTGCCCTGCCCTGTGGGGGGCATGCCAGGCTCCTCCTGTGCCTCCCCTCCCCCAGCAGGGAGGGCAGTGGGGGAGTCCTGGAGTTGCCCTAAGTCGACTTAGGGCTACTCCAGGTCTACACTGGCTTAAGTCAACTTTAAAATTCGACTTAAGCCTAAAGTTGAACTAAAAGTAGGTTTAATAAAGTCGACTTAATTTTCATTGTCGACTTTATTTTCCTTAAGTCGACTTGAGCAACTTACTTAAGTCGACTTAAGGAAAATGTAGTGTAGACACAGAATAAATTGTCGACTTAAGCAAGCTTAAGTCGACTTAATTTACAAGTGTAGACGCACTCTTTGGGACTCAGCTACAATGGCTTTAGAGTGCGACTCCACGAACAGTGCATCAAAAGGCAACTACACTGTGCCAGAAAATTCACCCTTAACTCTACTGTGAGGTAGTTCAACTGCTAGCTGTCTTAATATCAAAACCCAATGCTAACATGGGCAGGTGACTTTTGGTAGGGGCAAGAAAGGATTTTTTTGTTCTTTTATTAAAACTAGTAAGCAAAGATCTGAAAAATTTTTAAATCTGAAGTTATATGTCCTAACCTTAAATTTTCCAACAGAACACTCTTTTAATCATAGAAGGAAACAATTCTTACATTTTTGTGTTCCACAATGGCTATAGAACACTTACTGCATAAAGATTGGTTTAAAAAGAGATAAAATTGACTGCTTTCCTCCTCTGGAATTTTCTCCTGTTATTAGGTTGATTTATAAGTACATGAGGGTTGGATTGTTAAGTAGAGGTGATATACACAGAGGCAACCCCTACGAGATGTGTTGCAACAACTTGCTAGATTTCTTCTACTAGACTGTGGTTGACTCAAAAGAAGAGAAGTGTAGTCGGTTAATAATCTTTGAAGGTCCTTTAAAGGAGTTTGAGATAGCAGTGTACCAAAATATTCAGTTCTGGCAACTCTCTTAACAATCTTTTAGATATTTAGATTTTGTTGTGAGTGTGCTTTAGTGTTTAATGTTCTTTGGAAAAAGTCTTTATAGGATGCTTAACTGTTGCACTCGTTGAGTAAAACAGTATTTTCTTCATATAAAAACTTTCATCTTAAAAACACATACATAATCAAGATATTACCAAACAGGGTTTTTCCCCCCCCGAAAAATATCATAAATAGTCTTGGTATGACCTTGTTAATGCAGGATCACTTTAGTAATCTTTGCCTAATGATTTTTTACATTAAACCACAGTTTGTGTTGGACCCTTGTGTGTCACAGTAATTTAAGAACAGTCATTTTGCACATTCCGATCCCATTATGTTACATTGTTACTGAATAAAGACTGGTATTATGTTGCTCCTATAAAGGGCAAAAGTGGCCTGAATTTTATCTGCTGAACGAATCAATGTGGATTATGTCAGCTGAAAAGAATTGTGGACTGCAGTCTCCAGCAGATGGGGGAGATTTTAAAAATGTATCTGTTTGGTTCTGAATACATCAGCTAAGATAATACCTTGTGGTGACTGAAAAGTAGATTTTCTCTCTTTTTTTTCAATGAAGACTGTACCAATTATCATTTCAACATAAAGTATTAGGAGATCAATTGGGAACTGAATGCCATTTCCTAATGTTAATACAGTGTTTTATTTAAGCTGCCTTGACAGGCTGTCTAGGCTGTGGGAAAAAGACTGAGCAAATAATGAGTAAAGGGTTTAGAAAAAAGACAGAGGGTGGAGTTTGGCAAACGATGTGAGCTATTCATCAACAACTCAACAAGGATGATGGAAATAATAAGCACTCCTTAAAGAAAAGGGGAAAGGATTTTTTTTTTAAAGAAACAGTTTCTTAAAAAAAAAAAAAAACAGCATATTCAGCTCTAACTTTGTATTACTTTCTGATTAGCTGATTTTAAACTTCCTGAAATCAGCCAGTGCTTCCCTTTGAAATGGATAGTATGCATTTAAACAGTGTACATTCTTTAGCAATCAGTTTAAAAAAACAGTGTCTAATTTCCTGTTCATTCGTGCAAATTTCTTAACATGTGGCATTGTCATTTAATATCTAAAGTACATTAATGCATTTCTTTAACACAAAAACTCTCAAACAAATCCCCTGTGTAAATAATTTGTGTGAACTTTGAGCCGACCATGAATAAAATCAAGATCTTATTATGCCCTTTATTTATATGGTACAGAAAATCTTTGAAACTTAATACTAGCACAGATAAAATATATACATCCAGTGTGATGCTTAAAATAAAATAACTTTCTTACATTTTTAAATGTTTCCCCCCACTACTTAGATATTATTATGGCACCTCTGAAAAATATTTACCTTAGAAATCAATAGGCTATTCTAAAATTATTGTGTTCTGAGTTGCTGCATTTCTATTCATCTTACATAATTCCACCATCTGTAAAGTTCTAGATTTTATAATACTTATAAGCTGTTTTTAATCTATTTTCACTGCTATGTTCTGTCCTGAAATGTCAAAGAGTGCAGAATAGGTCTTGGAATTAACATGACAGTTAAAAAACTTGGCAGGGTTTTACAGCAGATTGTGACATTAACAAAATACAAAGGAGAATGGTGAAATTAACATTAATATATGCTTGCAGACACTTTAAAAATCTATATGTCCTTGATCAGGGAACTAAAAGTAGGGGGGGGGGGGGGGTTGTTGATGGCATTAAATACAGATCTTTACTGTGAAAAGAAATTTCCATTTGAAAAGCAACTTACTAAAAGTAATGCTGTAATCCCTTCTCTGTACTGAACAACAGGTTTATGTATCCTAGGTCAAGTAGGCATATGGTTGTTCTTGTTTGACTAAGTTGTTTTAGGCTTTTTTATGTATGATGAAACTGCTTTGAAAGCACCAATATTGTTTTTCAACTGCTGCAAAAGATATAATATGATAGATGTATTGATAAGTGGTAGTTATTAAAATTCACAGATTGTATATTAAACCATAAAAGGTCTACTCTCACAGCAAAGAGCTCAGGATTAGTATTAACCATAGAAGCTTACAATATGTTCTTCAAGCATTAAAGAGGCTAGAATTTAGGGGCTAAGTCCTTAGTGTGTCCTGTCCTACTAAAGTTGCATGATGGGGACTCTCAGGACCTTCCAGCATTGCGATGGCTTTGTTTTAGTGTGATCTCTCAGGGTGTGCTATCTTAGAACTATGTAATCAGTCAGAATTTTAGAAATATCCAATGTTACAAAACTGTGACATTTGGAAATATTGAATGCCACGTAGATCAAATGAAGAGTTAAGATATTAGGGAAATTAGCAGGCTAGGTCAAGCTCTAGTAGATGTTAAGAATATGCAGCATTTTAAAATTTAAAATATTCTCTTTGAATTTTTAAGTGGCAGTGCCCTGTTGAGCTGAAGTCTGGGTGTGTTATCTGCAAAGGCTTTAGCAGCTACTGCAGCATCTAATCCTGATACTACAGACAAAATTATCTCTATTCATCACCTGATAGTGCGTTCTAGCTTTCTCTGACATGGAAAACGAAGACGTAGCTCCTCTTCTGTCCCTTAAGTGGCTTATATGAGTGAATTGTTAAGAGCTGAACTACACTGTACAGAAAGAAAACTTATGTACAGTGTGTGCCTTAAAGAAGATTCACAGGGCTTGACTTTCAGCAATGTTAGCACACCGTTTAATCTTCAGTCTTTGAATAAAGCCAGAAAGCTAGTATTTCCAGGTTCTTCACTTTGCTATTATCTATCAGCTCAGACCTCAAACCTAATTGCTTACGAGGCAGCTCAAGCACGTTTATTGTTACCTAGGCCCTTAACATACTCACACACAACAGAGGCAAGAGCTTTTGTGAGTGCATGGTACAATATAACAAAGTTTGTTTTTTCAGATTTGGACCCTTTTCAGGCCACATCACTCAGCTTGTTGTTACCATCTAATGCTTTGTGGACAGTTTTTTAGAACACTGTTAACATTTATTTTGTTTTAATCTGGGACTTCTGACACAGATACTAATTGGGAGTTGTCTAAGGCAAGATACACGTTAATCTCACAGCTACAATGTAACAGCATAGAGACATCCATTATTTTTGCAGTTCTTAATCAAGAATGCACAAGATTCATGTGACAAATATGGGTATCTACTAGATCTGGATCTAAATGGCAAAGTTGAAGACCTGAATCCAACTTCCTCAGAATGTGGAGGTCCGTAGTCCAGGATCAGTTCTGCACATTGTAGGAAATGTGACAGCTGATCAGTTTGGGATCTTGTCTTTCAGTTTTTGGATCCTCGGATTAGTTGTATGATAGTCTCTGGTATATAACCCACAGCCTTGGGTGCAGACACATGCTGCTGCTACACCTTTATGTGTGCTGATTAGGGGAACTAATCTCAGTCTTACATTTTTATTACTCTGACCTATTTCATAAGAGGAGCCCAATTTCAACCCCATAGGACATCTGAATCCCATGGTTGGTTGCTCACATCATCCCCAAGGAACATAAATTTTTGACTTAAATACCTGTCAATTTGAATGTCCAGCTATAGAATGTGGGCATCCTTTAATGAAATTATATTGGTCTGAGTTAAAAAAATATAAGCTACCTCAATGAAATACTACTTCATGAATTGAACTTATTTCCACATCCCCAGTTAGTGTATCATTAATCGTTGAAGGCTGGCTGTTTTCCCTATCTTCTTATCATGCAGACATCCTGCTTTGTTGACACTGTAATCCATAGAATGAGGTATCCAGTGAACATATATGTTTTGTCAACTTAAAAAAGGGAGTTCCCTCTAGCCCCCTCTTCTAGTCTTTGTGCACATTTGAATTACATAGGGGTCGGCAACTCCCGGCACACGTGGCAAAGATGACACATGCACCCATTCAGAGCAGCATGCAGAGCTTCCGGCCCTGCAGCCTGTGGCTGTTCCTCCCTGCTGGCCCTGCCGTCCAGCAGGGCCTGGGGCAGCAAGAGCCAGGCCCTGCCCTGGCATCTGCTGAGGCGCGTGGGGCTGACCCTTGAATTACATTTTCAGAAATCCATATGTGAGCTCAAAAACTTACCAGGTGCCATTGTGTTTAGTACTGCAGCATTTCGAACTGCATCCAAGAACAGTGTCATATAAGAGAGAGAGTAATTATTGTCTGTTAATTTTTTCACCATCCCTTTAGCTCCATGGGATATGCGCCATCATATCTCTTTCCCACTTTTAGGCAAGATGCCAAGAGACTGAATACTTCTTGCATGGGGCACTCATCCTGTCTGTAATTGTGGAGTCTATGGATCTGTTGGAATGTGTCATCCTTTATCATTCCCAAGTAATAAAATACTTTCAAGACGAGGCAATTTCTGGTAACTTACGCTTTCTTTTGAAATCTGAGCATTCTGACTCTTTAAAATTGGGGGATGATTTGGTTTGGGGGGTTTTTTCTCCACTGTGATAAACAGCACTCTAGGATACAAATACACAGCAGTAAACACAATATGGCATCATTTCCACTTTGTGGTTAGAGTATGTGCATGAGGAGAGGTGCATATGATCCTAATTTTAGAGTCTCCCAGACCCTTTTTGGAATGACAGATTGATAGAAATATTGCCCAGTAAGGGATCTCTGTTTGTAGTTAATCTCCGTCCTTGTTAGTACAGTTAAATATTGGGTGAGCTTCTCAGTCTATTAGTTATTATTTTGAAAAGATATACATGCTTCAAGGCCTTTAATCCATTCTCTCTTAAACAACATTGGTTCCTTGTGTGAATGAAGAATTATACAACTCCTAACTGTAGAGAGACTGTCCCTTATTCTCTGTTTGGACCAATTTCCAACATGCCATTGAAGAAGTAGAATTGTAGTCCCAGTATTCTTACTAAAGGAATCATCACGTTCTGCCAAAATTTGCTTATTTTTCCACAGTTCTTCAGTGAGTCCCTTTAAATATCATTGTTTTGCATAATGAATATCTTTGTTCCTTTGTATCCTTCCTAGGATAATGGACTAATTTCAAAATTAGAGTTCAAATCTCAATTTTCCCAAAGTTCATAGGGATGTTGAGTCTATGTAACTACATATGTAGCTGTAAATGGCCTTTTTGTGATACCACCTCATGTTGGAGTTCCATAGCTGCAGTTCACAATCGGTTAGAAAACTCTTGCTGTCGATACCCAGGATTGCATTCCTAGAGATTGGTGGCAGGGCATTCTTGATGAAAAACACTTGGTTTTGGAATTCATTTCTACTTGCATATCACAAGACTAGAACTTGGGAGCTTTTTTAACCGGCAGTAGATGTATTGGCTGCTGCTGGTGGTAATAGAACAGAACTCTGTTGGTTTAATGGTCACATTGTCTGGATATAAGCCATATTAATTTTTTGTCTTACCTAACATTGTTTGATAGAATTTGTTTCATATAACTAGATCTGTATGACAGTGGCCAGCTTAAGTGGCATTATGTGCAGAAATCCTGCCTTCTGTCTTTTGTGCAATAGAACTTCCTTTGTTCTGCTGCAATGGGACCCCTCTGTGGCCACAGAAACAGCACTTGGCTCACAATAAATGAATGTGCCCACATAAATAAAGGCAAATACAGTGAAATTCATCTATATGACTATCACTGCAAGGTCTTCCACAAGGTTCTCTTTTTCTCCTCTCTCTAAGAAAAATCTCTAACCAGTCTATTGGATTCAGATTTCTTTTTCACCTGTAAAGAGCTACCGAGTAAGTGAGCTGCTGACCTTCCTGTATTATGGCCAAAGGTCATAGAATCATAGAATAATAGGGATGGAAGGGACCTCACGAGGTCATCTAGTCCAACTGCCTGGTAAAAAGCAGGACCACCCCCACTAAATCACTAAAGGGTAGGAGAGCTGCATAACTGCTGAACCACAAGGATTTATGGAAAGGGTCAGATAGATCTTTCAAGCTGTGGGTTGCTGACCTGCTGGTTGAAGCATTAGTACCTATAAGATGCCATGTCATCCCATTTCATTAGATGCTGATGTGAAATCATTAGATGCTATAAGTGGAAATCACCTAAAGAAAGGTCTTATCAAAAAACTTCCCTAATTCGAGATGAAAAATAAAAATCAGTTAAAGCCAAAAGGAAGTGCTTTGTGATTTACTTATTCATAATAACAGAGATATACATTTGAGCTCCATTGGCCTGCATCAGTAATAAATTCAGTGTCCTGCAAATATAAGCCTTGATCTTGAAAAGACTTATGCACATGCTTAACTTTACTCCCTTTGTTCTCAATGGGACGACTTGCCATGTGTAGACTAGGAGAGACTGGCGTCTTTGGCAGAAAGATCCTTCAAAAGCCAAACCAGTAATAACAGCGTCTGCGAAATGTGAGTGATCACCCAGTGGGCAAGAATGAGGAATGTTAGGATTCTGAGAATACCTGCCTTCCCTCCAAACTTCTGAGGAATTTCTCAAGGTGGAAAGACTCTCAGACATATCATGCCTTTTAGGAGGGCCACAGCTGGTGGGGTGGGGGCTGTGGACTGCAAAGGTGGCCATGAAAGCATAGGATAGAATTGAAAAGGACTAGAAAGAGTAGTCATATACAGAGAGTCCTGAGGAAGGAATTTGTGTATGTGGTGACTCTGTCTTTGGGGGACTCTCAAGACTTTTCAGCTTCCTGTTGCAGGCAGATATAATTCTGGACCAGGCCTGCTCATATTTCAAGTGTGCTCATGTGACTAAGGCCCAGGTCTGCTTTTTGGGTTTCATTAGTTCAGCAGGAGCTCTGGGAAACATGGGCCTGTGGTTGACATGGGTGGGCCAATACTTATGTCAGAAATGAAACAAAGACTGATAAAAACATGGGATGAATTGCTTAAAATCGGATTGGGAGAGCCTGCTATGGCCCACCCATAGCTGCGCCTCTGCTCACAGTGCCTTGAAGGCAATGCTGTGGTCCCGTGCACCCTCTGCGCCTTTTGTAATGGCCAGCGGCACTAGCCAGGCTGTCCTTTTGTTCAGGAAGATGACACAATCTTACCCTTTCCTTGGTGTCATTGTGGACTAGGAATGTAAATTTCCTATACCTAAGTTTTTGACAACATTGAAGGGAACTATTCAGGAATGAGAAAATGGGATATGGGAACAAAGGACAGCTTTATTCAAGACATCTGGGTGGATGTGAGACTGGCTTGGCATTTTCAGAGTGGGTGCTTATTCTGATCTAGATTAATACTGCAACTCTTTTTAGATCATTTTGGTTAATAGCTGGAAATCTGTAGACGGCCACAAGAGGGAGCCCACAACCTGCAAACAACAAGAAGAACCAAATTAAAAAAAAAAGCAGGTCTGAAAACTACAAGTTTACCTATTGCTGTGCCTTTACATACTGGGCCAAATTCATCCTTGGTGTGACTCCTGTGGCTTCTATAGAGTTACATCAGGGATGAATTTGGCCTCTTTGATGTAACATAGTGACTGAAAAACATTCTGGGCTGTAATTTAAGCTTTTTGGAAGAGAAGAAACAAAATCTCAGGTTATGGAGGGCTGAGGAGTGGGCTATTTACAAACTACACATGCACACAGTGTAATTACTGGAAGATTTTTTCCCCCTAATTGAGTTATTTATGAAGAAAGCGTGTAAGGTAGTTTTGTTCCTGACAAAAGTTCACTTTCTCTACTAAAAAAACAAAGAAAATACTCCATGACCCCTTGACATCATTTAATGTCCTTTTCCCTCCTCCCTTTTCTGATTCCAGGATGAAATTTCCTTTTTGGTACTTTGACATAAGCTTTTCTCTTGTCTGCTGTCTTACAGCTTGCTACTCTCTCTCTCTCTCTCTCTCTCTCTCTCGCAGCATGTGATTATTCTTGGAAACAGCATAATACTCTAGGCTCCTGTCACATATAGTACGCACCTGTCATGTGACTACTGCAGGTTTACAGGTGATTTTATTTGTATGCTATATGTACATACTTGTGAACTGGTATATAGAGATGTCCACTTTTTCAGTGAAAAGAAACATTAATGTGATCATCAAATATTTTAATTCTTCAGTATGAGAAATCTATGTGATCAAAAGGATTTGTGTAGAGATAACTTCGTGACTATGTTACAAAGTGTATAGTATCACTTTGTACATATCTCATTCTGTTGGAATGTTCCTTTGTCTTTCACAGTGCGCTTATGCTGTTCCACAATTCCTCCATGAAAGAACTTAGTTTTCATCTTATATTTCACATTCTGAGGATCATTTTTCCAACGCGAAGACTTCCTTAGATACATCCCACTAATGTCAGCCTCTTTCAAGTTACTCAGGTGTGAAATTTCTCTGCTAGTGCATGCTCCTCCCAACACCACATAAAACATAAACAAATAGCAATATTATAGAAGTATGACTAGACAGTAGAAAGTAATTTTCCCTCACAGCATGATTGAATACATCACGCACTCTTTAAATAACTTTGCTTTACCAGGTCAGACAATTAACATTTTCTGAGTCAGATTCAACCTGGACTTACCCCAGTGATGAATTTTGCCTGTCTTGGTTTTACAGTACAGTGTCCGGGTTTTAAATAATTTTAATTATTATTTAAATATATATGCATATTTTTAAAAAAATATTTACTGTAGTATGTCTCTTGCTGGGAGTGCCTGGAGCATTTTTCTGCCATGAACTAAGGGGCTCTTATATACCCCTCATCACCGTGGTTTCAGAGCACCTTCCAGTGCTGTGTTAGGCAATGTAACTAACTTCTGCCACCTGTGGTTTATTCTCTTATCCACTCCCCAGGGGGAGAATTTTGCATTCAATGTAATGTTTTGTTATACTTTAACATTTCAGCAAGAGCTGTGCTGATCTGGCTTTTTACTGAAGGCAGAATAGCGATATCAAACAATTCTTAAATTATTGATGATATATTATCATCAATTTTTCTCATAACAATATATTGTGTTTTTAATGAATTGGGGGATTATGTTGCTAATTCAGGGTATTTTTTTCATTCCCTGTATGTAAAGTTAGCTAACTAACCATTAATAGATCAATTTACCAAGGCTGTATATACTTCCAGCCACAAAGACCTTTAATGGGGACCCTCAGCACCAAAAGCACTCGTATGCGTCACTTCCAACTAACCAGGAGCTCCTGTAACTGTAACAATGTAGCAGACTGTAAAAATTCTGGGCCTAACCACTGGAGGGAGATGTGGTCACTACTAAAATTGCATTAGCATTGTTAGTCTACTTAGTTCTTCTTGTTCTCGCTTTCCCTGCTTTTAAGTATCCAAAACTACATTTCTCAGTCTTCAGGCTGCGATCTGTCTTTGCTTCTAAGTTCTTAGCTCTTTGCTTTTGCTAAGTCCCTTCAAAAATTCAATCCTCTCTGCTCCCAGACGTGTCTCTTTATCCTGTTTAACTTTTGGTCAGATTGTGCTGAGTTACTCAGTAAATCCAGAATAATTCCAAGTAAGTTTATGCCACCTTCTCTTCAAGATCATTCTTGCCTCTCTCCAGGTCTTTCTTCCATACAGGACATTCTTTCCCACAGTCCACCTGTCCTATTTTTAAGCCTTTCATTCTAATACAAACTTATTCATTGTTGCCCTTGGTCTGTTCTTCTTTTGTGCCCTTCATGCCCAGCAATTCCCTCAAATTCATGTTCTAGTTGCTAAGTTAGGCTTCACTCCCACTCTCCTTGGAATCTGTGGAAGTTTTGGCACTGATTTCAATGATAGCCAAATCATTCCCTTAATTAGGTATATAAGGATAATTAGCCAAAAATCCCAATTCTTTTTCAGAATTTCTGGTCTAAATCTTGTCATCTATACTTTGTGTCCTCTCTTTTTTTGTTAAATAAATCAATGAGGGATGTGTTCTTTGTATCATTCAGTTTTCTTTTTCCCTCATGTTAGGCATCTATATAAATTGCTAAGGTTTCTTGAGCCTCAAACAAGGAGTCCTGTGGCACTTTTAAAGACTAGCAAATTTATTTATTGCATGAGCTTTCATGGGAGAAAATCCCACTTTTTCAGACACTTGAAGATCCTCCGGTGTAAGTTGAATGGAAGTAGAATATGGAAGGAATTTGTTTCATACATGGAAAAGGGCTGGAACTGGCAGTGGAGAAGCAAGCTTGAAAACTTAGAACCTTTCCTGAAAACATGGATGTGCAAATTAAAATTTCTACTTGGGTATCATTTTCTGTGGCAGACACTTATGGGCATTCATTCATTGTAACCAAAGAAGGAAAAAAATTACTCTTCACGTGCTTTGGAATATCTCTATGTCCCTTTTTTAAATTTCAGAGATATTTGTGGTGCAAGATAATGTTCCATATGCATTTTATTTTTATCACACACCTTGTGCTCTGGAGCCATATAGCAACTGATGCTGTGTAGTGACTTTCTGCATTTGAATTTCCCATTTCAAGGGGTTGAAATTGCCTGTGAAGATCCAAGCTCTCGTTCACCCATCATCTGACACTGAGAAGTGGCACCACGTTTCAGACAGAAGTCGCTACATCAGTGCTTACGACAAGCTTCTGTTGCTCTTTTGCTGTGTACCTGGCTGCCCCGGCTCAGTGTGACTGATTGCAGATTCTTTCTAGGTGTAAGCAGCGAACCCACATATGCACACTGTGCAGTTAGTTTCATATTATCAAAATGGAATTACGTACAGCAATACTTGATGTGCGGTGAAATTTTGTCCTGATGCCAGCATACAGCTAGAAATGTCTGTATTCCTCATTGGTGTAGCCTGGTCTACCTGGAAATCCGCTGGCAGCTGGATCAGCCATATAAAAGGCAAAGAGAGAACAGCAGTGGTGCACACATCCATCTGTGGCTGGTTCATGTGGGCTGGAGAATTTACTGTTGTGCAAACTAGTTTTACGGTTGGAATAGTGCCTGCAAAATAGCTCCTCAGCCGTAGAAAGAGGTTCCTTCCTTCCCTCATCTCCTTTCATCACCCCAGTGTTGAGTGCCTGGGCTGGATACTGGGCTGAGGATTTCCCCATTAATGTGCAATAGTATCAGTCCTACAAGCAAAATAATGGGGAATTACTTTGTTTTCTCCTTGAGGTCAGATCTTCTCAAGGTCATATACACATTGGATCCAATTTTCTACCAGTGTGAATTGACACTACTGTATTGCAGTCAGTGTCGTTGCATCATTTGACACCTGCATGGGATTAGTCCCATTATCTTGACCTATAACTGATATTAATTAGAGAGCAAAGATGGACCAGAACCCCAGATTTATATTTGGACTCTAACTCCTGTCTTAAAGTCTGATGGGATGTAAAGTCTTGCTTTAGATCTGTCTCTCTGTGAATATGTTTTTCATGAGATTTTAGTTGTCAGTTTATCAATGTCAAACAAGAATGTTTGTATGCTGCCACTTAATGCAACAAAATCAAAATAATTGTAAAGAGAGCACACTTATTTTCTTAACTTAAAGTCTCCCCTGTCAGTTTGGATAGAAGGTATCAAACTTGAGGGGGTGGTGTATTTAGAGTAAATCATTGTATGTGAGATATTTTGCTTACTTCTTGTTTGTGCCGTTCTCTGCATTTGTACTGCTAAGTAAGGAACACAATTGACTCACCACAGAAATATCTTGTACCTTTGACAGGGATAAATCTTGGGTGTCAATCATTGTGTTTTCTGTTATGAAAAGGGGGCTTGGGAGAGAGGTGGGGAGTGTTAGTGGGGAGTTGGCAGAAGAAATTAACAACTATTTTGTGCAGTGAAGAGAATTGGAAAAGTATTGTTCAAAATATGCAATTCATTTAACATCTCTTTATTTCTGCATGTTGCCTGGCAATGGGTAAGCGAGGTGCACAGATTCAGTTCTTAATTACAGCAGTGTAAATCCATTGCCATCCTAAACCTGTGATAACTGCAGTGGAGTTACTCCAAATTTATAGTGCTGTGACTGAGAGCAGAATGTAGCCCAGACTGTAGAGTACAGGAGGAAACAAAGGTTAGCCAGACAAGTACCCTTTTCATTCATCTGAAAATTAATTTTTCCTTGATGGACTTCACTCTTCATAGGTAATCGAAGAAAAGCATCAGTTCTGTATATTTCTAAGGTATGAAGGTTACCTCAGTTCTTGAGATCAAGCTTGGACTGAAGTGCTTTTCCTCTGCTTTTTTCAATTAACCTCAAGAAGCCTTCTGTTTCTGTATTGAGGACACAATTCAGATTCTATTTATACTAATTATATACTCATTCAATCCTGATCCTTGGCTTCCTTTAAAAATAAAATAAAGGAAAAACACTAATTTGGTTCACACAAACATGCTGAAGTTTGGGTGCTTCACTAGATCTTACCTGAAATGCCTGAGCTACTGGAGTTTGCAGAACTAGCCTGGAAATCTCATGAGGACAGACTTTTTAATGAGGTGTCTGGTATGTGGTGCTCTGGTCATGCTGGAAATGCTTCAGGAGCAGCCTTTTTGGTACTTATACTTCTGATCCCAGCCAGAACCATGAAGTGCAGAGGTTAATGAAAATAAAAATAATAAACAGACAGGGTTCCATTAAAAATCTAGCAACCTCAAATAAAGTTGAGCTTAAATTGGACTGAGTTACAGTTTAGAAACCTTAAAAAACACCCACAATAGATTTCCTGTAAATGTTGCAAAATAGTCCAATATCTTAGGACTTCAAAGGGGAAGAGAGAAAGAACCAATACATAAGCAGATGACCACTAATTAAGGATTGGGTTGAGGTTCAATTACTCAGATAGGCAGCTACTGTACATTATACGTGCATACATTTGAGAGTTGGAGCCAAACAGGAATGATACCCTTATAGTTGTTTACTTCAAAACTTGTTCATGTAGGTTGGTTAAAATATTACAAATTGAGGGTAGACTGACATTCAGTGTTTTCTCTTAGGTTGTCATTTTATGTTAATTAAATGCCTGTGTTAATCTAATAGAGTTTAGATTTATGGTGGGTTCTGTACCATGCCATATTTTAATCAATATGTATTCCAACATTTAGATGGACAGATGAGAAAATCTGCCTCATCCCTACACTTCTGTTCTATCAGCTGTCAATAATTCCTGATCTGAATTTTTCAAATGAGCCAATTTATGGGTTTTACTATATTGCATTCAGCATAGAAATTAACTTTTGGGGGAAATTATGTTAAAGGTCACATAGAGCCATGAAGGAGCAGTAATTACGTCTGTCTTATATATACGCTAGCAGCATCTCTAAGATAAAGTGCATTAGAGTATTCATCTGTGTGAAGCATGTAGATCATTTTAGCATATCTGTTGTAGCTACATCCTTTTACAAGCGGGAAGGAAAAGGCTGAAAAGAAAGTTCTGTGAAATGTGCTGATTTAAGAGCACAGAGTGGTTGCTGCTGCTAAGGTTTTGTATGTGTGTGCATATGTGTGTGTGTGTGCGCGCAGATGCCTATGTGAGTCCTTTCCCCCCCAATGTTGTGAGTGTAATAGGGCTTTGACAGAGGTTTTAATTCACAGGAATTGTGCAAACAAAATTCTTTGTTTGTTTGTTTTTCAGGAATTGGTATCAAATCAATTCCTGCTTATAACAAAGAAGTTCAGGTTTGTGTAGAATCCAAACCTCCATGAAACCCTTCCACTTGCCCTGCTATTCCAAGGTCTAAGGGGCTCTCTTTCTTATCTATAGAGTTGTCCCCCACTTCCCCCTCAAATCCAGTGTCTATAGCCACAACACCATGTCCACATTTCTGTTTCCTCTGCCTCATGTCTTCAAGTATAGCTGAGCTTTTCCATCACCACAGATCTTCAGGCATCCACCACAAAGGGACCACAGGAGGCCTAAAGGCTTTGTTGATGCCTTATGCTTGGGTAGAGGCCCCATGTTGTTGGTAAAGAAACCCACTACTAAATATTCAGGGGTGCAGTTCAGTGGAGGTACAACAGTCTGCTAGCTCCCAGTGCCCAGAATACGAGAAGGACATCTCCTGTTCCTCCTCTATCCAAAAAACTTTGGAGTATTGATGAAAGCAGTGACCCTCCTTGGTGATACCCGCAAAAGCTTGCAGTGAGAAGAGTTGGAAAATGGAGGGAATCCTGGGGCCTGGAGAGGAACGAGTGGCTGGATCCAGGCCATGCAAAATCCTGTGGGCCAAGACAGAGATTGTTGAGTTTGAGTAGGACCTAAATCTAACCTGATTTCAGTTCTGTTGAGGTTTCCATCCAAATTCTTCATCCAGCTGTATTATTTAGCAGTAGTTAATGGTTCTCATTGTTGCTGAGACAATTAAACAAGAGAATAGATCTTAAAGACATATTAGGTTAAGATGAAGCCAGTAATCTGCAAGGAAGTGGACATACATACTGCTACATATAGGTTGCCTCATTAATTTAATTGCATTTATTTATTTCCAATTTTATTGTACCCACCACAGTCTCCAAGCCCACTGCTCTCAGCTATTAGTACTGGTGCTAGGAATATACATTACATAACCTATGCAAAGATACTTCTAGATGACCTTCCCAGTTCCTGAACTCCTACCTCCAGCTGAGATCAGGAAAGCATACCCCCTCTCACACACGCTCTCATATGTAGGAGTACACTGTAGGTAATATTTAAAACACATTACTGGACTTGATGGATCATTATTTCATCTGGTTTGGTAAGTACAGAAAGCACTCCTTGTTTTAAGATGTTAGACCCCATAGGTGGGAAGCCTGTCATTGGGGTAGATGAGATGGGAAGATTGCAACAGCACAGTTCTTCTGCAACAATAACAAATGTTTTGAATTGGATATTCTACCTCATGCTTCTGGGCTTAAGTCAGTCTCTGTTAGATCCCGATTAGACCTAATGAGGGGACAAAGATTACCCATATCTCTTCATACTGCAGGATTCTTGCATCCTACTCTGCAGTATCTGGTACTGACCACCCTCAGAAATAGGACACTGGACTATCTGGACATCGGGTATAATCTTATGTTCCAGTCCCCACTGCCACAGGCTCTAGAGTGGGGGTAGTATAGTCTGGTTATTTTGGGATGCACTCTATCAGTTTGCACCTGTCGTGCAATGGTTTCCTACTCCCCAGGGACTGTGGCAGTGTAAACACTGTCTGTCCTCTACCTTGGTGACTCTGCCAAGTCACAGATGTGCTGTGCAAGGAGAGGGTTGATATTGTCTGTTCATGTTCTTTTTCCCCCTTCTTCCAAACTCCTCTCATAGTTCAAAAGACTACTCCCTTTTTACACTTCCCCATTCCTATTCTCTCGAAGTTGTATTGACTTCCCCTGCCGTGGAGGAGGGCTGCATTCAGATACTTCCACAGATCGCTGAGAATCCGTCCTGCCACTGCAAGAAGACTGTGTGTGTTAAGATGTTCCCACCCCCAAAATTAAATATGATGCCTGAACATGAAGAAGATTAACTCTTACCAGTCTGAGGCTGAAGGACTCAACTCAGCTCCCTGCATTTCAGAGTTTCACCAGGGCAGCTCAGCCAGTCATTCTGTGCTTTCTGTTTTAGACATGTGTGAATTATTTCTGAAGTGTTCATAACATTTCATGGTACAACGATAAGAAATTGTTTCCTTTTAAGGGGCCAGATGGATGGATGGATGGATGGATAGATAGATAGATAGATGATTGTCTGTCTGTCTACCTGTCAGTCAGTCCTGCCTTGTGCAGGAATATTGATTTTGTTCTTCAATTTCAAAATGATAGTTATTCTTATTGTTTGGGAAACAAGAAGAGAAAATGGTATTCAGTTTCCCCATTAAATGTCTGATCTAGGTGAGCTCCCATTTAAATCACTGGAGAAGCTCCCATGGACTTCTGTGATTCTGGACTACTGCTGGGTCTAGCCCCCTGATGCATGATTTTGAACATTTTCATCTTTATTTGTAAACGAAAAAAAAAATACATTGGAGAATGTTCTTAGCCTTGAGAAACTTACACAACCTGGAGGATTTATTCTTGTTTGGATGTGCAGGGGATTTACACATCCATAATTCTCCTGTGCGCAGAACATGAGCCTAGAACTGATACGTAAAATAACATATGCTGGGGGTTTGGAATTCACAAGAATATATAGTTTTTGGAAATCAGGAGCTTAGGGGTCTACTTCATGCCACTGATTCACTGAGAGTACGATCGAGCTATGGACAAAAGCCTATTGTGCACTATTGTTTCCAAAGAGCTCAAAATATTAAGTTGATGGTAACAGGCTATACGTATGCTCCATATAGGAGTAAATTTTACTACATGGGACCATTCTGAATTCACTTCCAATCCTTGGGCCAGATTCTCATTCCAGTGTTACACCAAAGTAAAGCAGGAGTAACTCTTCTGATGTAGGGTACATCTTCACTGCTAGAAAGGTGTATTCTTAACTCCCATGGGCTAATTCAGGCTGAAATATCAGAGAAGACCTGGTAATTTAGCTTTGAACTTGGGCAAAGAGCTTAAATTAAAGCCTATGAAGTTATGTCTACATTGCTTCTGGAAGGGAGCCTTATGCTAACAGGACTGGCACTAGCATGCTAAAAACACTAGTGTAGACATGCCACAAAGCCAGAGCTTCAGCCCAAGCCACAGTATCTATATAATTCTTTTTATCATGCCAATACATGCCGCACTCCACAAATCCATGGATACAGGGTAAAAGACTCAGTCCCACATGCAGTGTGGACATACACTAAGGGAGCCTGAGATTGATTCAAGCTCTTATCACAAGATAAAAGCCAAGCTTCTGTCCCATCACAGATATTTTTAACCTGTCAGCTAATGTGGATCAATTACATTTTTGCAATGAAAACACACCCTTAGTAACTAGATATGATCATACAGGTGGTGTGGAACTTAATGGATTATTTATAAAGTGCATTGCTATCATGAGATAAAAGGAAATCTTTACGTCTATGATATTATTTTGTGGAAATAAGTGTACTGAAGAGCACAAACTCGCAATGGCAGAGAATTGTTTAGATGACCTTTCAAGGGCTCCTAATTTATATGATTTTATTAAATGTATTTACCACAAACATGTGCCAGGAAAACATGCACATAAGAGGAAAGGTCCCCTTTTAAGATACTGTTTCCTTTCTATATATATCTATGTTCACGCAAATCCACTATAAATGCATCGTTTTCTGAGATATAGTTAATAAATGAAAGTAGCACAAAGTGTGATTTTAAATCAGTTTAATAAAATTATTCCTGTAGATTTTAAATCATTTTTACAGTTGATTTAACATTTGTGACTGGTTTATAGATTATGATGTAGGATAGCATTTGCATCTTTGCAATTTTATTCCAATTTGGAAACAGTACAAATATTAATTTTTGCTTCAATAATGGAGCCTTTGAGAATTAAACTTGTCTTTTCTCAATACACAGTTTATGAGAATGCTTTAAATATGACTTTTAATATTTTGAGGGCTTTATTGCAAAATAAAGTTCTTTGAACTAGAACCTAATGGGAATATGCACACAAAAGTTTCTTGCCATTCATATGTGAATGTTTTCCTTAGTTAATTTAATGGTGTGACATATATAAGAATTGTTCTCCATAATATAGGACATTGTGGAGAAGAAATAAACAATAGTAATGAAAGTACATAGAGATAGAAGTGAAAAAAACCATAGCCGAGGTCATTTAAAAATAATAAGATGTATGTCTTTTCAAAAGGTAGCAATATTGTGAGTAAAAATTTGGTTGTTCAGTTGATTTGAAATGAATGAGGGAGGGGCTAATGGCTTTATAATTAGATCAACTGCAGATTCATCATTTCATGAGTTAAGGAGGAAAATTCTTACTGTCAGCATAGGATTCGCTAAGGTTATACAGAGCCTTTTCTCCTCCAGGACACTGGTTAGAAATCGGGAATAGGTTGGTAGCTGATAATAAGTCATCCCCATTTCTTGGTCTTCTGTCACTTATGTGAAGTGAGTTGGGTGGATATCAGTCTAGCTCCTAGTGGAAAGGATTCACAACCAACTCCCTTTTGTTGTACAGCACATTTGTGGTGCATTAGCTGTATTTTGAGACTAGCAGGAGTTCAAAAGACTAGAAGGGTTAGAGGAGACCAGATAGAGATATAAAAAGTCATGTATCCAACTCTGATCAGTTCTTCATTTTTACAATACCCCATAATACAGGAACAGGAGTCACTTAAAATCAATGGCATATAAATTAGATCAAATAGGAATTAGGAACAAATTAGGAAATGCTTCTTCAGCTGATATGTAGTCCCCTCGTTGAATTTACTGACAGTGCAGATCACTAGGTCAGACCCAATTTTTCAGAAGGGCTTTTTAAGATGATGACCACATAAGATCTGTAATTACACCATCAAAAATAGAGTGAGTTTCAGAACTTCAGGTGAAATGAAAGGACCACTACTGCAGGAATCAGAGTAGCTCCACATGTCCATGTTACATCAAGGCTGGATGAATCACAGGCGAGTTTCATCTTCCCCTGAAGCCTCGGGCCCTGTGAGGCAGAAAGCTAGATTTGAGGAGCCACTGAACAGTTTGACGGATATGGAGAGGGTGGGAAGAGGCCGAAGACACTTTGCTGTACTTCTCTGGCTTCTGTTTCCACAGGGGACAACAGTGTTCTGTTTGTTCATGCTGTTCTTCTCTCAGGTTACTGGACTCTTACTCTCCCTGAACTGCAGCTGAGGTTCTAGGGTTAGTCCTGGTTGGGGGACTACATACAGAATAAAAAACCATTCAGTCTGAGTAATGGGGGCCCTAAGTGCTGAAGGTGTGAAATATATTGCATGTGAGATAATTAAGCAGATCCACACAAAAAGGTATGGCCAGATTGACCAAAAGGCCTTAATATGACATAGAATTTAGCTTCTTCTGTATATGAAGGCTGCTGGGTCACTTCTGGTAATGCTAGAATTAGATACATATGCTAGGGCTAATATACGTTGCGCCTTTCACTTGTTTTTGTATACTTGCGGATGGGAATGATGGATTTGCCATGAAAAGTGTCCAGTTCATTTATGAGGCAACATTATTATATTGTCTTGTTTACAAATGCTTACTGACATCCTGCAGAAGTTTCCTGAGCTAGAAAAATTCAACATATTTTTTTAATAAACTTTAGGTTGAACATTACAGTCACCTTCAAAGGAAAATATTTAAGCTTATATCATAATGGCAGAATGGCCCTTCACGTAGCTGTAAATCAACACCGGGCAGTGTCTGCTAGACATATCTTAATAAAACTGAGCTTTAATGAGAAAAGAGAAAAATATAAGCCATAAAGCTCTGACTTTCTAGAATCAGGACTGCACAGAGTGAGTTTAGGACAGAGATGTACACTATACCGAGGCCCAAAACAAACCTCTTATGGGTATGTGGAAGCAAAATAAATATTTATTTTATGTTAAACATTCAAAATGATTTTTTGTGGATTTGTTGCAGTGTAATAATACACAGATGTACTTGGAAAAGATGGTAAAGCAGCTACAAAAGAGCAGTAAATGAAATCAGTGATGAGGTGATATATGCGCAAATTCTCAGTTGGTTTAATTCAGCATAGTTCCATTAGAGTCAATGGAGCCTTGCCAATTCTCTGTACTTAAAAGATCTTGCCCATTGTTTCAAGCCCTCATTGCTAGCAGTCTTCAGGCTGTAATGTCGGTGTAAAACTAATGGCATACAGCGGAGGAGAATCACTCCCCAAAACTTCTGCCATATAATTTAGTTATCTTTGGGGCCTATGCCTTTACAGATCTTGTATCTCTTCATACATGTGGATTCCTGACTATGTTATGCTGTCAGCCAATTCCCCATTTCCCCCTTTTTCATGTGTTGAGGGAAGAGTCAATTCCTTCCTTTGCCCATTCCATTCGCCCACTTAGGTGCCACAAGGAGAAGGAAATGACCCACATCTCTTCAGCTGGGGATTCTCCTGGCATGAAGAAGTCCCCAGCGGACATAAAGAGGCAAAATGCATGTCTGTTATGCTGCTGGCTCCTTGCAGTTCCAATACATAAGGAAGTGTGGCCAGAGCTCACTGTGCTTCACTTATCTCCAGAGGACAACCTCATTGCCAGCTACTGTGGTTGAAGCAGCCCTCAGGCTGAGGTAGTCTAGTGTTGGTCCAGGGAATGGCAGAGAATGAAGAAGTCATAACCTTAAAACCACACTTTATAACAACACCTCTCCGGACACCACTGTGTCAAATGGCTCTCAGACACAGCACAAATTTTTCCCTTTGAGAACCTTCTCTGAGAATGCTTTCTTTGCACACTGCCTTTCCAACAGGATGATATGCATACAGCAAGCAAAAGCAGAACACACTTGTGCTGTGGTGGTTTTGGTATCTTTCTTGCAAAGGAGTTGAAGGGGCGGTGGCTGATAGAATTGCATGCTGTAATGCTGTAATGTCATCATCATGGTCTGTCCAGCTAGAAAAATGAAACTATATTTAATTGTTATATGTCCCTGGCAATATTTTCTGCATTCATCAGTTGCACGTCACAGAAAAATAAGTTCTGCAGACACATTCAGCATAAAATCATCCGGAGTGCAGAAGGTTCCTTTTGACCTGTTCAACAGATAAGTTACCTGAAGAGTCAAATGAGGAGAAAAAGGCAATCGAATATCTCTGTGTACCTGTCCTCTCTGATTTGAACAGAGTCAGTGTAACCTTCGGGTGGGCTAAATTCATTTAATTGCCCCTCTCCAGTGCCCCACAGAAATCAATCCCAACCCCTATGGGGAAAGCAGCTGGAGACCCAGGATCCAGTCTGTACAGGACTCACGGCGAAGCTTGCTCAGAGCTACACTCACACATTAAAATACTACTAAAACAAACATAACAATGAACTTTATTAACTACTAACTAAATGAACCTTATCCTAAGAAAACAAACTACAATTAACCAAGAACAATCCCTTGCATGAAAGATACCCAAGAGTCCCAAAGTCTGTGTGGAGTTCACCCAACTCTCAGCTACAGTCTCTGTTCCAGTGTGGAAGCTGGAGTGGCAAGAAATCGCTGTCCTCTTCTTTCTTTGCTGGGATCCTCTGTAGCATTCCATGCAGGCTTTCTCTTCTCCTCTGCAACCAGCCCTCAGTCCCATATGCATGTCTGCAAGGTCTGTTGCAAATGACTCCTTTACATGGAGAAAACATCTTGTTCACTCCTGGCTCAGCTCCTCTCCAGAACACCAAGCACATGGTCCCCCCTCAAGGCAGCTCCCGCCCGCCGTCCGCTCAGGCCGCTGCTTTCCAGTCATCTGACTGACAACATCACATCATACCAGCAAGGTACACTGTGGAGCATGCTCAAAATGCTACCACTCCCTGCTTCTGGAAGTTTCCAGTTATGGGTCACTAATCTGCCCAACAACAGTAACCCACCCTCAGCAGGTCTCTCAGAGATAGCCTTTTCAGGCATATGGGTTACATCAGCGCTGGCAGAAAACTTGCTTTATGTAAACATAAAAGAGACTTTTTGTTAGGGTTGGTTGAAAATTTTCCATTAAAACTTATTTTTGGTGAGTTTTTATTAATTTTGTTTTTTCCACAAAACATGTCTACTTTCTATAGACATTTCATCAAAAAATACAGACACCTAAAATCTGAATAATTACTATTTGGAAATGCCACTTCCTAGCTTCATGGGAGTTGTAGTTTGGGTGTCTCAGGCCTTCGTTCTCCTCCAGAGGGCTGGTTCCCCCACTTGGATGTCCCATGATGCTGGACATTCCATGATGCATCGCAGCAGCTCAGCAATAGGGGACATGATGAAAGCTACAATTCCCATGAACAATTACAGCAGTGTTTCTGAATCCAAAATTCATTTTTCAGCCAAAAGCTTTTGTCTGGAAATTTTAGGTTTTTCTTTTTGAAAGTTAATCCATCCGAGATCTGGATTTTCAAATAGCACATTTCTTTTAACCATACGATGGTCATAACTTTAAAAAAGCCAGCAGTTTAAATGTTCCTGGCTATACTACTGATGTGAGCAGTGGAAAAGAAAGTGAGAGAGTCAGAGTTTTATGAGCACCGTAGATGCTCAAAAGACAAGCAGTGTTGTAGGGGGCCTTGGAGAAACTGTGAAGGCCAAATATTACATTGTAATGCAAGTATATAGACTGTAATCATTCTGTGTGAAGAACAGAGCATAGAAGATTATATCACAAGGTACAAGCTCAACCACACACGAGTTGTAATAATGGGGCCTCATGCACTATTTCATCATTCTTTCTGAGAAGTGGGTAGAATCATTACTCTAATTTAACTAATAACCACACCAGCTGTACAGCACCTTAATTGATGTCCATTCACAATGGCAGAAAAGCTTTTTCACCTGATGTTTCTGCATGAGAAACAATCCCTACTGATTTGAGTTTTGAATGGTGAAGAAGTTAGAGTGGTAAAAATAATGCCACTCATCCTTACATTTGACCCATGAGTAGAAACATTATAATTTAGGGCCTCAAAAATGCCTGGTAGTAGAGAAGAGGCAGGCATAAGAAAAAAAGCTGCTTATTAGCCAATCTGCTGTCAGGGTGATGTCATTGTTACTCTGATATTGTCCACAACTCTGTGGATGCTATTGTGGAACTCTGGTATTTGCTCAATAGAACACATCTGAACACATAGAACACTGTATGAAGTGAATAATAATAATGCTTAGCATTTGCACTGTATTTCTGTTCTAAGCACTGCAAAAATTAGTTAGTTAATCCTCACTATGCCCCTGTTAGGAATGAATCATTCTCCCAATTTTACAGATAGGGAAAATGAGGCATGCTACAGCTGGATTCGTTATAAAGTTTGCAGAAGAATTCAAATTAATAATAAAAGAAAATAAGAGTACAATGAATTTTCAATTGCTTGGTGCTATCTCTATGGGGGTACAGAAAATAAATGCAAAGGGACCAAAGATCTTAGCCCTTGATATAGGCAAAGGGGAATAGAAACTGATCAAAAATAGAAAACAGCAGTTCTATGGCTATTTCCCACTCTGCATCCTCTATTTTAGCCTCATAAAAGAATAGGGAACAAATATGGTGGAAGGCAGAGGGAAAACTACAGAAAGGCTAGCTCCTCGTGCAAACATTATTGTATCTGTAGCAGGAGAGTGATGGAAGTGCTGTAAATTCAGAAGAAGCACCACCTCAAAAAATGATGCAGAAGGAACGGTGAGAAAAATCTCAGCATTTACATGGGACATTTTTTTTTAATTTTGCAAGATTTTTAAAGGAGGTAGGGAATAATCTGGCTCCAAGTCATAAATACCATTCCTTAAAATGAAAGAATAACTATAGTACAGGTAAAATGGTTTTATAAAACCAATTTCTTTCAATTATTTCTGTTTCTTATTCGCTTTGCTTTATACCTAACAAAATGGGAGACAAATAGTTACCTCTTACCTCCTTGTGTGTTGGGAAAGTTCTGAATATATATGGAAGAGAAGTTCTGAATCCATATGGAAGAGTGTCTGGATCTATACTGCAGGAAATTTTATGAGTGTTGGAATTTATAGCATGTAACTGCTGTCTCTCTCTCTCTCTGGGAGAATGTACAAACTGAAAAGTGTAAAGTGTGTCAAATAGAGGAATTCTTAGTACTGTAAAGAAATTCTATTCTTCTTTGAGTAGTGTCCCTGTGGGTGCTCCACTTTAGGTGCACTTGCACCTTATACCTTTGATTAGTGGGTGTTGATAGCATTGCCTGCTCTGACCATGCATCTTTTGTGCCTGTACTGAGGCTTGTAGGACTTCCCTCATTTCTTTCTCAAGTGCTTATGGCCAGAGACAGAGTCTCACTTGTGTCTATTTGTTCTGTATCTGTTTGCCCCTTTTATTATTCTTTTAGCTTTTATATTTAGTTCTTAGTATTTGTAGGTTTATTAGTTGGAACATTTATTCCACTTTTAAAAAATACTTTTTCCCTTTATTGAGGGGCTTGAATAACCTTTTCTTCTGTTAGGGATGTTGGGCTCCCCAAGATTCCAAAGTTGCATCTCTTCTCAAGAAATAATCTCTGTTAGTGACAAGCATTCCCATTTCATTTGTTGCTTGGGAGACTTTCACATTCCCAGCAAGTATAAAATTTGCTCTTTGAAGCAACAATCCCATACAAACATGGAAATTATGCATAGACTATTAATGATGGAGCAAGCTTTAAAACTGACTTTGGACTGAGGTACAGAGAATCCTTCAGTACAGTGACTGTCACTGTCACTGCCCCATTGTCATCAAGAACATGGTCATCAAATGCTTCCAAGAGGAAGAAGGCACCAAAACCCTGGTCTCCAACACTGTCCTTGGCTAAGGTACTGAAAACCACACCTCTGGTAACAAATGCTTTCCATTCGAAGTGTAAGGAAGGAAATAAGAGGAACAAAACAACAGAGAGTTCCTCATCAAATAGGATTTGCTTATCTGAGAACTCAAGCCTCTGAGAGCAGTGCTAAGGAGATTTGAAGTACTTTGGGTGCCAAGAGACCAACCCCTTTGGTATTATTGATAACTGTGTATTGCATATTGGTCTCTGCAACACCTTCAATGCAAATACTGAGTTCTGTTTTACTTCCAGGATAGCAGGAATTCTAGTACCCAAATGGCATCAAATGGTTGCCACACCTTGCAACCTCTTGACAGTCCCCAATACCAAGGTCTACTGGGTCACTGAATGCTCATGTTTCTTAGGGTATGTCTACACTGGAGGCTCTGTTAAGTCAACTTAACCAAGGTTGACTTTAAGTCGACTTAAAGTCGACCTTGTTAAGTTGACTTTGAAAGTCCACAGCCCTGCGTCCACACTGGCAGGTGCTAGGGCAATGGAGGAGTGGCCAGGAACTCCGCGAGGGGGCCTGGAGGCCAATTAGGTCAATTTAAGGGTTATCCCCCATTTACACTGGCTTAAGTCGACTTAATAAGGTCGACTAAGCCTTAGGTCGACCTTAAGAGGTGGTGTTATTAAGTCGACTTAATGAAGTGCTTAAGTCAACTTAATAAAAGCCCAGTGTGGACGCAACACTCTCTCGGTCGACTTAACCTTCCTTAAGTCGATCTAAGGCTCCAGTGTGGAGGTACCCTTAGAGACCTGCCTGTTCTCCATCTTTTACAATCCATGGGTACCTCTACACTGGAGATTCTGTTAAGTTGACTTAGCGAAGGTCAACTTTAAGTCGACTTAAAGTCAACCTTGTTAAGTTGACTTAGAGAGTCCCCAGACCTGCGCCCACACTGGCAGGTGCTAGGTCAACAGAGGAGTGGCCAAGAACTTTGCGAGGGGTCCTGGAGGCCAGTTAGGTCAATTTAAGGGCTATTCCCCGTCTACACTGGTTTAAGTCAACTTAATAAGGTCCATTTCAGCCTTAGGTCGACCTTAAGAGATGGTGTTATTAAGTCGACTTAAGGAAGGGCTTAAGTTGACCTAATAAGTGCCCAGTGTGGACACAGTGGTCTGTAGGTTGAGTTAACCATTCTTCAGTCAACCTAAGGCTCCAGTGTGGACATACCCCATGAGAAGGGATTGTCATTTCCAATACAATATGTGGAGGAGCATTCAGACTCTGAACTTTCAAGGATCTCAAGCATATTCCAGAAGACGTTACTCCCCATTGTAGATGCAACTGAGGCAGGACACCAGATCCCTGCCTTCTAACACTTATGATGAGCAACATTGGATTTATCCATCCAGCACCTTATGCTCTCCCTCAGTGGCCTTACTGAAACCTTGGGCAATGTACCACCAGGAATTTTGAGAGACATCAACTCATTTCCACCAGGAAAGCAGACGACTTCATTCCCTAGTACTGACCATCCCTCCTTCTCATTGTGAACTGGAAGAAACCTTTTAAGAGCAAGAGGGGTGGACAAGGAGATTACGCCCTTCACAAACATGTCATTGTCATCACTGTATGAGGCAGTTGTGCCACCATCTCCATCATCAAATAACCACTTTAGAAAATTTCAGGACCCTATGAAATGTTGTTGCTGACCTCTGACAATTCTCCCAATCACAAGATCCTGCACACATTGCACTCCTCTATATCAGCACGGGTGGCACTGTCCATTAATGATGCTCTCCTGTAGCCAGCCAAGTCCATCTGGCAAACTCCAGCAATAGTACTCCTGATATGCAAGAGAGCTGATAAAAAATATGTCCTGGCCAGGAATTCTAAGTTTTATTTTCTCATCCAGCACCAAATGCTCTGGTCATGGATACAATCAATGAAAGGGACAGGCGGCATGCTCAGAAAGTCACCCCTTATAATAAGGAACAGAAATGTCTGGATCTGTTTGGTCATAAGAGCTATTTGTTAGCAACGCTTCAGGATAGCTAACCATCACTCACTGTGAGAACATAATTACCTGAACTACACAAAGTTTAATGCTCTCATTGACCATTTATCACATGAACATTGAGAACAGTTCGGCGCCATAATAAAGGAGGGTCAACTTCTGGCAAAAACTTCACTAGAGGGTTCACTCAATGCCACAGATACTGCAGCCAGATCTATTTCTACTGAAGCAGTGATGAGGCCAATTTCCTGGCTTCAAATGTCTCTGTGTCCTCTAGAAACCCATCATCTGTGGAAGATTTGCTTTTCAATGGCCAGAAACTTTTCACAGATTCTATGGATGACTCACTTCATATATTGTAAGGGACTATAGGACATACATAGGTCTTTAGGGATTTACATGCCTGAAAATAAAAGGAAGTTTAGCAATCTCATTCAGCACAGTGATTCTGCTCTGTTCAATTTTATGCCTTCCGCAGGCCACTGGAACCACCACCTAAGAGGTCAAGGTTTTCAAAGAAAAAGCCTGTAGATACCTTGGCTGCTTCACCCCAGGCCTCAGCATCATCCAAATGCCAGGTCTGATGGCCAAGTTTTATCATCCGCACGACATAAACCCTTTTCCTCAATTGGATACCACCTCTCTTTTTTTCGTCAGTCATGGGACTGTATAACATTGGACATATGGATATTGTAGGGCATTGCTTTAGGTTAAACTATCCCATTTACCTCCATTTAACACTTCCAACCCTCTTCTTCTCCCTCTTCAGGGACACTTCTCACAACCATCATTCCTAAATCTAGGAGTCAGAGACCCAATCCCACTTCAACACAAGGAAAAAGGGTTCTATTCAAGATATTTTCTGTTACTCAGGAAAAATATAGGTTGGAGGATGACACTAGATTTCAGACAAGCAAACAGCAACATCAGAGATTTGAAATTCAGGATACTATCCCTGAAATTAGAGGAATAGTTTGTGACCCTGGACCTCAGAGGTGCCTACTTCATACCTACTTCCATGTAGCAACTCAGCCCTCTTACAAAACATTCCTTTGTTTCACTTTCAGTCACAATCATCATCAGTAATGGCTCCTACTCTTCCCCCTGTCGTCTGCCCCAGATCGTTCTCAGAAATAATGGAGGTAATATTATTGTTGAAGATCATTCTGGCAACTAGAGTAGCACTGGACATGCAATGCATGAAGGAGTCTAAGGGAGATACGCAAGTTATTCTCAGTAACTTGCATATCTTCCTTCAACTGCTGCATACAAAACTTCTAAATAGCTGGCTTAGAAGCACCCTGGACCATTTATGTGGATTTTTTACAAGTCTTGGAACACTGGGGAAGTGCCAGAGAACTGGAAGAAAGCTAATATTGTGCCAATGTTTAAAAAATATAAATGGGATGACCCAAGTAATTATCCCATAATAATTTTCCTGAATTCAGTCCCAGGAAAAATAATGGAATGGTTGATATGAGACTTGATGGAAGTCTCCATCAATTACAAATGCAGCGTATGCCCTACATCCACTCATTTCCTTTCATTTAGTTAATTTTGTTACATCAGTTTTCTTCTCTCCAGGAGGACAGTGGACCAATTTCAGATCTCAGTGAAAGAATGTTTACACCTAGTCTCAGTGGGATCAGGATGTGGTCCAGATTCAATGTCAATAACAGAGAAAACCCAAATTTTAGTGTTGTATGTAGCTGTGGCCTACTCTCAGGGCAAGTCTATACTGATGGCAGCAAAGTCACCGCCGTCACACAAAATTCAGGTTTCAATTGAGGCATCTGTGTAGACATGCTCAGTCGATAACCAAACCAGAGCTGGAATACCAGCTCCATAACTGCACTTACACTATACTGAGCAGATGCCATTTCCGGTTAGCTTAGTGTAGTGAGGATTTAAGAAGTTGGCAGGAGAAACATAAGGTATTTTATGTACCTTGCATATCTCATGTCGACTGCCACCAAAAACGGTGGGAAATGTAGACTAGGGCTCAGTTACACTTTAGTGGAGTTAATTATTCAGGGCTAGTCTACACTAGAAGTGCTACATCGGTGCAGCTGCTTTGATGCAGCTGTAGCACATCTGGTGAAGATGTCTTGTACTGATGGAACAGCTCTGTCCCATCGACATAATTACTCCGCCTCCATGAGGGGCAGAACCTATTTTGTCAGGAGAGCATCTCCTGCCAACATAGTGCTGCGGTGGACAGCTCTTAGGTTGCTGTTGCGTGCCTTGCTCAGAAGGATGTTTTTTTAACATGCTAAGTGATGGAAGTTATATCAACTTAAGCGATAGTGTGGACTTCCCCTCAGTTAATTCCTTCACTGGTCATTTTATATTTACACCAGTATAACTGAGGCCCATTTTCACCCTCTGTTTTTTGAAAAATTCTACATAATGCACTGTAGATATAAAGTCACTTAAAAATAGGTGTAATGAAGAATCAAGAGGGTTTCTCTCTGATCTCTTGGGGTGAAAGTCACTTCACTGTTCTAAGCGTACTCGTGCGGGTGAAGTGTGGGGGCATGAAGGTTGGAAACAAAAGCTGCCACCACAAACTCTGGGATAGAATCCAAGCCACAACACTGCTCTACAGCCATGGCAGCATCATACAGGCTGCGTCTACACTGGTAAATTAAGTCGACTTAAGCTTGCTTAAGTCGACTTAATTTACCCTGCGTCTACACTACACTTTCCTTAAGTCGACTTAAGCAGCTTGCTTAAGTCAACTTAAGGAAAATAAAGTCGACTTAATTAAAATTAAGTCGACTTTATAACACCATCTTTCTATTAGACCTAAGGCTTAAGTCGACTCCCTAGAGTCGACTTAAGCCAGTGTAGACGTGGGGTAGCCCTAAGTCAACTTAGGGCTACCCCAGGGCTACACCAATGCCCTCCCTGCCTGGGGGGGACAGGGGGAGCCTGGCATGCCCCCCCCCCACAGGGCAGGGCAGAGCCCTGCCCACCCTGCCCCTATGCCCTGCCAGGGTCCCTGTCCCCCTTTGCCCCATTGTACCTAGGTACAATGGGGCAAAGGCTGAGCCCCCTGGCATTGGGCAAGGGGTGCCTCCCGCCCCTGTGGACCTCCTCTAGGTCCCCCTAAGCCCCTAGAAGTTGACCTAGGCTTTATTTTTATGTGTAGACACACTAAGTTGACTTAAATTAACAAGTGTAGACATAGCCACAGTGTGGGATAGCAGTCTTTGCCCATTGCCAAGAGATCCCAACCACTGACTGTGATCATAATAAAAAATCTCACACCCTTGACTCATGCTTTTACCAGATGAGATTTTATCCCCGATGAAATGTGGCATGGGAGATATAGACATACTTGTGCAGGTAGAGGAGAGCACGAAGTATTATTTTTATTTTTAAGTGTCTATTTTTAAAACCAACAGTGTCTTAAGTACTGGAAGTTTTATGAGTACTTATCTGACAATAGGGTTTCTATGTTTCAGAGATATTGGGCCAAACTCAGGGCTGGTATAATCAAATTGGTCTTTGTAAGGCAGGCTAATTAGGTTGTTTTTTCTCTTCTTATTAAATAGGCATGAAAATTACGTGTTAGCCCTACTCCAAGCACCCAGTGGCCAGTTTGTTTGTGCAGTCAGAACCATCATTCATATTCTCTAACATCTTGTAAGCGGCTAATACACAAACAATGGTTATACATTCAAATAAGAAAAGATTACTCCTTTCCTCCTGTTGATTTTTCCCTCTGGCTTGTTTCTTACCTGCAAGTCTCATTCCATTCTTGCATACATAAAGGAAAAGAAAAGAAAAGAAGGTGGGAAAATTTAAATATGCCATTTGCTCCTGAACCACAACCTCACTGTAAGCTCTGACTACCTATAAAAAGCCTTTTGGAGCTTTAAAAACAGAATTTGTCATCTCTTTTGGGTTTTTTTTTAGTTAGAACCTGCTTTTGTTTGATGCTGATTTGATGCCTAATAGCATCTGAATTTTTTGATCTTCGTTTTTGTATCCATGGCGACGTGATGGTATATGTTTAATTTGTTCAAGATTTTTGTAAAACCAATTTTCTTTTATTTTAGGATAGCGTGAGCTATGATAACAGTAACCATGTTTATGATGCGAGTGAGGCTTAGCTGAAGTGTGCCAAGAGTTCTAGTCAAGCAGATGGTGACCCCTGATTGAACTTGCCCTCTCATTCAATTATTCAGCTGTATTTAATTTTCCTGTGCGGCTTGGGTGTTATGTTAGGTTAGTTCCTCTAGGTGGCACGAAAGACCACTTTTCAAACCACCATAAACCATTCAAAGATTTTGAGAAATTTTAAAGCATATTTTTAGTTAGGAGGCAGATGATTAGGGGATTATGAATTTAAGCCTTTGAACAATAGTTTCCATTTAATATTGAATTACATGGGGATATAGAAAAGGAATTTTGGGGTCAAATTGTACATGAATTGGTAAAAAAAATGTAGTAATCTGCCTTTTAATGAGGCGTTTGAGAGATTTTAGGTTTGAATTCTTCATTTATTATATATTTAGATCTGTATCTATAAGTGTACATTGTATTATGTTTTTATTTGGAAGAAAATTCCTAATTAGTTTTGCATAAAATAATTAGTAATGACTTTCAGATATGAATGCTTATTTGCTCCTGTTTAAAAACTGTGTATGTAATAAAACACACAACTTTTTTGTTTATATTATTGCAATGTATTGCATGACGCTTCTGGCTGTACATTTCTATTGTGTGGGTTACACTTCTGGCATATAAAATGTTAGAATCTTAATTTTCATCTATTAAAAACTGAATCTTTTTTGTGTATGATGCTCTTGCACAGAACCAAGAAACTATTTTTAAAGAGTTTTTCAAAATAGGGGATTTAGTCTATATTCTTTACTGAAGCAAAACTCCAATACTTAAATCAATATGAATTTTGTTCAAATAAGAATGGCTTGGTCAATCCCATGCTATTATTCACTACATAAGAGATTTTGCTTTTCTTGTTCTTATGATCAGAAGAGGTTAACTATAACAAGTATTGTATATAGTTGACCATGATAGCCTACATGGAAAATAGATATGATATCGAAAGCTTTCATATATATGTTTCTATGGCGTTTATATATGCTGATATTGCAGAAAAAGGGCTCTTAACTGTGTGCTAAATTTACACAAACAGCAAGACTGCATGTGCAAATTAGGCAAGTGCATGCACATATCACCATTTTAGATATTTGTATGTACAATTATTTTATTTGGATGTATGATCAGAGTTAGTAGGTTATATCCATCACTATGTTAGACCAGTTTTACTCAATTGTGATTCCATTGAAATCAATGGAGTTACACTATAATAAAACTGAAATAACACACCAAAAAATGAGGACCAATATGTGCACAAATTAAGAGTGAAAAATTGGCTAAAAGCCTGGTTCATAATATATAATGTTCATATTATTTCTGTTTTTAAACTAGATATTTTATTACTTGAAATTCAGTTATAATTATGATATATAAAACTTCAGAACATTTGATTAAATGTTCATGACAAGGACATTAGAAATACATAGAAGCTCTTATTTGTGCTAATTTGACCAATCTGATCACAGATTAACCCTTCCTTAAGTCTCATATGTTTATAGTAAGATATTTGTTTATAATTTTATAATTTCCAAATGAGAAACAGGAAAATAATTTTTACAATATTGATACCATTATAAATTCATCTTTTATGTCACTAAGGGCATGTCTACACTGGCAATTTAGGTCGATTTAAGTATTCTTAAATTAACCTAAATTACTCCCCGTCCACACGGGGCTTTCATTAAGCCAACTTAAGAAATTCCTTAAATCGACTTAGTAAGAACTACCAGTTAGGTCGACCTAATCCTTAAATTGACTCCTTAGGTCAACTTAAGCACAGTGTGGACATGGATTAACCTTTAAATCGACTTTATTAAGTCGACTTAAGGGCAGTTAGGTCGATTTACTAAGTCCAGGTTCAGGGTAACCACTTTGTTAAGCCGACTGAATAAGTTCGACTTTAAGTCGACTTAAAGTCGACCTAACTTTTTCTAGTGTAGACATACCCTTAGATGGTACATGACAGATGAACATGCAGTAATTGTGATTATTGTTTTTTCTGAGTTTAGTTCATCATCTGGGTTTACTTTCAAATTGTGGTGCCTGACATAAAATATTCATGCTCTTTACACAAATAAGGATGAAGACTGTAATAATTAAAAACCAACTTCATAAAAGGTATCATATAGTATATTTTTACTTCTTTGGTGACATGCGACTTGTGTCCCATAAAGCACTATGGACATAATCCATAGTACTTCCTTGCATTTGATTTGCATCAAACTTGCCAATTGGAAACAGTATGATCCCTAAGTGCACATTATGTCCAGTGCAGCACTCCAAGGTTTTAGGTAGCATTTACTGATGCAAGCAATCACAAATATATTTAGCTTAATACTGTATATTGATTTCCACCTCTTTCCTGATCTTTCATTCCATTTAACATTATGTATCCCCTGTATCCTCTTGATTTCAGGAATAGAAGGTACTTGGTGTAACTTAGTGCTGTATTTGGCCCATTCTTATTATATTAGTACCAACTGGCTCAGCTGAAGCTGGGAACTTATTATGTTCTGACAGCAAAAACCATATTTGAAGATCCCTGTTGAAGAGCTCATGATCTTTTTATCTGTGACATTACTACTGTACAGAGCATTCTGAAACAAGGCAAAGTATACAGCACATTTGTATGCTGAATTAGAAGAATTGCTGCGTGTTAGTACATATGGTTTTGAATGCGGAAATCTGTCTCAAAGTATCTGATTGTTCACTGTTGCCCACTCTTACATTTGGGGATGGTGCAATAACTGACCTTGTTTCTCCCTTATTTTTCCTAATTAGTAGGTTGTTACCAAGAAGTTAGAGTGCAAAACTTCCTGTAAAGCTGTTGCTGTTATGTGGTAAACAGCGGTCATCCCAAAGGTTAAAGACGTCACCTTTGCGACATGCCTGCTCTTTAGCATCTTAGGGAATGGGATTCCTCTAAAGATGTTCCTTAAGCCCAAATCTTCTGTGTGTGGTAGCACAGAATATGGTTGCTATGCAGCTGAGCTGAGCAGCAGGGTTCATAGTCTGTCTGTTAGATTGCTAAACCAAGCAGTTCGTCCCTTTGGATAAACCTACAAGAGAAAAAAGGCAGGACAAATTGTAGAACACGTGTTGCCTATACAGGATGCCTGATTTTAAAAAAATCTTCACAGTTTTTGACCTAGTTCATCAAACATATGCTATTCATTTTTACATTACGGCCCAATGTAATGCTGTTTTCTATGACTTTTTTCTATCTTCATGGGAATGGAAAAGGAAAGTGACAAATAACGAAGCACTATTTTTTCCAAAATATGGTTTAATATGTCAAATGTTTAATATGAATTGTTTTGCTGCTCACATATTGACTGCTGACAGGAGCTGTTTATGATATTAATTTTAACTTTTTTTCAGAAGCTATGACTAAATCAGCATTTAGTCTAGGGGGTCTGTACCTTTAAAAATAAATAATGTAGCAGAACATATTATTTGGTATAGAAATGCTAGCCTGTGGCAAACTCCACAACTACAAAGCAGTCCTGAGATAACTTTCCTCCCTTTTTATTAATAATTCCCTAAATCAATGAGGGATCCTTAAAAAGTTCCCTTCAATTTCACTCTTCCATTTCTTTCAGTTCCTGCATTTACTCACACTGGCCCATTTCCAACTGTATATTACACATTTCTATAGATCTCTGAATATAATTTCCAGTGTGTAAGCTGTCCATAGACAACTAATTCTAACAGATACACAGAGACCCTTCCTTTTTTTTTCTTTTCCTTTCTGCTAATTTAGTTTTTTTCCTGAAGGTGGCAGTGAAAGAAAAAAAATAACTCCCCTTGAAGATTTAGGAATTTTATTACAAAACAGATGGACAAGTACTGTATTTTACCCATTTCCCCTTGTGCCCATGAGCGCTGACAATGAAAACTACAGCTCCTATAAAGTGCTGATCAAATTGTGAAAAGGTGGCCTTTCTCAGCAGCCTGGCACAATCTAGCATTATCCTAGCTTATAAATAAACGGATGGGCTGAGCCACTTCGTTTTTTTCTCTTAGTCCTTACCAAGATAATTGAGGATCATAATGGTGGGAAAGGACTGCAGTCATCATTCGCTGCCTGTCAGGTATCAGTATTCATCTTCATGTCATCCGTCACCATTGAACCGCTCTGTCATCTTTCCTCAGCCTTCAGCGCCGCTCCTTCTCATCGTGTTCATTATCTCCGGCTCAGACCAATTCCCCCTCCCCCAGCCCCTGTAAATGCATCTTTGTGCGACTCTCAGTCTTCTGATTATGAATCGATGATCATGTGGTGTAAGAGAGATAGATGGCTTTTAGTTCCATCTTGTCTTCTCTAATTGTAAAATATTAGTTACATTAGACTGTGTCTTTTGATTAATGGAACTTATTTGGAGTGGCCTCTCCCAGCCCTCCCCCTTCCAAAGTCCTCCACTGACTTTTGAGAATTGAGTGATTTCACTTAAAGCAGACAAATAGGCCCTTCAGCAAGGCGATAGCTAAGCTCTAATATTGTGGGCAAAGCAAGCTCACAGAGACAGAGTTGTGTGGGGTTTTTTTAAAGAAAGGCTTCAACTCTGGCTAGACAAATTCAGCCCGTTTATTAATGCACATACAAGCGCTGCTATTTTGCAAATCCAGCAATTTTCATAAAGCTGCAAAACAGGATGTAAGGCTGAATGCATTTGAGATTAAATTAATCTTAGATAGAAATTAAAAGCATCCTCGCATTCAGTTTGGATGAAACAGGTCAGTACAGAACTTTGATGTATTAATGCTAGCAAGAAGTGTTATCTTAATACTCCCCTTTTATACTTACAGGACATGCCATCAACCAAAATGTCTCTTCCCTGTACATCTGACACTGAGAAACATTCGTCCTTTAATACAGAATTTATCTTATTTGGCACTATTTACCTAAACATGGTCTGTTGATAAAGTCTTTGCAGCACAAATAGAAAGGCAGTTGACTAAATCCCTTATTATAAATAATCACTGTCTATCTTTCAGTGTAAATTCAAGGACATGTTCACTTTCAACCTATCAGTTCAATTAGAAAAGGTCTATTCACTGTCGATGTCTATATCTCATAGAAATAGGAAAGCACAGTTAATAAACAAATCAAACTATTTTAAAAAATAGCACTGTAGCTTCTGAATTCTAGACACTATGCTGATGGAGACGCTGTCAGGACACATGCCCTACAAAATACATGTAAACAATTTTATCTTGTTTTTAAATGGTATTTGCAGGATTTAAATCTGACCCTTACCTCTTTTCTTTAGCCAAATCTTTAATGTTATTCCTGAAGATAACAACTACTAAATATCTTCTAGGTATTAGACTTCAAAGAATGATGTACATAAAATACTAATTAAGCTTTACTTTATTTACTTTTTTGTTTTAAAGATTATAAAAATTAGTTCAGGGTTAGAAATTTGGTAACACACAGCTGTTTAGAAAATAGATTATGGGTGTGATTTCCGCCTATAGAAGAGGAAACCGTGAATGAAAGTTAAAGTACTAGCCACATTTCAAGCTGTCATGATTTTATTATTAGTCTTATAATATTTGTTTTTCATAAAGCTCCAGTATCTGGAGTCATGTGATTATATGAGACTCTCTTTTGTTTCATTTTTAAAGAACTAAATTTCTAGCTTTCCTGGTTATGAAAAATACTTGAAAATGTGAATCCACAAGACTGAAAAAAAAAGATGGGAATGCCACATGTAATATTTTCATAAATATCTCATGATTTTTAAGCCAATCTAATTATTGTGGGGAGCCTAACTCATGATTTTCAAATCTTTAGGGTTGGGAAGGCCCATATTTGGGGCCAGACTCTGTTTTCAGTTATTCCCATGCAAACCTATTGAAATTAATTAATGGCATTGAATACATTTAGCTGAGAGCAGAATTTGGTCATTGATACTTTTACTCTGTATTTCTCCCAAAAAACCAGGGGAGAGTAAATATATTTAATCAGATTTACAATTTAACTCCAAATAAGTTGGGCTAACCTTCACATTCAGTGAAGAATTTTTTGTGGTTTATTATTTTTTTAAGTACACTTAAACTTTTGTTCATGTGACTGGCTGGGCATTTTTGTAGGTTTCTTTGTCCTGGATAACATAGCAATAGATATGGATCAAATTATGTCCTGAGGTCAATCAGATTGCCTGGGTTTAAGTGAGGACAAATATTTGGCCCATATGAGTTTTGAATATACAGTCCTTTTACAAAGTGAATTTGATCTGTGAACTTATGACCTCTTCATTAATGTGTTCCACAACCCTGTAATTTGAGTTCTCGTGAGTAGACTCTTCCACTCAAAAAAAGCCATATGGAATATAAAGGGTCTGTGCATGGTGGCCTGGGTCCAATTCTAGGCCTCCGGTTGCAGGATTAGAGCCTAAATGTTTTTAGTGTTAGTAAACATTCATTATATGGAACCACAACATGGACTTTTTGTTATTCTTGAAACACATTCATGCCATACAGTACATTGGATTTATGCAGAGATTCATGTTTATCTGAACGAAACTTTTACTACATATGATAGTAAACACCTATATGAGAAAAAGACCATTTGTATATGAAAACCTCAATAAGTTGGTAGACTGAAATTTTATTTTGACTCCTGCATTGAGCCTTGCCTACACCTGCAGGATGGCTCTTAAGAAATCAAGGTTGGCAGTTGGCTAGCAAAAAGATTTTTCTCATGTGGGGACATGGAATGAGTGAGGAAACTTGCTTTTCTAGACTAAACATAGCCCACCCAAACTATACTTGGCATCATCAACTGCTATTAGTTCCTTGCTTTTATGAATAATAAATGTACTCTCAATTTTTTTGTAGGGAATTTGCATCCCAAAAAAACAAAATACTCTGGCCCAGATGCTGGGCTCCATTCTGGTTATGCAAAGTATCCCTAAAAGTTAGCTTACTGGCCACCTGAGTCCCTTGCCTCTATTGATGAGAAATTGCCATTGTAGCTCTTAAACCCTCACTTCCTGATTTCTCCATCTCTGATGTCATAGCTGGAGCAAAGAGCATGGTTGGGCTTCCTCTGTTGGATACTGGCTACTCATGCAATTTATAGAAATATTTAGTTAGGCTGTTTCAGTGTGCACAGCTGGCACAGAGATTGCAGAGGACAAGAGGAGCACAAATGATATTTTTGCATGCCCTCACCCTGAGCTGTGCTGAGTGCTCCGCATCCACAAACTGGGATCTGATGGTCCTTTATTTTTAAATTACTATACAAGAGAACAAAAAACAGACTTCCTCATCTAGAACCAAGGACTGTTTTCCAGTTCTATTGGTTGTAATTGTTTTAGAAGTTAGGCACAAACTAGGTAGCGACAAAAAGTTGTTGCCATTTGATGGTAGTTCATTGGGCTGTGTGAAATGAATTTAGTGCTTTCAGTCCAGTTCCTAAGGGACAAGTGCTGACATTTAAAAAAAGTCACCATCATAATTAACATTTACTGGTATCCTTGGTGGGAGCATGAGCTGCAAGACCCATGCTTCAATGGACATAGAGACAAAACTACCCCTTCCAACCCTGCACCTCTAGAGGGAGTCCTTTGATGTTAAATTAAAAACACATTACCAGAGCAGCTGAGGCAGGCGTCTTTTGCCATTTCCTGATCTCAGTCTTCAGCACCATCAATCTGCCACCTTTCCTCAGCTAGCAATTCCAAATAGAAAAAAAGCAAACCAGTCAACAAAAGAGTATAAAAAGAAAAGTATGGTTCTAGACTTCATGAGGCAAGGTTCTACGCAAGATATTGCGAATCTTTGTAAACAAAGCTCAGACTAAAAAGTCTTGATTCAGCAAGGAATTTAAGCACATATGTCATCCCACTGACGTCAGTGAAATTGCTCTTACGTTTAAGGTTGCACACCTACTGAAGTACTTTGCTAATCAGGACCTTATTATTGAAATGTTCGTTTATCATACTGGCTCCACTGTGACACTCTTTGTGAAATGTAGTTAAGGACTAAAAGGTATATTTTCTTCTCATTGTATCTCCATAACACTCATTTATGATAATGGAGTCCATTGGCCCATCATCTCCTCCAGCCTCAACTCTTTAAAGAAAACATGACTAAAGAAAAAGATTTTGTTTTCCAATCTCTGTTTGAAATGGGTTTTGACACAGATGGCGAAAGAATGGCACATTAAAAATGCCCAGGGTAAATATGTCTCTGGTTTTGCTGATTCAGAGCAAACCTAGATAACATTATATTAAGGAAGTTTGCAGAAAAATACATAAATTGGAAAAAAATCAAAGCATGAAAAAATGTGAGGCAAATTTCTATAAAATTGGTAGGAAAAACTCTCCCTCTTTGCTGAAACCAAATGGATGTCTTCACCTGCTGATACAGACATACCAGTTGTGTGTTTGCACTGGGAAGAAAATAAATTCTCGTATCTGCTGACACTTTCAGAGTTTATAAACTAGAGACCAAGTTGAACCAACCCATACATCTAGAAATCCTGTGCATGTTCAAAATCCAACTCTGATCTGAATTTATCAAATGGTCATTATGGGTGCAGCTGAGTGAACTAAAACCCCATATTCCAAACACACCCACATTTCAATCATCTGAATCTGAAATTTGTGTCTTGAACCCATCTTGATTACAGTCCACACCCAAATTACCACAGCATATTGAGTTTTGTCTGGGAATCGTGAGCTCTGAAGTACTCTTTCCTGAGATTACAACATGATGGTGCATTTTGTATGCAGTATCATTATGGATGGTAACAATAGGTAAGAAAAATGTAATAGTCATTTTTAATTGTGGGATGATCATTTTACTATTTTAAATAATTCAAACGTCATTAGGGATTTATTCTATCCGAGCATAGTCAAAAACCTTTCAATAACTTTCTAAAGGCAGATTCTGTCTTTAGTTTCGTCCACACGCCTGCTGAGGCAAATTGGAGTTGCATAGAAATATCTGAGAGCAGAATTTGACCCTTAGGACCAAATTTCCCAAATGGCCATTCTTTGAGACTGTCTTTTGATTAACAAGCCATTTGCAATAGGCTAGGACCAGAGAGGCAATATATACCACACTGCTCAAATCTGCGGCCAAATATTCTACCGAGACCAAGTTAATAAAAATCAACTTGCTCCAATAGTCACTGAGAAATATTTCAATTATTAGCTATCAATTGAGACTGAGTTTAAAAAAAAAATACAAAAGTACATCAAAGAGGTTCTCATTCCCAGTCTATTGCTCTATTTAAGGGTCCTATAATTCGGTGAGGTTGTGTGCTAAATAATTTGTAAGCCTTCAGAACACGCAGGTTATTGTTTGTGGACAGATGGTGCATCACATTTTATTGCTTATTCCTTCTGTGGTTTCTCATATGTGGGACTGATGTGCATTCTGAAGTCTTTGTTTCCTTGCAAAAGTCTCTAATCTAAAACAGGCAATCAAGCACACAGACAGTGCTTCAGAAAGCATAATCATAGTTTTAAAGGGAAAAAAATTCGACTGCAGTTAAGAAGCAGATGTGTTCGCTGAAAATACAAAAGGTTATCAGAAGTATTAAAATAGGACAAATATATAGAATCAGGAAGCAGCTAAAGGAACAGTTATTTTATTTTATTATCGCAGTGTAGGTGTGTCTTTTCCTTTAGTACCTGCTTTGTGTTTCACTCTCTTTGGTACTGGTACAATGAAAACCTTTAGAGACTGGCTTTTCCTTTCACCTTTCCTCCTGAGATTGGCCGTCTTTGTCTTTTACAGGCAAGTAGCAGCCTCCTTGGGCTTGTTGGAGCCACTGTTGCCCTTAAGAGTTAAATCATGTTGATACACAGGAAGGAAATGAAATAGACTAACTCTACTCTTTTCTTCCTACGGATTTTTCTTTTTATTCTGAAGATAGAATTACTGTTTGTAAGCATCTGAAAGTCATTAGTGGCTCTGCAGTCTGTCAGGTGCCGACGCAAAAAACTGCTGAAACTGAACGGGTTCCTGTGCAGAGTGCTGGGAATTTGTCATGTGCTGATGAGCAGTTATAATAATATATGAGCAAATCACAAGCATTCTGCAAATTAATCAAATTTTTTTCCTTCTCCCTTATCTCTGGGAGAGTGGCTTTGCCGGCAGACGTAGGTGAAGCAGTTTTACTCACAGATGGTAGCTCTGGCATCAGATGGAATTTATATAACAGTAATTCTGATTTCCTGCCAAAGTAGCAGTGAAAACACCAGGGAGATTGTACAAGACAAGTCATGTGGTTTTGCTGAGGTTGTTGTGGGAAGTTTAAGGGGGGAAATCTCAAAATTTTCCTCTTTGCATTTATTGTTTTAGCCTGAAGGGCCAGAAATTGTACGCCATTCTGCCATAGGCGAAATCCAACACATCTTTTTTTATGAATTGTGCTGAAAGAGTGCTTCACAGCTGTTGAAACTGCTGGCAGGGAGAGAACCACATGATTCCTCCTCTTTTCTCTTTCCTTACAAGGATTAAAGGAGGGAAGGTTCAAAAGGTTGCTGCATTACACGTTAAAGTGAGGCAGGGTCTCCCTTTCCAGGAAGCAATGCCATGTTCACTTATTTTAGACTCCCCTCCGTATAACAAAATAGAAACGGAGATTTCATTTAAAATATTTCACTAAATGTAAAGGCAAAGAACTCGCCTCTTAATTACAACCCAGTTTTTTTAATGAGGCTATTCAAGTTGATTACAATTAGTATTTGTGCATACCTCGATGTTCGATAAGAAAACACATCTGCACATGTATTTTTATCCATAAAGAGTAAGTGCCTGAACAAGCATGTATTATGCAGCATGTGTAAGAATTGGAGACAGTGGCCTAATGCTGATCGCACTCGCTTAAAAAATCAGCATAGGAACAGAATCAGGCTCACTCTCTTTATATGATATTATGCTTTTTTAAAACAATAATCAGTCTTCTCTAAACACATTTTTATCATAGCAAATTGAGTAACACAGAGCATCGCAGGAAGGCTATGTGAACTGTAAAGGAAAAAAATAAGGGAGAGTAGAATACAAAACTTTCAGGGAATGTTTTTAATAAAGAGGTGAATTCTTTCTGCAGTAAGAAAAATGATAAAAAGATGGCGTATCAGCTACATTATGCAACAAAGTAATGCTGCTGTGTTTTTATAATGGAAGGTACTGCCCATTTGTTTTGGTTTACGTGACTGCAGTGAAATAAGTGGATTAGACTGAAACTTTAGCATGCTTCATTGCAGCTGGTTGCAGACATCTGTCATTCCTTAGCCATACATTCTGGATCATGCCAAGAAGAAAAAGCAAAGTCTGACACCTTTCATTTTAGAGAGCCTTTATAGAAAATAGAACTGGGGAGGAAAGGAAAGGGGAAGAGAGACCATTTCCTTTGTGACTTAATAAAAAGATGCTTTTTCTGTGACATCATCAACAGTACTTTCCAAAGAGAAAGATCCCTAAAAGTTCGTGCTCAATTTTTCCTTTTCAGTCTTTTAATTTTCACTCTTCAAGCTACTGATTTTTTTTCTACTGGATATGATATAATATGTATTGTGTGTGTGTGTGTGTAATATAAGTTAATGCTAGATACAGATACATCCACTAAATGTAGATATAGATAATATACCTAGTGACATATAAGTTATACTGTGTATTCATTCACAAAGATACTTATATTAATTCAATGCGACAACAATGATGGACTATAATGCCATTGTGTTGTTGATAGCAAGATGTTCTCCAAACTACACACACAAAACCCCATAAATAGATAATAGCAATGTTTTTAGTAGAATGATAAGTGTATAATGAGGTATCCCCAGATAATCTGAAATATTAGCTTTTAGTGAGCTAGATATTTATTTACTTAAGGTGTTTTGTTTTTCCTGAGACTCTCTTCTAACATGTCGCTGTAGATAAAGCATCATCAGTTACATGACAAGTGGTAATGTGGCAAAGTTACATCTACGTTACCTAACTTACATAACTAAGCAACAAGTAAAATTAAAGAAGAACGTGTTTATCTTAAGTGACATCTTAGATGTAGAAAACACTTATTACATTTTAAGGCTCCATTTCAGCAAATACTCTGGAACATGCCTACCTTTAAGCATGTGACAAACCCCATTGTTTAAATTCAAACTCAAATGATTTATTGAGTCTGGGCCTATAGGAGAAATCCTTAATCTTCACCTGGATACACGTGCTGGGCCAGATGCTCACATGGTGTAAATTTGCTTTGTTGATTAAAATAAACGAAGATCTGGATATTTGAAAGCTGGGGAAGAGATTTCTTAGAAAGCTAGGAATGAAATAGCCAAATAAAATAAACAAATATAAAGAAGTGACAGTGAAAGAGAAAGCACTCTATATTTATGCATAATTAAATCTTTTGAATCAGTGGTGGCAAATGCAAGTTTTTGGTTGTTCTATACCATTGTATCTTACCAGGAAATGTTAATGACATACTGACACATGATTTAGGTCACAAATATTTATGTATACAGTGATCAGGTATATTCATGTGATAGTTCACTGAGGTCAGCAGGACTACCTACAGGAACAAAGTTACTCACATGCTCACGTGTTTGCAACTTCAGACCCTAGGGGAATAAGAACTGACCATTTTCAATTGTTTAAATAGGTATAAATTCTGAAAAGGGAAATAATTGTTAGGGGGACCCAAAGCAGGTGGGTGTTCAACCTGCAGCAATGAGTGAAATTGAAGAAGAACATCTGAATACTGGGGGAAATGTAACAGTGAGATTTAACATGTTAGGTTTGAATAATTTCCCCCAGGGGAATATTTTCATTGCTTCAGATATTAAAACTAGACTGAACATGGGATGTAAGAATATTCCATAGAAAAACAAGATCATTGACTAGGCCTTTTCCTAGTAACTTCTGTAACTCTGTAATCTCTGTTCCTAAAAGTCCCATATCCCAAAAGTGCAGGCTTTATTCTGGAAGCCTACACTTAACTGATAATAGCGTTTCATGCTCAAAGCTAAATTTCCCTTGAAATATTAAAAGTTTATTGAAATCTATTGAAAGGATTTGAGGATTTGAAAATTTTCATGAAAGAGCTTGTAGGAGAACCTGAGGTAGTTTGATCAAGAGTTTAACGCCAGAGAAGTGTGTTGTCTCAGAACTGAATACCAGTGATGTGATTAGTGAATGAAATGTAAAAAATTGAAGAACAAGTAAAACAATAGTTTGGATTAAAGATGAGTTGATACATGTCATTTCACACAGGAGGGGTAGGAGTGTACTACCTAAATTCGTAACTTGCAACATATAGTATTTACATTAAAAGAACTCTGTATTGATCAGTTATTAATATTAAAGAACAGAATGGTATCCACCATGAAACCACCTATCTTGCTGACCTCACTTCCTTAGCTGTAATCTGCTTAGACACTGAAGTTGGAGTGGTAGAAAGAAAGGGATGTGCTAGCATATAATCTATCCTTGACCTTAACACTCATTCCCACCCATTGTCTGAATTAGCCAGAACCTACAGATCTTTAGTGACAATGAATTACTCATCTTAGTCCTCCTGCTCTATGGTGAGAGAAGAAATTATTGTGAGCATGGTGACCTGGGGGAGGAATGAAGGATTAATTTTTTTGCCTGGCCAACATGGGAATTATATATTATCACAACAGTTGCCTTTCTAAATGTTGTCCGGGAGAGCCCAGAAATTCCAGAAATAAGAATTCTTTGTTCTGTGTGTGTATATAAACCAAAATCAATACATTTGAAAATCTATTTAAATCTAATTAAATCTACCAAAGCATGGGACAATCAGAATTATGGCTGACATTTCAGGCTCAATGAATGACATAGTTCACACTAACTTTATATGGGGAGCTCCAGGGGTGCATCTACACTTGTAAATTAAGTCGACTTAAGCTAACCACTTGATGGTTAGCTTCTCTCTGTTATGGATTTAAAATTAATAGACAGGTTTATAACAAACAAAAGGAAGTATACAATGCACCATGGAACCTGTGGAATTCATTGCCAGGGGATGTTCTGAAGGTCAAAAATATAACTGGGTTCAAAAAGAATTAGATACGTTTATCGAGGATAGGTCCATCAATGACTATTAGACTAGATGGTCAGGGATGCAACCCATTGCACTAAGCCTCCAACTTCCAGATCTGGTTCTGGACCACTCAATAATTGCCCTTGTTCTGTTCATTCCATCTGAAGCATCTAGGATTGGCCACTCTCGAAAGATAGGATACTGGGCTAAATGTACCATTGGTCTGACACAGTATGGTCATTCTTATGATATATCTTTGGCTATTTTACATATGGAGTTTTTTATTTTGATTTTCTTCTTTTGGTCTTTCTTATTATAAACTTTGAAGGACTTGATATTAGTGTGTGCTTGTCTGGGATGGTTAGTGAGAGAATCACCTAAGATACACATTGAATTATTGCTTTAAATTCCATTTTTTGTGACATTAGCTTCTAACCCCCCCCCCCTCCCCCGGCCTCCAAAAAAATCAGAATTCAACATTAACGTTAGCATTTCCTTGGGTGCTTTAGTCTTATTTGATACCTTTAATACTATTAAACAGTGAAGTGAAATGCTTATTCAGAAGCACCAAACTCTGTTTAAGATTCCAAATCATGAATAGACTGCACCTTCATTTGAATTTTGAGGGCAACAAGTAGGTATCTGAGAGTATAATTTGGTCCCTTGTGTAGATTTTAGCATTACAAATACATTTAAAAACAAAATCGTTATTTTTTTCTTTCTTTGCTTGTTTCCACTGCTACTTCCCCTGTTAGTAATGACATCATTACTATCTCTGAGGGCTGATTCTATACCGTGTTGTGCTCTTACTTTACTCAAGAGAGTAAGCCTGGTAGACTGTTGTTTTAGTTCCAGCACAAGTGGTTTCAAAAGAAGGTGACACAAAGGTGCTCTTTGTGGCCCTTCCTCAATCTTGGGGTCATATAAAACATTTCTCTGTACAGGGGATCCTTCAGTAGATGCTAATCTGTCATTAAGGCTATTCCACACTCAGTATGTATGCAGATCTGTACTGCCAGGTTTAGGCTCCAAATCTGGAAAGCATCTTTTCTCAGGAGAACAGTTAAGCACATCACTGAGAATTAAGCATGTGATTAAGCACTTCTGAATCATGGCCTTTTTGACTACTCTTAGGGGTGTTTGCAGGATCGAGGAAATTCAGCTTGAATAGTGTATAAGATGGCCATAATGTCATCAAGTATTGCAGGGAAAATACAGGCCTCTAAGCTCCAATCATGATAGGTAAAATCCTTTCCAGTCATTTCTAAAATGCATCGGTTTGTTCTTCTTTGTCTATACTTTTATTTGGTCAATGATTTGGAATATCACACAGCTCTTTTAATTTTAAAAGCTTGTGTGTTCAACATTAAATGTAGGGGTTTTAAATTTAATTTCTTTGTTGTAATTTAATAAATGAAAAATCATTTTGTGGAATGTTGTTATTTACCCAAAAGACTTTCTGAGTTGTTCCAGGGCCTGTGTGTGGTTAAATGTATATTCAGAAATTTTGGAAAACTTTTATTACATGTATCAATCTGATTGGAGCAGTTCTAATCTGTCTGGTATTCAGGGAGTTTTATAAATGCATAGTATGAGACCAATAAAGTGGAATGGCTCAGTCAGAACCATTATTGTCTATTGGACAAAATACATTTATTCAGCATTTTTCACATCTATATTATTATGCACAAGATCAGAATGGCTGCTTTAGAGCCATTCTAGTCTATTGGGTAATACATACTGTATTTAGGATGTTTGCTGTGGATAGTAAAAATCTTTATGAATATTGGTGGGTAAAAAAAAATGGAATGCACAAGAGTAGTAGACAATTTTTAAATGAAAATTATTTCTTCCTTTTCAAATTTTTCTCCACATTCTGTTCTGCTGTCATTTTAAAATAGTAGCAGGAATGTAGTTCTCCTGAGACACCAAACTGCGAGAGCCATGAAGATGCATTACACAATTACTTCCAAGCTGATGGTCACAGGGATTGCCAGGGAATCATTCAGAAAGCTTGTCCTGTTAAGCAAAAAGCATATGGCCTCCATCTTGGAATTGTTCCTTCTGAGGGCAAATGCCCATGGGTTTATTTAAATCGTGACTCTACCTCAGATATGAGTGCTCATGGGAAATAAAGATTTAATAGCAACTGTTCTTGGTAGGAAAGATTTTTAAGTTGGTGTCAAGAAACTTGTTATAAGGTTGTTTCACTGGTGTATTTTCTTGGAATCTGTTCAAATATGCTTCTGAACCTTCAAACCCCTTCTCTATATGCCTCTCCTTGTGCTTGCTACATCCCTCTTGAAATTCTGTCTGTATCTACATCGAATCAGTGGACTCCTTTACTCGCTCCTAGCTGCATAGATAACATTTCCAGTTGGAAATCCAACTACCTCAAAGGCAAACAGAGCAAATTATGATCCAGTCCATTTCAACAGTTCGCTTTTGAAATCTGTCCATGAGTACTCCCTCAGCAGAGATTCCAAATGCCCTATACTTTTAAATGTATTTATTCACACAACACTCCTGTAAAGTAGGACAGTGCTGTTATCACCACTGCACAAATAGGAAACTGAGACACAGACTGGGTATGTCCACACTGGAGCCTTAGGTCGACTTAAGGATGGTTAAGTCGACCTATAGACCACTGCGTCCACACTGGGCACTTATTAGGTCAACTTAAGCGTTTCCTTAAGTTGACTTAATAACACCACCTCTGAAGGTCGACTTAAGGCTTAAGTCGACCTTATTAAGTAGACTTAAGTCAGTGTAGATGGGGGATAGCCCTTAACTTGACCTAATTGGCCTCCAGGCCCCCTCACAGAGTTCCTGGCCACTCCTCCGTCGACCTGGCACCTGCCAGTGTGGACGCAGGGCTGTGGAGTCCCTAAGTCGACTTAACAAGGTCAACTTTCAACTTAAAGTTGACCTTGGTTAAGTTGACTTAACAGAGCCTCCAGTGTAGATATACCCAGAGATACTAAGTGACTTGGCCAAAGTCACTCCAAACATCTGTGGTACAGTAATTAGACACTAGTTTCTGGAGTCTGAGGACCCTAATAACTAGACCATCCATCTTCTCTTAGAGGAAAATCGAAGTAGACTTTACAAATACAAAAAGAGCATGCCATGGCTTCTACTGTCCTGACTCAAATAACTTAAAATGACCTAATAAAGTGGACATCTGGCAAAGGTGATGGCATTTATTGTCAAGTTTCACCAAAAAGCATGCATTTACAGTAATGAAGAAAATGTAATAATGATAGTGTCTCAGAATCATCAGTCACCTAAGGAGAAACACTCAGATTATTCTGTCATATGAAGATTGTCATTTTTGCATTTTAAGGGAACAAATGTCATATCTGGTAAACATTTTTTCTCAGGATTTAATTATAATTTATAGTGCATTGCCCAACATTTGTTTTCCATTCATCATTTTATTGCTCTTCATCCTTTTCTCTAAGTTTATAAGGAAAAAGGGGGTTTGTGCATTTACTTCTCTCTCTCTGTATATATGTACAAATATGTAATATAATAAAAGTGGTGTAGTGGGGACAACAGACGGCTGGTGTGTATTATGTATTATTGGCATTTTTCTTTCAAATTACTGATTTCTTGTTGCTTTGGGAGAAAGCCATGATTGTGCTGCTATTAGTACTCTCGTAACAATCTGGAATAAATTCCTGGCCTTATCCATGTGACTAGTCCAATGCCCATTTTAACGTTTTAATGCAACCCTCTACATATGTGCCTGTAATACAACAAAATAGGATGTTTCTTTGTGGAAAATTTTGTAGAGTTTAGATGCCAATCAGATATTCTTAGGAGTGGAGAATTAATTCAGCTTCACCCTGTAAAAGATTTTTTTTCAGTGAAAAAGACTTCAGCATTCACCTCTTCTTCTCTCGCTCCCTCTCCTGTTTGTGTGAATCTTAACTAATAGATCCATTCCAAAGCTAATAAATTAGCAACTATGAACAGTGTACAAAGGACAGAAAGTACCCCAGTGCCATTGAGTTTCTTTTATGCACTGCAATGGCTCAGCTTGATTGTTAAAGATAAACCAGTGCAAAATGAGGGTAGCAAACATTTGAATCCCTAACAACTCAGTAATGGACTCTACTTTCTTAAACCCTCAGTTCCAGCTGTAGACACTATTGCCCCTCTGTGGTCATAAAAACATACTTTGAGGTCTGTGCCTTTCTCAAATCCTGCATTTCAAAGTCCATTCACTTGATGCGCCATGTTGTGCTGCATCAGTCATGCCATGTTATGAAACCTAACACGATGTGACTGATGCAGGCTGACATGACATGTCACCGACCAACATATCTGACCAAAAATTTGAAACAAAGGAACCCAAACAAACAAACAAACATTTTTTCTCAAAGCCTAAATTAACAAAGCAACAGAATTGTTTTAAAGGCAGAAAATTCTAAAGGGTTAGAGGGTTTTTTTGTTTTTTCATATTTGTTACAGGAAAGGAGATTCTTTTTCAAGGCCAGAACATTCGTCCTCTTTGTCAGAGCTCCGTATTCTTCCCGTGCAGAGACTCGACCTGGGACAGCTGAAGTCTGAGTCTTATGCCCAAATTCTTGAAGGTGTTTAGATGCCTAACGCTCTCTGAAATCAATTTCAGTGGGAGTTAGGCACCTAAATTTAGGACTTTCCCCATTTCTAGGACTGATTCTGAAAGCTGTTAACGTCCATCACCTGATAATGGACACTGAGGGCACTCATCACCTCTTTGAGGCACTTCACACCTTCCATAACTGCTTCTAGATACCTTGACTCCATAGTAGAGCCTTCCTGTTTTCCTTTTGCAACTCCATCACTTTACAGTTTCTACTCTCAGTCTAGAGGATTGAAAGGTCTTCAGACACTGCAGTGCAAGCAGTGTAGTGTGCTACTCTACAGCCAGGTTGCTGGAGATATAAGTGATATAGGCTATGTCGACACTAGCAATTCAAGTTGACTTAAGGATGCTTAAATTGACCTACATTACTCCATGTCCACACCGGACTTTCATTAAGTCGACTTAAGGGTGTCCTTAAGTTGACTTAATAACAACCACCTGTTAGGTCGACTTAAGGTCTAAGTCGACCTTATTAAGTCGACCTAAGACTGGTGTGGATGCCCTAGGTCGACTTAATTCCTTAAGTCAACCTAGGGCTGGGGGAACGGAGCTGCAGCTTAGGGACAAGGGAGCCTCAACTGGTGGCTCTCTTCCCCGGGGCTCCCCTGTTCCAGCAGCTGCCGGTGGCTCCCCAGAGGTTCCCCTGTCCATTGAGCGCCGGCAGCTGTCTTCTCCGGTGCTCCATGGACAGGGGAACCTCCAAGATGGAGCCCCGGCAGCTCCCTTCTTGCCTGGACCCATGCGGGTTCCAGCAAGAAGGGAGCCTGCGCTCCCTTCTCCAGGATCTGCGTGGGTCCCAGCAAGAAGGGAGCGCAGGTTGAGGCGGCTCCCTTCTCAGTGGGGGAGCCATGGCTCTGTCTACACTTGAAAAGTTAAGTCGACTTAACAGAGTCGACTTAACTTTTTAAGTGTAGCATAGCCATAATGTCTTCCTACTCCTCCTTTGTATCTGAGAAGGATGCTCCGTAATTTGCTCTTCATGCTGGCCTCCTTCAAACCTGATTCTCCCATACCGCAACACAAAGCATTACACATTATCTTCTGAACCATCAGGCAAGGTTCTTTTTCTTAAAGGGCTTTCAAATAATTTTATAGGAAGATATATAGAAGGTAGAATACATATGACCTATAACTTGCAAAAGAAAGAACCAACCACTACTAGATAAAACATTATAAATTTATTGCCAACTTATCTTGGAAGGGTTATTTTAAGGATCTGCTGCCCACAACAAGTTTTGATCTGTAATTAATGGATGGGCTACCCAAGAGAAATGGGCATTTTCCTTCGCCCCTTATTACAAGCAAATTGCAGCTATTGTTATCGTAGCAAGTAAGAATAATCTCTGGTTTTTTGTACTACTTCTGCTGTAAACAATGTTCCACTTGCTTTCCTTTGACCCTCACTCAGTATACATATTTATATATTATTCATACTGGATTAAAAATGAATGTGCTCTTTACCACAGTTGTACTGCATTGTGACAGTACAAATTAACTTATTGTGTACTTACTTTTCATATGGCAGTGATGTGAAATTTTGATGGCCTCAAAAAGTAAGCAACAGAAAAAAAAAGACAATGTTGAACAAAATCCATTTAGGTGCATTTTATATGGTCTTTTATTTGTTAAATTTTGTTGAATTAATAAGTTGTTTTCCATATACAGCTGCACAGTTTTGAATCTTTTGTGATGCTGAGTGGAATGAGTTTGTTTTATTTTTAGCAAATATTAAGGGCTGTTTTACTTCATGATTTGTGAATTCTTTGTTTAAAATTACTTTACTAGATCAGTGTATGAATTAGTATTACCATTTTTAATTAACATTACTTATGGTCAAGCTAATACCCCCAAAGAGTTGATAAATGGTGTCATATTTTATAGGCAGGGCTAGTAGCTTTGTCTGTTAATGTTGCCTGTACTTCCTGTAAGATCCTGTTTGCAGTTGTCAAACTTTAATAATTTGAGCTGAATTCCTCCATTCTGATTGTCTTGCTCCAGGCAGAATATTTTGGAAACTTCCAACCAAAACAGTTCAGCCACTTCTGAGAGCATGGCTGAGGATAATATATTGTTTTACCTATGTTAAATAACAAGTGATGATCTTTTTTTAAAAAAAAAGTTCTGGGATCTCTCTTGCTTTGGAACAGGGATTTGAAAGTTGGCAATGGATGGCCTTCATGCCGTGGATGTGCCTTTTCCATCCTGTGTAAATCAAACCTTATCTGACAAAGTTTTAAGCCTTCGAATAGTCACGGTTTGCACATGCTCAGCAGAGGCTTCTTAGATTTCAGTAGTTAAATTATGCAAAAGAGCCTGTCTCCATACTGGTCATGCTCCTCCCAAGAATGGGACCAAAGTCAGATCTGTGGTGGGGTGGAAGAGGGAGTAGATTAGGGCAAAGAACCTGGGACAGAAGGGACAGAAAACCGGACTGGAAACTGGTGAGAGGAGGATTGGGAGTTGAAATGGAAGAGACTGGAACTGTTTGGGCCAGGGATCAAGGGAGGATTGTGACTAGCTAGGCAAAGAGATTAAGATTTAGGATCTGAAGATAGTGGACTGCAACTGGTTGGGCAAGAAGACTGGGAGCCAGGGAATGAAATGGTGCAGGGGAGGGAATGAGAGCCATTGTGAGGGAACTAAATTTGAATGAGAAGCCTGAGGGGGAGGCCTAGTACTAGCTAAGCAAGGAGGTTGGGGACTGGGTATGAGAGCCAATGTGATGAGAAGAAAAGAGGTAAAGCTGGAGGGGAGATAGATTTGACAAGAACTCGGATGTGGGGAGAACTGAGCCTGGGAGTGAGGGAAACTGAGACATAAATGGAGAGTCAGGATGGATGAGACTAATATTTGCTGGTGAAGGAGACTGGAATGAAGAGCCTGATGTGTGGAGATTGATACTGGCTAGGTGAGGAGATAGAGCTGAGATGAGGAGCCAGACATAGGGAAGACAGGATTAGGATAAAGGACAGGTTGGAGGGGTGGGGCAAAAAGGATCATGCAAAGGGGAAATAGAAGAAAATTATACTCCATTTCAGAGCTTGAAATGGAACATAAGATTCTGGAGTCTCACCATTCCTCTGTGGTCAAAAAATATCTAAGAAAATTGCTGTCAAATTGCCTCATCCTCTCTAACTTGTGGTCCACACAGAGGATGTCAACCTACTACTGCTGTCATTTATTGTGTTAATTCAAGTGGTAGAGGTCTGTGTGGTGGATCAAAAATTTACAGCTGTGCTAGTGACCTACATAGTTCATGATGCTTATTGAATTTCTGGATGTTTTTTCAGTTTGCTTATTAAAATAAAAGGATTTATTAGGATTGCAAAGACAAACACTGAAAAATTATGAAATGCCAGAATTAAGGTTGCCTTTGCAACCTTAATTTATCATAACATGTATATTGCGTTAGGATAGTCTTTAATTACATGATCACATACTTTCCCCCTGCCTTATTCAGTGCACAGGCTGGGGTTGCTTTGGGGGTGAATCCAGTTGAGCAATGAAGGAGCTATTGTCTGTAGCACCCGGGCCTCATTTCTTGCAGAAGCTGGAAGGTATATAATGAATGAGGCAGGGGATTGTGGAAGGAAAAAAGATGGTGTCATGGTTAAGGCAGTTGATTGCTGCCTTGGAGGAATTGGATTCTATCCCTACCTGTGCCACACAGCTCAATTAAACCAGTTTTCTCACAAATTGTTGCTAATTGGGTGCCTGCCATGAGACATTGGGGTGTGGTTTGCAGAAGTGCTGAGCACTTATAGCCACTATAACTGAAATCAATGGAAGATATACTTTGAACATATGAGTTGCTGTGTAATGCTAAGCACTCTGAAACGTCAGGTCCTACAAATCTCAATTTGAGCACTGAAAATTACTTGATTCTTTTGACCTTAATCTCTTTGTGCCTCAATTCCCCATCTGCAAAATGGGAATATCACCCCCCATCTCACAGGGGTCTTGTGATTCATTAATATTTGTGGTACACTCAGATACTGTAATGATGAGCACCACAGAAAAGCCCATGAGAAAATTAATAATTCAGTCTTCATAGCAGGGTTTGAAAAGAGTGCCGTGAATGAGGCTTAGGGCTGGACGTTGAACAGTGAAGATAAAACAAAATATTGAATAGCTGCTCATTAAGTGAACACCATCCCTTCTGTGCACTGAATGAGGCAGAGCTCCTGTGGAAAAAATAGCCTGTGATCATATAAGTAAAAACTGTATCATAATGCAGACGCACAAGGAAGCTGAATTAAGATTGTAAAGGCAACATTAATTCTGGCATCACCCAGCTTTTTGACTGCTTGAATTTGCAACCTTAATAGTTTTTATTTAACATAGGTGAGGTTTTTTGGTGTTTGTAATATACAAAATGAAGCTTGCAGAAATATAATTTGGTATCTGCTTGCTGTGCTATAAAATGGTTAACATATAATGGATGGATAAATAAATGTACATTAGGAGAAAGAAAGTTAACCTTCTCCTATGAGGAGGTAAAGAAACAGGTAACATTATTCTACATTGGCCTGATCTAGAACCCACTGAAGACAATAAAAAGACCCCAATTTATTTTAATGGGTTTTGGATAAAGCCTCCATTATGATAGTATTAGTCCACAGAATTTTAAGTGTTCTGATATGAAATCTTTGCAGACGCTAGAGTGTTCATAGCAAATTAGCTTTAATAATATATATAGATTTCATTATCCTGATGTTTTCACATGCATTTATAGCTTCTATATAGCTTAAAATATAAATTCACTACATCAGAGTAATGGTTAATTTATTCACCATTGGAAGAATTTGTTTTACATACATTTTGTGACATGTATTTTGTCAGTGTCTAAATTCCAGTGTTCTTTTGAATCAGATAGGATGATCTTATTTCCTTGAAGGAATTTAACAACAGGCAAACAGTATAGTCTTCTGGTGATATCAGTGAACTTGTTATCAGGAGATATGGATTTGATGCTTGACTGCAAAGGACTTCCCATTTGATCTTGGGCAAGTCACTTAACCTCTCTGTAATAATATCTATCTTTGTAAATGCTTTGAGATTCTGAGATGAAAAGCATGATAGATAGATAGATAGATAGATAGATAGATAGATAGATAGATAGATAGATAGATAGATAGATAGATAGATAGATAGATAGATAGATA
>ML685783.1:12611948-12791243 GCA_007922175.1 Pelusios castaneus
GAGAGAGAGAGAGAGAGAGAGAGAGAGAGAGAGAGAGAGAGAGAGAGAGAGAGACCAGTAGAGGAAATGTACAAAATTACCTAGCAGTGTTAAGAACAAAATACTAGCAATGAGAAAACTCAGAGTTAATTAATTGCTGAAAGTTACGTCTAGGAATTGACTTTTCAGTTTAATGTGCGGAATGCAAATGTTGCCATAATAAATCATGTGACCAATACTATTTAAGAAAAAAATGAAAGGCTTTACCTAGGAAATATTGCATTTATAGTATATCAAATTTGGGTTCAAATTTAAGAAGTGTATCTAAATGAATAATAAATGTTTTGAGGTTTCTCATGACCTTTTCCGATGTAACCCATTATCTCATCTGGGAAGTCTAGTATGTAAAATTGCCATGGCAGGATCTATTTGCTTTAGTATATGGACTCTACTCTCCCTTACTGTCCCATCAAGAGGTCATTGTATCCAAGAGTCAGGGAAAACCAACCATTTTTGCCTCTAAAGATTTTCAAGCCTACTTTCAGGTTCAACAGACATTAAATGAAAATTTGGATCCCAATATATTGAACTGAAACACTTTCTCTGCACCTCGATGGAAATGTTCACAAACACAATCTCCTTAATGATTTAATGTGCATAATAGAATGCTATGATTAAATAATATGCATATTCTTTAGGTATCATGGAGAAGAACTACCATGAAGCCTGGTACCACAAAACATGGCAACAGCAGCCAAGCTGTTCCACAGGAAACAGCATGTCTGAAAGAGTTAAATACTGTTGTCTCAAAAAAGGCAATTTGTAAAGATTTTTTGTTAGCCCAGTTGATCAGCAGACTTCATATGCGAATGGTGAATATTTTGACAAGTGTCTTGCTACCTAACATCAGAAAGCTGATCTCAGCTCTAAGACAATTTTTCTTGCTGAAACTTTTATAAGCACTATAACCCCTCCGTCTATTGTAATTTGGGAATTGAATATTTCCCTTATCTGTTTAACATCTGTATTGTAACAGTATATTATAAAAATCTCACCTTGTGTATTGTAAGCAGGATCCCAGTGAAATTATTCTTAAGTATTGTGTTTTTCATTTCTGCGTAACACTGCTTGGCATGGTCTACCAAAGTGAAAGTATGTTTCCATGGGGAAGATTGAGCAGGGGGCAGGGGAAAGGTAAAACTATAGTGTAATGTAATATTAAAAGTGTAATCCAGCTGAGCACTATACAAAGGAATTGTGAAGAGTTTTGCAGAGCCTCACCTGTTGGTGTTGCTAAATGTGTTTTGGGGTTGTTTAGTTTTTCTAAGAGTCTCAACGAATAGGGAAATCACAGGAAAAGAGAAGAAAGAAAATTTAAATGATCCCAGAGTGAACTGTTTTGCTGTTAATACAGAAATACAGAGCAAGACACATTTAATGGGCTCTATTTTTTATTATACTATGCTGAATAATTAAGTTTGAGGCTAAGTGTCACATAGATTTATCTTTTAATTAAAAAAGCATGGTTCACGCATATTTGAGTGGTAGTCCAAATAAATGCAATATAGAAATTTATGTTTGTTTATCTAGGTGTTAATTACCTAGAGATTGTTCTGGATTACTTCTTTTTATAAAGTGTCATAGGCTCATGTCACAAGTAATAAAGCTTAACGGTGGAACCTTATCAATTTGCTAACTATAATGGTAGTGTGACCTGAAGGAAAGGGGGAAAAAAACTTTGGAAAATGTTCTGGGTGGGTGCCCCATTCAACACATAAAAACACACACACACATTGAACAAGGCAATCATTTAAAAATGTTCTCGTAAGTAAAAGTACAAATACATCTTCAGTGTTTTATAACCTTTCATGCATGTAATTATTTATATAACACACTGTTATTTATGCCTGTGAGCTACATGTTGTGCAGAGACAGACATAGTAAGCAACACGATGTATTTTACCTGGTGGGAAGTAACACATCTATGAAAGAACATTTACAAACATGGAACACATATTAAAAGCAAAACAGATGTAATTTCCTTAATGTTTTGAAAAGAATTTTACAGTGTATCTAGTAGACAGGAGGAGGAGAAATGGAAAAGTGAAGTCTAAAGATAAAAAAATCGTACATTTCAATGGTGCAAACAGAGGGGGAAAGATGTGTACAGACACAAATTGTTCATCATATTCTCTGCCCATCTGTTTTTCTTTGTTTATGACCAGAATTTATATTACAGTTCTACAGAATCATGTGATATGATGCTGAACACTGGCAGTGAAAACTAACTCTACAGCACATTCACATAGAGGACCAGTTCTTTAACTAGGGTAAATCTAATGGCTTTTGCTGATTTACACCATGTCAGAATCTGGTCCAGAGTTTTGAAAGACCAAGAAATCTTTCTAACTGTGTGTGTGTGTTTGTTTGTTAGATTGGAGAGCAGGGGAAAGGGGAAACCCCCCAAACACCTATTTGGGATTATTTATTTATTTATTTATTCTTTGCTTAGCGTTCTGATTATCTACAAATATAACTTTCTGTTACACCACATTAAGTTACAAACATTTTTGAAAACCTTCATCCTCTGATATCACAAGGAAATCAATGACAATTACTCTAAAATGTTCATGTTCATTTATTCTTGCTTCATCTACAGTTTCTCAAAATGGGAAGAAGACTGGAAAGAAAGTAAGAAAGAATTGTCTTCTATTTGTTACGCAGCAATTATTCCTGCCGAAATAGATTCCAAAAGCTTTTTTTTATGTACAGACAATGGCAATCAATGAGTAAATATGAATAGATGAGGTAGGAGGTAAATTTAATGTTTAAAAATGTTGCTAAATAAGACAGCTTTAAAAATAAATTTAAGTGAATTTAAGTCTATTTCTTCTAAATTTTAAAGGAATGAAATATGTATATTCATCATAAATTAAAAGGCATTTAAAAAACAAGGAGCCTAATTTTGGCTCCTACATCTATATTAACATTCCAAAATAAGTGTCTTGCTTTGCAAAAGTGCAGAGCAGCCAGTAAATTTTAATCAATAGGTGCTCAGGACTTTTGAAAAAGTAATTTATTCAGGATTCTAAACATAGACTGAGGAACCAAACTCCTGTGTCTGAAAATTTTAACCCTGGGATGTGATGTACCACATTATTATTTCAGTTTTATAATGGTGTAACTTCATTCAAATCAATAGATACACCTCTGTAAAGCTGAAGATCTTGGATGTATGTGGTATTCTGAGTGGATCAAAATGACTATTCAGCCAAAAAGAGAGTGGAAAATTGCTCACTAATAATTTCCTTTCTGCTAAGAGGACCTCCCAGAATTCTGGATGTCTCTTCCACTCTGCAGCTCACATAGGTGCATCAAATGTTTTGCCTCTACACGCTACAGCCATGCACACTCTGCTCCTACTTACCTCCAGAGGAGTTGTTCCAAAACTATAAAACTTGCGTAACATCATAATTAACAAATATTCCAGAGGTAATGAAATAGTTACATACATTAGACAAGAAAGATGGATATATGGTAATGATCTCACTTAACATCGACCTGGGGGTCACAAGTCACCTAAGGTGGGTAAAATTGTGGGAGATTCAGCTAGCAAAAAGGAAACTATCAGTAAGAAATTTTCCATTCTGCATCTCCCACAGTTCTGGAAGCCTGGGCGGTAGTGAGCAGTGAATATATGCAGGGAGGTTTATGAAAAAGTTTGGTAGGAAGAGAGAAGGAAATACTCCCTCTTTTTGTAGACTCATTCAAATGGCTACATTATTTCTGGGCCACTGCCTGCAGCAATTTCCTGCCAAAGGATGCCTTTGAGGAGGATGGAAAACCATAACATCATAAAATTGTAGGACTGGGAGGGACTTCAAGAGGTCTTCTAGTCCAGTCCCCTGCACTCAAGGTGGGATTAAATATTATCTAGACTATCATCTAGTATAGTACTTACAGATTCACCAAAACTGAAACTTTCTATTCCTATTGATGTAACATAAAGCATAATTTATTCCATCTAGTTTACAGGTAAAATCACAATTTAATTTTCATAAATATCTATATCAATCCACCTTAGAGTGCTTTGGTATTACCTGTAGACTGAGTGACCATACTCCAAATTTCCAAAGTGAATGTACTTGTATGATGCTGCTTGGGATCTCATGGGATGTGTCTTGATACCTTCTGGAACAGGAACCTCTGATGCTTTGTAGGTTTCCACAGTGCCTAATCTAATCCACCTAGCAATGGAAATCTTGGAAGCTCCGAGTCCCTGGTATTTTGGATGGAAGGACATGAATAGGGAGTCCAATCTTCTCATGGATTCGCTATGCTTGAAATACATTTTCATGATTCTTCTGACATCTATGGTGTACCACATCTTTTCAGTTGGATGCTCTGGTTATTGACAGAACAATGGAAGCACCACCTCTTGGGAAGTGTGGAAGGAGAAATTTACCTTGGGAATAAAGGATTCTGGGTGTCCTGAGTGCTACTTTGTCTTTGTGAAACATGCAGTGAGGGTCATATAGAGATATGGCTGCCAGCTCTGACGCTTACTCGACTGACAGGACTGCTATTACGAAAAAAGTCTTAATGGGTAAGTAAAATACTGACACTGAGGTTAGGATCTTAAAAGGATGGCTTGTTAAGGTCCTGAACACTAGTGACAGACCCGTATGATGGGCTTTGTACCCATATAAGCCCTGAATGAGTTAATGTGGGCCAAAAAAGCCAATTAACATAGCTGTAAAAAAGATGGGTGAGTTTAATTGATGCTGAAGCCCAGCTGCGAAGTGGCTGGGTAGTGATTATAAAGCCAGGAAATTGAGAGCAGAAAGATTGCAGGGAGAAAGGGTCTGCAGAGACTCTTTGATAATAGAAAGGTGGTGATGAGAAAGCCCAGGAGAGAGCCCTAGGAGTCCTAGCCCTAAAAAGGGGTCAATCTAGTGAAGCTGTGGGGAAGAAGGCCTGAAAAAGCATGAGTGTGAAGGAGCCGAGGTACGCTGCAGCAAGGAGTGATTTTGTGCAGATCTTGGCTGCTAATTATGGGGTTCTAGGGCTGGAACTCAGTGTAGTGGTAAAGTATGGATTCCCATACCAGCCACTGGCAAATTGGCATGAGTCCAGAGTTGTGACCAAAGACCTTCTTGGGAGACTATTGGACTGTTTTGTGTTTGACTTTCTGTTACCCCTGAAAGAATGGCTGAGCTGCTGAGTTAGGGAAGGGAAACCACCGCAGCAATGGAGTGACTCAGCAGGAGGAACCTGACCGAAATATAGCTGCTAAACCACACCTGTCCAGAAGGGGTCCCCTGCAATGAGGGAACCCCTTCAATGTTCCATATTGGAGCAAGTACCCTGAGTGCCAGTCCAGCTAACCAGTCTACTCAAAGGAATCTGGCTACCTTGGGGTTTGCCAAAGAACCCAAGGATCCTGCAAATAGCAGGCTACTAAGAATGGACACCTAACATGCAATGGTAGTGGGATGAAGAGCTCTGCCCATGACTTCTGGGAGAAAATCCAAAATGGGTGGAATGCCTGGATTTCTGGAATTTGCATGGTGCTCTTGCCTCCAGTTGTTCAACTTGGACCAAATAGAAGAATACACTTTTAGTAATGATACTCTCCTAAATTAAAACTATGTCTTAGTGACTCTGGAGACAGACCCAGACCTTCTAGTGCTTCCCTCTCAATAACCAAGACATTATTTTAGTGGGTCCAGATAAAGAAGAGGACACTGTGGGAGAACATCCAGTCCCCATGGAAACTGTAGCAGAGTCTCCAGTTTCAGGTCTGTCAAATCTAAAAACTTAGGTCTCCTCACTTAGTGCAAGTTTATCAGTATTACCCTCACCTGTTCTCATTTTATTTTCTGGATTGCCTTCCCCAGTAGCAAAAAGGGTGGAAACACACAGTAGGTCTTGCAGCCAATTGTGGAATAAGGCAGCTGTCCAATGAATCTGGGGTTTGTCTTCCTAGTGAAGTATTTAGACCTCTTTGCATTCATATGATTGATGAACAGTTCGATTGAAAGCAGGTCAGCTGTCTGTATCATGAGATTGAAAATCGCCTGATTCAGGCACCACTTAGAACTGTTGACCCTGTGTCTGCTGAGCCAGTCTGCCTTTCTATTCCGATTCCTGGTGAAAGACTGCTGGGCCTTTCAGCAGCCTTCACTGTTTAACCAGTTAGGCCAGCAGGTAGGGCCTGATTAAGGAGAGGAGTTCCCGATTACCAGATCAGGAGAGAGAGAAAAGGCTAAAAGGGCCTGACAAAAAGGAGCTCTCTGTAAGCAGACACTCCTTTTCTTTGCACTAGTATGTAAAAGGTAATGAAGTAAAATGCTGTAAGTGAACAACCCAGTGCTAGCTACAAAAGAGAAGGTCTCTGAGTGGACTGTATGAGCAAAGAGGATGGGAGCAGTGGGACCCCATCACATCCCTTTTCATGTGACTCATTCTGAGGGAAGAGAGAAACTGCTCCACCCACTTCATTATTTCCATTGCCTTTGAGAGTCTGAGTTTACCATGGCATGGTTTCCTTCTAGGGCTGACTGCCATTGTTACAAAAGCAGCATGTTCACTTTCAGCTGTCGGAGGTTTATGCTCTTAACCATTTCTTCTGGGATGCAGCGGCCCTGAGCTGTTTGGGTCTCCAAAGAGTGTTCTCAGCCCTCTGGGCTTGTTTCAGCTGTCAGAATTACAGCGTCTGGAAGGCAGATAGGACATTATTGTGATCTGACCACCACTGTAGGAAGTTGAGCACCTGTGTCAGAACCCTTTCTTGACCTTTCATGCACTACGGAGAGCTGTCCCGACTCCCTCAGCTCTAGGGTGAAGGCTTGAAGGAGTCTGAAATGTGCCTGTGGCTGTGGAGTGATTCCCAGTACATGGCACCAGGAGGCCTACAAGCTTAAGGCATGGTGCTCTGAGGTGCCTTTTGTGGCTCTGGAGCAAATTGATAAAATCCTGGATTTTCTGGAATCGGTCTAACAATAAGTAGAGCTTTGTGACTGTGGCATCTGAATCTGCTCTTGGGTGAGTTATCCCAGTGTTCTATTGTCTTGTTCCTGATAATGAAGCCACATGTCTGCAGGAGATTCAATGGATGAGTTATGGCTTTGTATGCTGGGGCACAAGTCGGTTGTTCCCTATGACTTGAGTCTGGATATGATCCCCACCACCACCTCCTCGAAAACCCTGGAGGTTGATGACACGCTGAACAGGAGTGTGTGATACAGATGAAGTTTCTGGCTGTAGGCAAACCACAGAAATCTCTGGTGGCATGGACTAATGGGGATATAGACGTATAGTGAGAAGGGTCCTACAGTAGCATCAGTCTCTGGTACTGCTGCACTTCCTGAATGTCATAGGGTACATTGGAGCCTTAGGTCAACTTAAGGAAGGTTAAGTCGACCTACAGACTCCTGAGTCCGCACTGGGCTTTTATTAAGTCAACTTAATAACACCACCTTTTACGGTCAACGTAAGGCTTAAGTCGACCTTATTAAGTCAACTTAAGCCAGTGTGGACAGGGAGAGCCTTTAAATTGACCTAATTGGCCTCCAGGCCCCCTCTCTGCTACCCACACCGCACCACCCCTCCATCAACCTAGCACCTGCCAGTGTGGAAGCAGGAATTTTCAATGTGGAGTCTCTAAGTTGACTTAGTTAGGTCGACTTAACAGAGCCTGCAGTGTAGACAGACCCATAGAGCCTGAAGTCACTCTTGTTATCAAGCTTGTTCCTTTCTTCTATAATCACTTCCTCCACGGAGGAGTGAAGGGATATTGCAGCCTCAAAAGAGCTTATTGAGGCGAGAAATTTACTCTGAGGCTTACATTAAGGAGCCTGCTCAGGTTGAATTTCAACCATGGAGACAACCTTTACTGCATATAGTCTGGAATTCCTCAAGCCTGGTTGTGGGTGGGTGGGTGGGGGGGAGACTTTGCTGTATTTTTCTTTCCCCCAGTTCTGCTTAGATTCCAAGTCCAACACTCGATGTCCTTAGTGGAAGAGAGAGAGAAGGTGGAGGAACAAGAGTCAGAGGACTTGCACCTCCTGGATTTTCAGTGGTTTTTCTCTCCCCCCCCCTTTTTAAAAAAGCACTTTTTGTGCACTGTGGGAGTATAGAAGTTCTGCTGCAGCTCTAGTGAGGCCCTTTCCAGATTGCCTTCCTTAGGGAAATCCATTTCAAATTTCTTCTCCACTGGGTCCCATTCCCCCTTGAGGGGAGAGGGGCAACTTGCTGTCAGAGCCCTCCTGATCAGTATGACTTCAGTAACTCAATCAGAGATGAGCACCTGGGGGCTAAAGAGGGGCCGACATGCTCTGGCCAGGGCATCACTGGGCCCCATGTCATGGGGGAAAAGGAATGGGGGAAGGATTGCTGCCATGCTCCAGCCAGGGTGCTGCTCAGCCATGGAGGGACCAGTCACCATGCTCCAGCCAGGGTGTCACTGTTACATCCACTGGGTGGGAGACGGGCAGAGTCTGTGCCCTGGCCAGAGTGCTGCTGTTGGGCCCATGTGGTGGGAGAAGTGCGGCACACAGTGGCTGTGCTCTGGTCTGGTCATGGGGATGCCGCTGCATGGGGTGAGGAGCGGGGGTGGGGCTGGGGAAAGAGGAATGGCTATTGGGCTCCAGGCCCAGCTGGAGAGCCAGATGAAAGGCTCCCACAGACCATAGGTTGCCTGCCTCTGATGTAGACCAAGGGTAGTCAATTATTTTTTTTTTTGTCCAGGTACAAGTTTCTTGATCAAGGTATAGTAAAGATCCAGACTCCAGAGAAAATAATAAACAAATAATAATAATTATAAGTAAATTAAAAGACTTCAGGGTCCATTCAAAAGCACCTGGTGGTCCCAATTTGGCCTTCTGTCTGTCTGTTGACTACCCCTCATGCAGACACACAATTTATTAGTAGTCTGAAGGAAGGGGTAATCAGCACATGAATTAAATTTGCAGACGATGGTAAATGAAGAGGTGTTGCAAACACCACTGAGGACGGAGAAAATAATATAAAGGAACCTAGTGAAATTAAAAAAAAAAATGGGCAGGAATGAAAAATAGATTCAGCCTAGAAAAAATGCAAGCTAATGCATCTAGGAAAACTACTCCACAGGCAGAAGTGCAGTGCAAGGAAGAAAATTGGGAAACCATAATATTAAAAAAGAATATAGGTGTGCTAGAGGCCAGGTAACTGAAGATGAACTTGAAATACTGGCTCGTAGTGTAGATAGTAAACTCAAGTGCTCTTTAGAGCTGGCAAAATTTGGCATTCTGAGACGGGAAGGAATAGTTCTTCTTTTAACAGCATTGGTGAGACTCTACCTAGAATACTGTGCACTGTTCTGGACATTTCACAATCAGCAAGAAACAGAGCAGAGCAAACAGCAATAGGGAAAGAAATATTAAAATGCCCAAATTTATGTATCTCAGCCAAACAAAGGATGGGGTGACCTAAAGTCTGTAGGTTTATGAAGGATGCTGTCACACAGCCGACTTGCACAGTGGGTTAGCCCCCTCCACAGGTGAAAGGCATAAGGGGGGAGGGGAGAGTCACATGATAGAACCATGTGACTCAAATCCAAGCCTGCTGAGAGATCTAAAGAAGAGGCTGACTACAGAGAGCTTGTTGAGTTCAGGGGGAGATGCTAAAGGAGTGGGAGAGGAATGTCTGAGTTGTTCTGCACAGAAAGACTGTGAGGAAAAACTAGCTGTACTTATCAGAGGAAGGTAAGAGCAGAACCCTTAAGAGGGCCATTGAACTGAACAAGGGGGAAAAATCCTAATAGTAGACTTATCAGGCTGTGTAATAGGCTCCCTAGTGGAAACTCCCTCACTGGAGTGATTTAAAATTAGGCTAGCTGCAATACTTGAGGGGTATGTGTGCATTGGCACTAGGACAGACTACAAGTGACTAATGTGATGCATCTTGTCCATATCTAATATCAGTGATTGTATAGATACACTGTACTATGATCTACTATAACTTTGAGCTTTGCACATTTAGTTGCATACATTGACATTTTAAGCAATAGACTACTTTTAGAACACTTCATGAGCATGTAAGAAATAGCCCTGGTCTAGAGAAGAGCAAGAAAACACCATGATTATCTAATAGCGATACTTTTTTTTCTTCCTCTTCCAGTAAGATGTTGTCTCCCCATTTCTCAGTGCAGTAGCCAACTGCAGAGTGAGCTGACACTTCAGTTACTTGCTTCCTGCTTTGAGCGTCATTGTGATGGTTTAGTTTTTAAGTCGTGTTCATATTAGCATATTTACAGAAAGGTAAAAAAAGATCAATTCATAATTGTATGTGACTTGTGGTATATTGTTTTCTCCTGTTGAACCCCAGGGATTATAATTGAAACAGTGTAAGAGGCAAGGCTTGAATGGAACCAGATAGTCTGGTAGGTGAGAATGTGTCTTCTTAGTGACCAGAAATATTCTACAGGAACACAGCTAACTAAATCTGCACATCTCCTTCTCCTATACAGTTGTGGTTTTCTTATCATGGGCTTCCAATTGAGAGTCATGGTTTATGGGGTCTTCTAAAGATCAGTACTTTTGAAAGGTGGCAGACTTTCTGTACTGGAATTCTCTCTCAAATCACAGAACAGGTCCAGTATCTGCATCATTGAATGTCCACTCTGATTTGAGTTGTGGCGAAGTAGCAAAATCAGTTGTAGTCTCTCAGCTGAGACTGTGATGAGGAGTGTGCACTTTTAAATTATAGGGAATCAAACTAACACCAGTCGATTTTGGTGGTGACTCTTGCTATTCAGACTTGTGCAGTGGGAATGGTACTGAAACCACCAAATCAATTAACATTTGGTCACCTAACGATTGACACCTTTCTCATAGAAAAATATACAGGGCTGGTGAACTATGTGCAAATTCATGGTTTCCAATACAATTGTAAGAAAACTGTAAATAGCAGTTGGCATTGGAGCAATAGCAAAATAGCCTCCCTTGCTAAACTGTCTCTGAGTTTGGTAAGACAATCATCCAAAATCTGGGCATCCTGGGCTCCAGTGTAGTGAACATAATGAGCATTTTAACAATACTATTTAGGTGGTGGTGTTTTTGTGCTCTGCATTATGCACTACTGCTTCTTGCTCAGTGGACCGGGCAGGTGCTGGTGGTCAGAGTGCTGGTGATCAGAGTGCAGAGTGAAGCAATCCTTTAAAACTCCTTTTCATACGATATCCGGTCTCTGAGACCTAAAAGGCATGGGGGCAGGAGGGGTTTCTTCTTCTGAGCAAAGAGGGAAGGAGACAGTCAAAGCTTCCTCCTCCTACCCACCTACTAGTTTCTGAAAATGTAAGGGGCAGATTCTTCAGGCTAGCTGTCCCCCAGTGAAAAGCTACACTAGGTCAGTGTAATCTGTGCCAGGGGACTAACCCAGCACTGAGCTGGGCAGAAGCCACCTTCCCCTCCTCGCCCCAGCTCAACCAGACCATGGAACCTAGCACTAGCTTTCACTTTGAACATGATGAAGCTTGTACAGCCAAACATGCTACCAGTCTAAGCTAATTTGAACCTATGACCTAGAGGTGAAAGGATCAATATCTCATTACCAACGTCCTGAGTCATCCAGTAGACTATATTTTGTGAGGCTTAATATACTGGCTGTTTTAAATCACAATGTCTGAAATACTGATGTGATAGGAGTGAATCCAATTTTTTTTGTAGTGTGAATTAGCTAAACTGCCCTTTTTCTGTAGTAGAATTGTTGTAATGCTTCTTTGGACCAGCATTGGCTTAAAAAAGACTTCATCTTTAAAAATCCAATTTTACAAGCGGTTAGTCTTTAGTGTGGACTGTTGCTTTTTAGTAATTTGGGAGGAAAAATTAATGGCTGAGATATTTAATTTTCAGACACACTTTAAACATGCAGTAGCTATCTCTTTTATAATATTTTTATTGTCAACTGTATAGCTTGAACACTGCAGAGCTATTGCAGGCTGGCACAATTAACATCACAGTATTTCTGAAGGGGCTGTTAACATGTCTGCGGAATTATCTCCTGCTGCACAGATCTGAACAGGCTCAATGGATATATACTTGTAACATCAGCACAACAGCTTGTTTTTCCATGAGAGAGAGAGAGCCCAACGTTAGAACCCAGACTGAATATCTGAAGATTTTTGTCATGCATTTTTACTCCATCTCTTAAATATGGCTCCATAACAAGGATGACAAATCCATGTAACGTAACCTACCCTGATGTATATAGCAGTTATTGTACTGTATGCTGTGCAATAGCTACAGAATGTGTTCCCCTTTGCAAGACCTGTTCAGTGTCTCCATCCTTTTCTGCCTTTCTCGCCTTTACATAAGTGCGTCTTTAAGCACTGACTAATGGATGAATTCATTCCTGTGTGTGCAATATTGTGGTCCCTTAAAGTTGATCATTATTCTATATGGAATAAATAGTGTATTCCAGCTGATATCCTTTGAAGCTAATGAACCAGTGTCTACCATCTGAGAAGCCAGATAACAAGACGTGTTTCTCCACTGGTTTCTACTGATGTATTAATTAAAACCAATATTCTGTGCTGAGTTGGAAGTGTACTTATCGCTTCTAAACTGGCTTCAGGTATTTCCCTCGCTATACTCCAATTTTTTGTTAATGTGCATAAGGGAAAAAGTATTCTACACTCAGCTCAGTGATGTTTTTTCACATGCCCGAATCAAAGAGGTAGGATCATGCAGTCAATGCCTCCTATGGTAGATACTCTTATTCCAGAGAACCAGCTCAGTGCATGTCTGCCATAGGCTCAGGGGAGCCTGAAGTTGCCTTATGCCCACTTTTTCAACCCCCCACTTATGACTTGCACCATCCTCAACTGTGGCTCTGGGTATTATGGTAGTGCTCAGGAGTGAGTTAAGAATGGGGCCTATTGTGCTAGGTAACATATAAACATACAGTAAGAGCCTAGACATTGCCCTAAATATTACATTCTAAATAGCCACAAGACATAGTGCCGGGAAAAGGGGATAAAGCATGGCTGTAAATGGCATGTTAGTTCCATAAGTCATTGATAGGAGATTCCCTGGATGGAATCAGGGAGAGTGAGAGGGAGAAGATAGGAAGATATTGGAGGAAAGAGGGCACTGACACCAGGGAGAGAGAATGTTCAGTCTAATGACTGCAGAAAGTTGGTTGATGTCACCTTTGTCTCATGGTTCCTGCTTAGACTGCTTGTTCAGGAGATGTCAGTAGTTGTAAATTCGGATTGCCTAACAGCACTTGACCTTCTTAAAACATACAAACCCAGCTTCGTATCGTAAAATCCAAGAGTCTGATTTTTCACCTTGCTTTCACTGTGCGTAGTGATTTAGGTAGTATCGCCAATCCCAAATATCCAAAAATCACGAATCTGCCCCCTCTATCATAAGTGGCTTAAAAATCAAGTTTGTTTTAAAATAATACATTTGGGCCTTTTATTTACTTTCTGGTTTTGATCCTTTAAGGGTGCAGTGGGGCAAATTTGCAAATTGTGTTCTTGTTTTTTTTTTTTTTTTGTTTGTTTGTTTTTTAAGAAGTTCTGGAAACTTAATCTTTTTAAAATCAAAACAGATTTTAGTGCCATGACTTCTCAGGACTGTCATTTTAAGTGAAACATTGAATATCATGAGTCTTGATAAAACAGCTCTTTCTGCTGTACAAAACATCATGACTGGCGTGAATAAGGAGCGCTCGGATTCTGTAACACTTGCTCTGCACAGATGTACACAGCTGCATGAGATACAAGGAAGTAGAGAATCAGGTGCAAGCAGGGTTGCAGCCTGGGGGCTCTGGGCTGCCCCCCACTCCAGTGCCCCACTCCTCCCACCATGGGGGCCCTCCTGTTGCTGGGAGGGGTGGGGAACTAGGGCCACATGGCGCTCCTCCCTTGCCCCAGCCAGTCTGCCTGGGGGGTGGGGAGGCCAACTGACAAGCAGCATGGGGGCCTCCAACAGAGCCCCCCAGGGTCATGGGCCTTGGAAGGTTGCACTGGTGGTGGACTCACCGTGAGCCAGCTGGCCCTGCCCCCTGGACAGAGCAAACAGGGGCTGGCCCACCTCGCTCCACCTGCCAGGAGTGGGCCAGCTGGCCCAGGGTCAGGGTGAACACTCGGAGCCCAGCCTCTGTCCCCAGGGCCCTGCCCATCCACTCTCCCAGTGCCGGCAGGGCAGGAGCGCTCTCAGTGCAGGACTAAGTGGGTCCTGGATTATTGCAGGTGCGTTAGAGGCTGGAGCCTGGGACTCCTTTTTGGCTGGGGCCCGGGGCTTAAAGCCCCTGCAATAATCTGTCCCTGGGTGCAAGGAGGGTTTTTTGTGACACATTTTATGTGCGTTCCCAGTTTGAAATGATTTCTAATCTCTGTTCCAGGGGAAACAGCTATTTCATTGCGGATCACTGGTATTCTAGGGGACACGCTTCAGCTAAATACCGGACATGCTCTTTGGTATTGGCATTGCCCGGTAGTGTCACACGTCATGTGGTGTTATTCCCTTTCGAGTTAACATACAGAGTGGTGTTGTGTCTTTAAAGTCCTACAGAATTTGAGGGAAAGTAATTGGTCTGTTGGTCCAAATCTCTGGGTATAATTTTGTGGGTGGGGTGGGGATCTTTTCACCTGAATCTTCTGAGTTTTTTCTGTCTATTTGTGGAAATTTTAGGAAGAGCTCTTCACTGGCCATGCACCCTCCCTTCCTTCCATGCATGCAGAATTACATACTACCCCAATAAATATTTTTTTTTTTTTTTTTTTTTTTTTTTTTGGGTACCACCATGCCTCTTACACGGTTTCTTTTGACCAGTGATTCCCTAGTTTTGAAAGGGACAATGTGTATAACGATGGCAAATTAGATTTAAAGGACCCTTGTTTTTTCTCAAGACTTGCTAGTAAGTTAATTTGGTCTAATTTTATAGTTCTAGGTTAATGTAAATAATAGTAGTTCCTCGGTTGTACTGTGACCGCATACAACACACTTTCCAAATACAGAGGGAGAGGCCATCCAAACCAAGTCCCGTTCTCTTATTTTTAATTTTCACACAATTTGTGGGAATTGCATGGGAGTTGTTTTCTGTCAAACCATACAAGCCTAATTATTTCAAATCTGGGCTCTTCCTCAATCCTTTATTCTGGGGCCACTCTTCAAGCTACCCCATTACGCCTTTTCATTTCCTCCTGCTTTTGAAAACGCCATCAAAATAGCTTCCCCTTTCTTAGGGAAGAAGGTTGACAACAATTTCTCACACATGCTCCAATGCTTTGATTGTCTGTCACCTTCACTTTCCTCCTTCCAACTATTTCCTTCTTGGCATCCATTGTTTTTCTTTGATAAACAAACCAACTCTATTTTGGGAGCCGTCACAGTATTCTTGGTATTGATTGTAAACTAAGAGCTCCAGGGCCAAATGAATGTTTCTTTTTAGCTTTTTTTAAAAAGGAGCTTTTGGCCTTTGGCTCCAGAAAAGAGGCACTAATCTCTTAATACAGATGGTTTCATGAGATAAGGAGAAAAGGTACGGCTTCTTTCTCTAGAAGGTGTTCAATAGTAGAATTGTAGGTTTTACACTACCTGACATCCCTGATTTTGCAACCTGAAATCATTTGATATACAACTTATTTACAAAAGGCTATATGCTGAATTCAAATACAGGGCATGTGATGCTCCCAGGTAATGTGGTTGGCCATGAGTCCAGCAGAGTAGGGCAGACTGTCTGAAAGCAACCACTGTAATGGTGGTGCTAATTTTCTGTTGGAAGTTCTGAGCAGTACTTGAAGCTGGCAGTAAAATAAGTGCTAGCCACCTGAATGGTACAGGCATATGGTACATGAGCCAGCATATTTACCAGCTGTGTTTTACTGCAGTGCATTACTGAAGGATTCTGCTCTTCTGCTTGCATGGAAGTAGAAGCTTCATATGCCCTCTGCTCCAACTATAAATTAGCCAAACTGGACTGTCTCTGTGCAAAAGATTAAATGGACACAAATCAGACATCAAGAATGGTAACCTTCAAAAACCAGTAGGGCATCACTTCAACTTCCCTGGATGTTCTGTAACAGATATGACAGTTAGTGCTTCAGCAACAAACCGGCCCCCCCCCCCCCCCAAAAAAAAAAAAAACACAAAAAACCAAACCCTTCCAAACAAGACTTCACCATGAAACCCCAGAGCTGGAATTCATATACAAATTTCACACCATCAGATTGGGCCTGAATAGGAATTTAGAATGGCTAAATCCATTACAAAAGGTAGTTTTGTTTGAATTGATCTTGTGACTCCCCCTTCTCTTCCTGTGTGTGTATACATACACCTAACATACTACAGTTTCCATTTCATGCATCCGATGAAGTGGGATTATACCCATAAAAGCTTATGTGATTAAATAAATTTGTCTTTAAAAGTGCCCCAGGTTTCCTTGGCTATATCTACACTTGCAAGTTAGGTCACCTTAAGGAGGCTTAAGTCGACCTAATTTAGTCCCTGTCGACACCAGGCTTTTGTTAAGTCGACTTAAGAAATTCCTTAAGTCGACTTAATGAAAGGTTAGGTTGACTTAATAACCACTGGCTAGGTCGAGCTAAACACAGTGTGGACACTTAAGTCCACTTTATTAGGTTGCCTTACTAAGTCCCTGTTCAGGGGAAGCACTTTAAGTTGACCTAATAAGGTCGATTTTAGGTTGACTTAACAAAGTTGACCTAACTTTTATAGTGTAGACATAGCTCTTTTGTTTTGCTGAAATAAACTAACACAGCTACCCCTCTGGAACTGTTTCCCATGGGAACAGTTTCCCAACTGAATTATCAATGCTCCCCATAACAGCAACAGCCACTTAGGAGTAATACAGCAACAGAGCACCGATGGGTTGCTATTAATGAGTCTAATGTAGCTTTGATCATTATCTTGCTTTCCCTGCCTATCTCCTCTTTTTGCAGCATTGTCCTCCCCCCCCCCCCCAACCCACAAAAGGCTAGGACTAAAAGCAGTCCTTGTTTTTGGAGCTCATAGTAATTTTTTTGGTATCCTGTGCATAAAGGGACTCTTTGGTCAAAGACCACTAGAATTGAAAGTCACACACTACTTCTGGGTTCAAATACATACATGGGACTCCCATTAATGTGGCCCATATTGTACCAAATCATCATCTATATTTAAGCCAGTTTTTCTTAATCTTTTCAAGGAAGGTTGAATGTGTTTCAGCAAAGTGAACAATGTTTTCCATATTCTAACAATACAGGAATCTATTCAATAGCAGTTTAATCTATTGCACATGCAGACATGCTCCTATTTAGTAGTCTTACCACTAAATTATTATCCCCAATTTATTCTTGTAACATTTCTGTAGGGCTTAAGTGTCTCAGTATAGTACTGTACCTATTAAAACTTTTGAATCCTCAGGTGAGTCATTGCAGTAATGTCTTGAGTCCTTATTGCACCTATATTTTGGCTAATTATTAAACTGCTCAACAGAAGCTGCTCATAACCGCAGCTTTCATTACACCATAGCAGTTGAGTAAGTCCCTGACATACAAGTCTATTACAAAACTTCATATAACACTTGCACTTGCATACAGACACATTCTTTCACACCAAAACATAAGAATGTTCATATTTTAGATTATCTTAAATAAACCCTTATATAGGGTAAACTAAACCCTTATATAGGGTGACTCAGATCTCTATTGATACTATACTATTTACTACTCAGAGGCCAATTTTAAGGCTTCCTTAGTGTAGGTATTGGGTAACATTTCAGTAAATAAGGCAAAAGATGAGTCAGTTCCACTCTCTTTTCAGTCAAGTGCCTTTCTTTTCTGTATAGAACACAATGGGACTAAAATCTAGCATGTTTAGCTTGGGGCAAAACACACCCTACATGAGCAGAGAAATAATCTAATTTTCTCAATGAAAGTCAGTGCCAGTCAAAAGCTCTTGGATATTTGCTCTTAGATACATCAAAATGTACAAATATTGAAAACCTTTAGCATGGACAGGCAAGTTTATGTACAAGACTATGAAAGAAAATCAAATTCTGAAAGAATATTCAGTGTCTTTGAAATAACAAAGGAACTGTGAACTCCTTCATTTTAATATTCTTGATTAACAGCAAATTAGGAAATGATCTTTTCACTGACTGAGTTTCTTGGAGTTTAACATATAAATATTCATGTTGCTCAATATTCTAGTTTTCAAATAACACCTTACAAATCTGAGTAGATTCCATTTTAGCTTCAATGTTATAAGAAAAGTAACATAAATGAGAGCTAAATAGTAGAGCTAAGTGGAACTTCGGCAAAAGACAGAAGAGAAGGTGCTTGGGTATCAAATCCTCTCCACCCAGTAAAGAGTTAATGCAAAGAAATAAAATCAGATATGTGTAGCCTCCAGACGTCCATTAAAGTGCAGAATGCTGTTTTCTATCACAGATTATATGCCAGATGTTCAAACTATCTCTAATCATTGCAGATGTAATGGAGTAGAATGTTGCAGTTTGTGAGTTTACTGGCATTAATTCTGTATACTGCACAAGGGAAAAGATTTTAAATATATAATTATATCTCATTAATACTCAGGTTTTATTTCCTTTCAATGGAACAGGACTTATTAAAGCAACCATTTACTGCATGTTTTCTTTTAGTGTTTGGCCCCAGCTTAATCCTGTGTGCATTTTACATGTAAATATGTCCTAACCTGAGCGTATAGAACCACAAAATACTGCATGTAAATCTACTGGTACAAAACCCCACTTCCTATATGCATGATATGTTTGTCTAATGTAAATTGATGAGGGAAAACATGTATACAGCACCACTTTAATCATATACCATTTTAACCACTTCCCTCCTCAATGGTGAGAAACTGAATAATGTCAATAAAGTACACATTTCTTTATAGTTAACTGGATTAAAACTGTATGGTTGTATGAAATACTGTCCTCTCAAAAAAATTCAGATTTTGGCAAATATCCAGCATGGGAGACTTCAGCCCACGTGGTTCATGTCTGGCAAAATTAGAAGGCCCTGAAAATCGGGTCTTGTAATTAGAAGGGTTGAACAATCCAGCACTACTGGCTTTGCCTATAATATTGCAACTTTCTTCCCAAGTGTTTTCCAGACAGCATACGTGGAGGGAAAGCATTCAATCCCTTCTGCATTAGAAGGGCAGCAACTAGATGGGCGATGGGGGATTCTGTCTGGAGACACCAAGGCAAATCACACTGGGTGCATCTACACTTACAAATTAAGTCGATTTAAGATGACTTAATTTAATCTGTGTCCACACTACACTTTCCTTAAGTCTTAAGGAAAAATAAAGTTGACTTTATAAAATCTAGTTTTAAGTTGACTTTGCTGGCTAAATCGACTTTATTAAGTTGACTTAGCCAGTGTGGACGCAGAGTAGCCCTAAGTCGACTTTGTCGCCTTAAAGAGCCTCAGGGCTCCCCCCACTGCCCTCCCTGCCAGGGTGGCTGGCACAGGCAGAGCCTGGTGTGCCCCCCCCCACAGGGCAGGACAGAGCCCTGCCCATCCTGTTCCTATGCCCTGCCAGGGTCCCTGTCAGGCTCAGCCCCTATTGTACCTAGGTACAATGGGACAAATGCTGAGCCCCCTGTCACTTGGCAAGGGGTGCCCCCCTTGCCACCATGGACCTGTACCACGTCCACCTAGCCCCTAGAAGTTGACTTAAGCATCCAGTATGGACGCCTTTTAAGTCAACTTAATTTTAGAGTGGGGACATGCTAAGTCGACTTAAATTAAGAAGTGTAGACATAGCCCCTATTTTTTGAAAGGTTACATGGAATAGTCGTTGGTTTTTTGTTTTGTTTAGTTTTTTATTTTTTTTTTCTCCCTCTCTCTCTGACAGCAAGCTGGTTATGGTCTCTAAAGATTCTCTTCTGAAAGACCCATTTGTAATGCAGTATATGGCACTCAATTGACAGCACCCACCTCAGAAGATGAAGGTTTCAAACTGATTCTGGTGAGATTTGCCCTGGACAGGGCTGGATTAGCACTCTTATGGACTCAGGGCTATAAGATTTTTGTGAGGCCCCTAGCTGGCCACCAGCCAGTCTGGGGGTAGAAGAGTGAGGTTTCTGGCACCCGGGGGGCCACATGTACATTTGGTGCCCCTCCCAAGTGGTGGCAGCACATGATGGAAGGAGTCTGTGGGCCCATATCCCACTCTCCCCCTGCTGTGGGGGCACTGAAGTAGCTGTGACAGATTCTCTATAGGTCCCTTCTTATACCCAAGTCAGGGCTGGAGGACATCTTAGCTGTCTGTGAGCTGTGATAGCCTGGGCAGAGGGGCCCCTGCTCTCACATTTACTTTCCCTCCCCTCCCCTTCCCTCACATTCATTTCTGCTCCAGTCCCTGTCCTTCCTGATTCCCCTGCCTATCCTCATCTGCCCTCCAGCCACTTTCTGTCCCTCTCCTGACCAGTCCTACCTCCTTTACCTCCTCCAACCCCTCACCATTCCTGTTCCCTCTCCAGTCCCCTTGCAGCTCTGGCTCCCAGGAGTAGAAGCCCGAGCAGGATGCATCCCCCGCCCTGAAATGAAGGGAGCTGTGGCAGCCTGCGGAGGGGGTGGGTGGGTGGGATTATAAGGTCTGGAGGTTCTGTTGCCATCACCTACCCTGATCTGACCTCCTGCATAATACAGGATGTAGGACTGTCTTAAACGATTTCCCATTTGAACTAGACAATAGCTTCTAGAAAAGCATCTGTTCTTGAGTTAAAACTTTCCAGTGATGGAGAATCCACCATAAACCTGGTAAACTGTTCCAGTGATTGATTACCCTTACTGTTTTAAAAAAATTGCCTTATTACTAGTCTGAATTTGTCTAACTTCAGCCTCCAGCCATTGGATCTTGTTACACCTTTATCCATTAGATTGAAAAGCCCTCTACTATCAAATTTCTATTCCCCATGTAGGTCCTCACTCTGATCAAATCACCCCTTAAACTTCTCTTTAAACTAAACAAATTGCACTCCTCAAGTCTATCGCAATAAGGCATTTTTTCCCAATCCTCTAATTGTTCTAGTGGCTCTTCTCTGAACTGTTGTCAATTTATCAACATCCTTCTTGAATTGTGGACCCCAGGACTAGACATGCTAGTTCAGTAGCAGTTCCATCAGTGCCATATACAAAGGTAACATAACCTTTCTCTTTGTATTTGAGATCCAAGGACCATATCAATCCTTTGGCCACAGTGTTGCCCTGGGACCTTGTGTTGAACTGATTATTCGCCATGACCCCAAGTCTCTTTGGCATTGCTGTTTCCCAGGATAGAGATCTCCATCCTACATGTAGGTCCTAAAATCTATTCCTAGATGTATTACTTTGCATTTCACCATATTGAAATGCATTTTGCTCACTTATCAAGTGATCTGGATTGCTCCGTATCATGACCTGTCCTCTTCATTATTTACCCCCACCTCCAATCTTTGTGTCCCCTGTAAACTTTATGAGGGATTTCATGTTTTCTTCCAGGTCACTGTTTAAATAGTGTAGGGCTATGGACCAATCACTACAGGACCCTACTAAAAACATGCCCACTTGAAAGTGACCACCTGTTTGCAACTTTATTTTGAAGCCTATCACTTATACTGTTCTTAATTCATTTCTGTGCCATATTTTGTTTTAATTTAATTATTCATAATGTCCTGTGGTACCAAATTAAATGCCTGACAGCATGCTACAGAAGTGTATTCCATTGACATTCTTTGGGGTAGAAGGTCAGTGACTCTTGCTCATCAACTTGTCTGATGCACTCTCTTTTTAGAGTGCAAAGCTGAGGAGTCAGTCTCCAAAATTGCTCTAGAATTGGGTATTTAGATAGTCAATTACTTGACTAAGCCTCCCAAAGTTGGAGCTATGTGGGACGACACTTGCGTGTTTAGTCCTGTGAGCGTAAGTCTAGTGTGGTAATGTAGAGGTGTTAATGCTTTTCTGTCAAGAAATCACAATTTTATTTACAACCATCACCCCTTAATTCCTTAGTACTGACCACAGAATAGGAATCTAGAGAAAGCTACAAAGGGGTAGCCGTATCACTCTAGTTCAGCAAAGCAAACAAGGAGTCTGGTGGAACTTCTAAAAATTACCAAATTTATTTATCACATGAGCTTTCATGGGAGAAAATACAACTTTGTCGACCCTTGAAGAGAAAGTTAGTGAGGCATGTCAACTGCCTTATCAATCCAGCAACGAAACTAGAAAGAGCATGAGCGAAAATGCTTTCAAGGAAATATATAAAGTGCAAGAGAAACAGGGTATGTCTATGCTAGCAATTTAGGTCGACTTAAGCATCCTTAAGTCAACCTAAATTACTCCACGTCCACACCGGGCTTTCATTACGTCGACTTAAGGGCGTCCTTAAGTCAACTTAATAACTACCAGTCATTAGGTAGATTTAAGATCTAAGTCGACCTAAAACCGGTGTGGATGCTCTAGGTCGACTTAATTTCTTAAATCGATCTAGGGCTGGGGGAAGGGAGTTGCGGCTCGGGAACAAGGGAGCCCCTGGGGCTCCCCGGACAAGGGAGCCACCCAGCTCCCCAGCCAAAGGAAGTCCCCTGGGCTCCCCTGGACAAGGGAGCTGCCGGGGCTCTGCGGACAAGGGAGCCCTGGGGAAGAGAGCAGCTGGTGTTCCCTGGACAGGTGAACTTTTGGGGCTCCCCTGTCTAGGGAGTGCCAGGGGCTGGCTTCTCCAGGGCTCCCCTGTCTGGGGAAGCCCAGGAGGCTCCCTTCCTCAGAGCTACTCTGGGTCAACCTAACAACTGCCTGTGTGGGCACAGGCAGTCAACTCAGAGTGTCTAGTATAGACGCTCTAAGTTGACTTAACAAGGTCTACTTAAGTCGACCTTGTTGAGTTGACATAACGAAGTCGACTTAGGGTTTTTAGGTGTAGACATACCCAGAGTGACTATAGGCATTCTCAAAACTCCATTTTTAAAATAGCTTTATTTTTCAATCATAAAAATAACCGAAGTGTCTATAGAATCCATACAAGAAGGTAAGTTCTCTAAATGGGGCCTCATTTTTTATAGACAAACCATTGTGTCTTGTAGCCAACTATTCATAAAACCAGGTGTCACAGATATGATGCCTGGGATTATGACCTAGAAGAGAAGGATTGAAGTGCTTCAAAATCAGAGGAAAGCATCATGCCAGTGACAACACACACATCTAGATAGATATCAACTTTTAATCTTTCAAAATAAAGAGAACGTCTGTGTTCACTTGCAAACAAAAGCAGAATATTCTGCAGCTAAAGCAAGTAAAGGAACAGATACTCAGATTTTACTTCATTGTAGCATTTAAATAACCTGTTAAATAGCTCTCACTGTCTATAATCTGATATGCACACCTGGAAGACAACTTAGATTTTTTTTAATTGCCTGAAATACATCAGTATGTAACAAGAAGATAAGGAAGTGAATTAACTCTAACCTCAAATATTAGTGGATTTTACTACATCTTTCAATGTCCCTATTACACTTGTAAATAGTTTTACACTGAGGCAGATACTGCTACCTCATGCTAAATCACATACAAATGTACGAGTGGATGTAAAAAAGGTGGGTAGGTGATATCAAAATAAATTCCAACCAGAACCTTTAAAAAGCAAAAAATAAGCATATAGATTTTGCCCAAAAGTGATAGAGTGATGTCTTTCCATTGAGCTTGAGCTCACTCAATAATTAGCAGCATACAACTTACTGAATTGCCACAAATAGATTTCAATTGTGTTGTTCTTTTGATTGGTTGGGGTTTTTTGTTTGTTTGTGTGGGGGTAGTTTTTTTGTTTTTGTGTTTAAATTCTGTGGATTGATTGTGAACGGTTCCCCGTGAGTATTTGGTACTTGAAATTTGAGTTGTGCAGGTTACTTATGATGGTTCACATAAGTCTCATGGTATTGTTTGCGTTTCCTGATTTGGGGAGGGAGTTGCATTTAACCAGTCCTGATGGATTTATCTGTCTATAGGAATAGCGCATAACTGCTCTACTGAAATAAGAGCGCTGATGCATTAGTTTGACTCTAAGCAAACTGGACATTCATGTAGTCCTGACATGGAGACTTTTGCTGTTTGTCTGATCTCTGGTTATGTTTGAACATGAATTTTCTGGATGTCTCCAGTGATGGAATATGAACCTTCAATTTTTTTGTGACAGTCAAATCTAGATGGTGTTAGTAGTGAAATGAAATTTGTTAGCTGTTGACTGTGGTATGTCTATAAATGGACCAATTCCCATGGTGATCTTCTGGGCTGGTATTCAGGTATATTGTTGGGACAGTGTAGGGAAAAGGCACTATCTGTTAATATAAAGTTTGTACTGAGCACTTTAGTGAACAATCAGGTATTTTTATGAACACATCACACATTTTTTTTTAAAGAAGAATAAATGTAAAACCAGATGTGTTACATTGTCACCATATTGTATGCCAGGACTCTGAAAAGTTCTGAATCTCACTAGGGTCCTTAATTTTTCTTAAGATAAACTTCTGAAAATGATTCCACTAAACTTGCAGCAATGTAGCTGCATTAAAAAATAAACTCTCAAAAAAATCTTGAACAAACAAATATAGGTCCCCTCACTGATCTTTCATATTATTTTACTTCTGGAGTAAACTCTGGTAGAATGTCCATGTTTGTCTAAAGAGAATCTGTGTTCTGAACTAATCCTCTTAAATGTGCTTCTATGGCTGTCACATCACACTGGGTGTTTTGACTTAGGAATATCTCCCTGAACTATCTGCTACAAGTGGTATCCAGAAAAAAAACATGTTTAAAAAGCATAAAAGTTCTCTATAACTCAAAGAAAAAGACTCGTATGCAGCAATATGCTTTTACTGCTAATCTTTTAAACATGAGTTAAAATGTGTATTGTATACCTGATTAAGAAGGAAAACTGGCAACTTTTTTTTTCTCTACGTCATTGCATACAGGTATTTGTTTTATACACAGGCAGGTGTGCAGTTGTACGTAAATCAAATGGGGTAGAGAAAGATACTATATTTGCTCACAGTGAAGCAAAGGTTGAAAACTCTTTTAATTGCACCTTCATTCAGCAGAATAGAAAAAGATTACCTTTTGGCTACATTCTCACAGCACTGCGTGTTTTTTCTTGAGTTCTGTGTGTGCAGAGTGCAGTTTGCCTGGTCTTGAAGGAACATCATTGCATTTAATAGTTCTGTTTGTTTTACTTTTTTTAAAAAAAAGGCAATAAATGAACAACAATTGTAAAGTGAAGCTTCTCCCAAAGGGATTATTCACAGCTATCTCTCTTCATATATCATTTTATGAGAGCTTTAATATTTATGAAATTATATGTGAAACTTAGAACAACCATACAATAGGCTGTTTTTCAATAGTACCTTTCATGCAATGCATCACAAGGTGCTTTAGCTAATAAAACTAATCAACAGATGAAACACCACTAGAGCTTATAACCCTAATACTAAATTTATTAAGTAGTAAAAGCTAAAGAGAAAAGGTTCATTTTCTATTTAGATATAAAAATTGTGACATATTGAGGAATAAAAGTTCCAGAGATGCTGAGCATGGGCGGAATAGCGTTCCAGAGATGCCAAGCATATCAGCTGAAAGAGCTTTCATCGTAAAGCTGCCAAGCATAGCTTAGAAGAACCAAGAAACTCTTTAGAACTTCAAAAAGAGAAAAAGGTAGCAATCCAAGGAGTGAGAAGGTCAAGGAGGTTCTCTTGACAAAGACACTGCAATGTCTGATAAGTAAAGAGAGCAATTTTAAAATCAATCCAAAATAAACTAAGAGGGATTTTCAGTATTCCAGTACACTTTAAAGGGTATTTCACGGGTATCTCTAAATAAAGGATTCTCTTCTTTTGTATGCTAATCTTCAGAAACAAGACGAAGATGAAAGACAGAAAAAAATGGTCTGACTATATCAACACATGATATGAGAGACTGACATTTTCATTACCAGTAAATTTATGTTCCTGTTTCTGACCATAATAACGACCATTTGTAGCAAAAGCCTGATGGCTGCAAGTAGACAAAAATGGAGAATTCTTTAATGTCTAATTGAAGCATTTCCTCCACACATTTTGGGCAGCCAAGTATTTCACAGCAGATCTTTGCACCTGAGTGCAGGTACAATAATTTTACATAGTATCTGTGGATTAAAATGTTGTAGAATAGTTTGATATATCTCAAAACTATCCTATAAATGAGGATAAAGTGAATAAGAGCTGACTCAAACTCCATGGTTCAGAAATGATCCTTCTAAAAAGTTCCTAAAGGATGTTCCTGGTCTCAGGAGATACAAGCAAGCTGGACTTCCATGGTAGTGTCATTCTCTTCTGCAAAGACAACTGACGTTAAGTAACATGATTTACAAATATCCATGTTTTATATGGAGCAGAGCAGGGTGAATAATTTAGGAAACCAGTGTGGAATTGTAATATTTATTGACATTTCTGATCACTAGTATGTTAGCCTCCACTATCGTGCTGGGTTACCAATATTAAAAATGCCTAGTTTGTTGTGCTTTAGATTTGGATCACATCCTCTTGTACCAGTGTGCGAGTCTCCTTCCCTGTTCCCTCATCATTCACAGGCTAGCTATATAAGTACGGTGACCCTAGGCTCATAGGAGTCCTTATACTGGGTAAGATCAGTGCTCCATCTACATTGGCATTCTGCCTCTTATCAGTGGCTATTAACAATAAGCTCTATTGTGTCCACTGTTTGCCCATAAGGAAAATTATTTCCTTAACCTGAAGCATGGTACCTCAGACCAGTGCTGATGGTGGCAGTTAAAATATGGTGGCTGTCTTTCACCAGTCCCTCAATGAACTGGTCCCAAGATGTGACATTACTGTTCTTCTGGATTACCTGGAAGCCCCCAAACTCCATTTATCTCTGACGACATATCATCAAAATTGGGCTAGCCCAAAGCATGGATTTCAAACGCAAGTTATTGGGCTTAATGGGTGGCCTGTGATATAAAGGAGGTCAAACTAGAAGATCCATGTCCCTTATCAAAAATCTACAGATATTTGAAAGCGGTGTAGCTAGGCCTAAAGACAAGACAGTTTTGTGCCTTTTGCTATTGCAGTATAAATGTCCCCAAAACCCAGGTACAGATGAGAAGAGTAAGGCAGCTTCTCATGTTTCATACAATTTTTAAAATGGGGCTCAATAATTAACTCGCTAGTCAAACCAACACCTTGTTTAACTAGAAATATTATTTTGGGACAAACTGGGGGGAAAAAATAGCCTTTTTAGATAAGATTTTGGAAACCAGCACATGTTAATGTAGTAGTTTTTCACACTCTGACAAACACTACTTCACAACTTTGAAGTACTGCTAACTACTCCCACCTTTACTAAAAATTCAATCAGCTCCTCTGTAGCGGTGTGATTGCCTCTGAAGAGTTAAAAGGGGGCCTGGCTGCAGCAGCCAATAGGGTGGCTGTGCTGCTGAACCAATCAGGAGCAACCCTAGCTCATAGAAAACTACTAACTCATGCTTGATACAGACAACTCAACAACATACTTCCTCTAAAACGCATTGAACTCAGTGTGAACTCAGGGATTTTTGACTTAACCCACTTCCCTTAAACTCATGTAGGATTGAAGACTACTTTGACTAGAGACGTTAGGAAAATCTTTGATCTCCTGCTGACCCCTGCAGCACACTACTGTATTCTCACAGGAAGGCAAAGGAGCCTGAGAGGACACAAGAAAAGCAATGGAAAGAAATTTTAGCCATTTTGTGTTTATCTTTGGACTCTGAGTACTGAACTAAAAATAAAGTGCTATTTCATCACCTTGTTAGAACTTTTGCTCTGTCACAATTCTGTAGCCATGGAAAGCCAGTTGAATTCAATGCCAAGCTTCAAAAAAGAGAATCATTGCTGTTTAACTCATGTTTTCCTAACTGTATTTTAAATACTCAAATAAGACTCCATTGGTCTTCCACTCCTGCATCCTCCAATTTTTCAGGGGTCTGCCTTTTCCTTATGGTTGGGGTTGCCGGTGTCCCCTCTCAAATTCTGGAGTCGTTGGCACAGTTGATTCTGGTGAAGGGAACTAGGACAAAAAAGAAGCAGCCACAAGTTAACAGTGAATTGTAGTGCCTCAACTTACTGTTCTCTTAGTCCTGTAATCAACATATTTCATTACCTTCATGCAGGCCTCTATCTTTAGGTAATTAGCTCAATTCCTGATCTTTGTGGAACTGCTCTAGCCAGATTTTTGCAAAAGGAGGAGGCTGAAACAGAGTAGGGGCCAAAGTTATTTAGAATTAGCAACTAATGGATTGGATTTCTGTACCTATTTTTAATACTTATGCAGTATAATGAAAATTAGCCACAAGAGAAACTCATTTTTGTTTTCCATTAATATTCACTTTGTTAACAAGAGCAGATAATTTCTGGGAGCTGCCATTGCAGTTTTAAATTTGTCTCTGTATAAAGTAGACCAGGTATTTTCCATTATTTATCTGATTACTATAGACTATGATTTGTCCTTGTAGTTTTCTTCATTATTAGAGATGTAGGAAGGGTCTGCTGGATTTTTATCAACAAGGCTGAAAAAAGGAAACCATTTATAAGAACCCAAATAACTGCTAAAATACAGACCTTTATAAAATTATGTTTTGTTAATCTCTATATTTCTAATGACGACAATATCCAGGTGGCCATTTAGTGAAAACTATTAGTGGTATCCAGGCATCGAACAGTTCTCTCCTGAGTGATAAGTAGAGAAACTAGAATTCGTGCCTGCTTGATCCTTGCTAGTCTTTAAGCTCTTTTAGTATGAACTGCAGCCTGACGGTAATGAGGCAAGAGTCCATGGGCAGGATCTTATCTTCAACAGGGGTCCTTGCAATAGGCAGCCTTTCTTCAAGAAGAGGATTCTTTGCCAGATCAATGGCAAAAGCACCAACGCCACTGGAGTTGCCTGGCCTGGCCACTTCAGAAGCCTCTTTTCTGTGCCTCTGTGCCAATGACAACAGAATTTGAGGGGACACTGGCAATCCAACCATAAGGAAAAGGCAGACCCCTGAGAAATTGGAGGATGCAGGAGTGGAAGACCAGTGGAGTCTTATTTGAGTACTTAAAGAAGTTAGAAAAACATGAGTTAAATAACAGCAATGATTCTCTTTTTTTGTAGCTTGGCATTGAATTCAATAGGCTTTCCATGGCTACAGAATTGTTCACTTCACCAGAATCAGACACTCCTGACAAGATGTACTCAAGAGGTGTGAACTACCACAGAGTCAGGGTAGATGCTCTAAAATTAAGATTCATTGACAGAAGAATGGGGAGGAAGTTCATGTAAAAATATCAAACCTCTTGAATGTTTCTCAGTTTGATGAATGCCATTCATTTTAGTCTCAAAACTACCACCATTCTCTCACTTTTATTGTTGGAATTTATTTATATTGCAATAAAAGGAGGGGAAAAAAGCTTGACACTGAGGTTATAGGTAGTTATTCCCACAGCATTTCATGAGTCCTACAGAAATACTTTTTTGTGTCTGTCACATTATTTGCTATTTGGTGAGTTGAGGTATCTGAGCAGCAAATTAACTCACAATTTATACATAAAATAGAGTAATGAAATGTGCTGGTTGTACAAAACAGTGGTGCAGTCAATTAAAATGAGGCCAATAATAGTCAAGATGACCTGTAGAGAGGGGTATTCTGAAGAGGTGACTGATTTATGTTGTATGAATTATAATCTATGGACTAACACCTGGCTCAAAACCAAGCACCCCTTCCCTCACCCCACACCAACCTAGCGACACCCCAACAGAGTAAGAAAGTACCATTTAGTGAGTTGAGAGAGTTAATACTTATGGGTAGAGTTATATAAGCTGGGTGTCATTTACAACATTCCTGTTTCCTACAATATCTCCTGGAGACTTTGTCTGCTTCAAGTTTTTTTCAAAACATGTGAAGTCCTTAAATAGTTTTTTAAGCTGTTAAAGGGGCAGTGCCAACTTTAAAAATTCCACTTCGATTTGATATTTTATCTCCTATCTTTATTCTAACTGGGACTCTAGTGGGAAAATGTTTTCTTATGTTTTTTCACAGTATGAATTTAACAGCACTTTGTTTATAACCAGTTTTACTGTTTCCCCACCCTGTAAAAACTTCTGCATATGATTAACTCTGTGCGTCGCTCACTGACTTCAGTGGAGTTCCTCCTGTCATTGAAGTTACGTACAATGTTTTCAGTGCTGGGACCTTACTTTCCTCTGTTGTAGGGCCTTTTCCAAGGCAAGAAGGGAGAGCAGGGAAAGGAAAACGTTGCAATGCCATAAAAAATGGCTAAGGAACAAGGTGGGTGTAGTGTGTATGGTGTGTGGTTTGGTTTTGTTTTCTTTCCCTAAATTGATATTCCCTTTCAAACTCTTTCAGTTTTAAAAGCTCTGGAAGCAGAGGAAAGTGAGTGCTTTAAACTCAAAACTTTCAGGATTTCAAGTCGGATTCTAATCCCTGAGAAATCAATGGGAAGTTTTTTAATTGACTTCAGTGAGCTTTGGATCTGTCCCTGAAAGCAGGTTCAGAGCCTTATCTGCTGTAAGGACTTTAAGTCCTCAAGAACTTCAAGCAGCTTAAGATCTTAAGGTGTGTTTTCAGTAGCACTGCTGTAAAATCCAGAGCATCTAACTCTCCACACCAGCAAAGGGCTTCTCCCTGTGGCAACAGGTCCTCTGCACACCAGACAGGGCATCTTCTGCGGATCACACTGGTGTGAGGAGTGCAACAGAAAAGAGCTGAATGATATTGTGGGCACTGCTGACTGGCACTGCTTATGCTTTGGGAGAAGGAAGACTTTGAGACTGCTTTCTATCATTACAATCTTTTGAAGTCTATTTGGAGGAAAAAGGGCTGAAAATGGGTCTTGAGCACTGGTTTGCAGCAGCGGACCCAGAAGAGAGAGAGAGAGAGAGAGCAAGCTCTTTCACATTTGTTCTTACCTCATCAGCATTTACAGTAATACCAGGATGCATCTGCCCTATTGCATCCTGCTTACTTAAGAGGGGATAAACCAGAAAGGTTTCCCTTCATCCTAAAATATACTGCTCCTTTCTTTCTTTTACGTTGGGTTCTAGCAGCTTGTCATCTCTGGTCACACGTTTAAGGAGATCTTGAGTGTTCAAGACCAATGTAATATACAGGGAAACTTTGGTTCCTGCTATTTCTCTCTGTCTGGGTAATTACTGAGGAGTGAGCCAGAAAATCTGCTCTAATTAGCAATGGTATTTTAGGATGCTGCATTCTGTTCTAAGAACTAGAATCCAAACTTCCCACTATTTTGCCTTTAAAAACTCAAACCAGCAGTGCCTCCTAAACATTTTGTCAGAGCATTTGTTTCTATATTCACATTTACTACAGGAGGTCTTATAAAACAGTGGTCAAGCCTTTCTTTTTAAATGGATCGTTAACACATTCTCTACTGTAGGAGCTGGCTGGGAGGGCTTTACATGTGAATCCTTTGTGCCCCAGTAATTTGAACCTTCTTAGCCACCTTATGGATTTCCTTCCAGTTTAAAAGAGGCAGAGCAAATGCTGGAGAAGTAGTAGCAGTGGAAATGGAAACACATTCTTTAATCATAGTAAAAGAGCTGATGCTGCTATTGCTATTGAAGCAGGTCATGTGAATGTGCTGCATCTTCTTCTTTCATCTCCCATGGCAGATCTGCTAGCAATATGCCATCTTTCCTTCCCAGGAATCTGATTCCACTTCCCTCTGCTGTGCCTCCTTCTTTGACTTCTTGTAACACATGTAGCTTTATTGCAAGAAACAGCCAAGTTGTCCACTAAAGTAATGTCTGTAGATGACATTATTGTAGAAAGACAACAGAGTCCTGTGGCACTTTTAAAGACTAACAGATTTATTAATCGCATGAGCTTTCGTGGGAGAAAAGCCCACTTCGTCAGACGCTTTGAAGATAGGAAAGTTACAGAGTGGGAGGAAATTAAATGCAGGGGAGTGTATGACATAGCATCAGGTCAGGCTGTAACAGCAAATCAAAATAGGTGTTAGGATTCAAAACACTGGGGAACAGCACAGAGAGGAGGGGGAGGTCAAATCACTTGTTGTAATGCGAGAAAAATCCATAGTCCCTGTTTAACCCCAAGACAACAGAGTCAAATTTGCATATAAGTTCGAGTTCTGCAGTCTCTCTTTGAAGCTGTGATTTGTTATTCATCTGTTTCAACACAGCTATTAGCAAGTCGTCAAGGGAGTGAGCAGGGAGATTGAAGTGTTCCCCTACAGGTTTTGCAGTGTTGCAATTTCTGATGTCAGATTTGTGTCCATTGATTCTTTGGCGCAGAGACTGTCCTGTCTGTCCAATATATAAGGCAGAGGGGCATTTCCGGCACATGATGGCATAAATCACATTGGTGGATGAGCAGGTGAACGAACCCTTGATGGAGTAGGTGGCATGATTAGGCCCTGTGCTTAATGGATGAAATTCACATTTCTCACTCTGGTTCAGTCCAGTTGCCCTGAGCTAGTGGTTCACACCAAGGGTATAGGAACAGAAGGCTTACGTTAGCATTGCCAAGAGCTATGCCAAAAACAGAGCAATGGTGCTTGAATTTAGGGAAGTTCAATTATCTTGATAAGAGATGACAACTGGTCTTGTGGTAAAAGACCATGGGAAGGAAGTTTTCCTTGGCTAGCCTCCCCCTCAGCTGCTTTTTGACTTTGTCCTCACTGTACCTTTGTGAAGAGAAGAAATTCTCATTAGATTTCCAACCTGATTTTTAGACCCAACTGTTTTTGAATAATGTAGACAGTTTAAAAAAAAAAAAGTCCAAAATTGGTGTATACACTTGGGGTAAGAGGATGTGTCCCAACTGAACTGAATCTCGAGGACCCCACATTAGCCAATGACCATTGACTGATTATGCCATAGTTTGGCTTTGTTTATCGTGTCTCAAACAGCAAGAAAATAAATGATCCAATTCAAGGAAACCAGGCTCTGCCCTATTTCAGAAAGTTTTGGAAAATGCTATCACTACTAAAGGGTGAGGCACTCTTTCCATAGTTTTTTGCTTTGTTCTTTTTTTCTGATGCTCTGCACTGTAGGCATACGGTGAGGATTTTCAAACATGATTGATTCTGATGCCTCTGTTTTTGTGTGATCAGTTGGAGATGCCTTGGAAGTGTCTGTCTGATTTTTCAGCAGATGGATTTCAGCACTTGCTGAAAATCAGGCCCCTCTAAGGGAAATCTTGAAAAATCTTGATCTCTGTCTCTAATTACTACTTCTCTAGCATTTGCAGATTTGGTGGAAATATATTTCCCATCAAATTTCATTGTTAACTTTGTTTTTCTGTGTATTATTTGTGTATGGGCCTGCCTTAGAGCAAGGGCTGGACTTAATGACTTTACAAGGTCTCTTCCAGCCTTGCATTTGATTGAAATTCAGGGGATTTAGGCATTTTTAAGGGGCTACATATTCAGGAATCAAGTGCAAATGGTTCATTTTAAGTCCCTGTTCTCTCAGACACACAGCCCCTTCTGACAGTTCCTGGTCAACTTCAACTTTTATTAACTTCAGTGGTAGCTGAAGATACTGATTCAGCAGCTCGCAGAATTAAGCTCATAGAAAACATTTCCTTTGAGCTAATATGCAAATTTTAGGTAGAGAAACACCAACATAGTCAGTTACACACTGCAAAAACATACACAACAGCCAGGAAGCCATATGATAGATATCATGTTGTGATTATGTTGTGGGACTTTCTTCTTTATTGGCAAACATTTTGGCGAACAGTTCAGATTTACATAGAATCACATATGTGCTCAAGAAAGCATTTGATTTCCCCCTTAACTGTCTGTCTTTGTGAATGTCAAGCTACAGATACTGATATCTTACTGGTATCAGGTACGGGAACCTTAAGATGATTTGTCCATGCTCTTCAGAACGTTATTCAGAGACTTCTCTAGGGCCCATCTAAATTCCTTCATTCTCCAAAATTGGGCTGGCTGGATTGAGATCACACTTGCCAGCCGTAGGCTTCTGGAAGGTTTCAGGAAAATTATCTTCTGAAAAACTCCATCAGAACAAAAGATCTAATTTCAAGAACAGCTCATTGTTTGGTAGATATTTCACTCTCAAAATGCCCCAGGCTGGGATTTTCAGAGGGATTTACATGATTTAGACACCCAACTCTCATTAAAAGTCAATTCCCCAGCCCTAACGTGCACTGAAGTTTGGTCATCACTTAATTTTACTGGTGGCTAAACTAATGTGCCTCAGAAAAACTCTATTCTTTTCATAATTTGCCATAAATTGCAAGTGAATTTGAGCATCTTTGTTCCTTCTTATTCTGTCTGACACATAATGAGCCACAGTAATCCATGCTGATGAATGCAAGGGTTTATTAAGATCCCCCACACATAATATATTGGGAAAAGGCCAGTTAACTCACTAACATATCCAAGTTTTGTGAAACTTTTTGATATCAATATTGCACGTCATTAGAAAATAGTATACAGTTCCATTCCAAATCAATAGTAAATCTTTTTACAAAGAGCAATCAAAGGATGCAGCATTTTAAAACATTTTACATTAAAATTCCCTAATTTTGCAATAAAAAAAATATGAATGTGGATTTCAATCGCATGAAAATAGATTGATTTGATTGTTTCACAGCATTGCTCAATACAAATGCAGGATTAGTATCATGTACTAGTTATCTCCTAGTCTTCAAAGCTCAGTGGGCTAGAGTGTAATAATACCCTTATCTAAGCATTCGATGCAATGCCCTCCTCCCCATCCCCATTGTAATAAACAATGCAGAGAGAGGTCTGTATGGCTCTGTCTACACTCTAAGTCAACTTAACTTTTCAAGTGTAGACAGAGCCTCGGCTCCCTGCTGAGAAGGGAGCCGTGGCTTCCTGGTAGAAGGGACCCGGGGCTCCTTTCTCACTAGGACACGTGGCTTCCCGGCAGAAAGGACCCGTGGCTCCTTTCTTGCTGAAGGGAGTCGCACTCCCTTCTTGCCGGGACCCGCACAGATCCCGGGGAGAAGAGAGCGGGGCTCCCTTCTTGCCAGAACCTGCACGGGTCCCAGAGAAGGGAATGCAGGCTGGGGCTCCCTTCTTGCTGGGACCCATGCGGGTCCCGGATAAGGGAGCCCCGCTCTCTTCTCCCTAGACCCACACGGGTCTGGGCAAAAAGGGAGCTGCCGGGGCTCCCCCTTGGAGGTTCCCCTGTCCAGGGAGCGCCGGAGAAGACACCGCCTGTCTACAAGTGCCAGCTGCTGTCTTTTCCAGCGCTCCGTGGATGGGGATCCCCAGAGGCTCCCCTGTCTGCGGAGCACTAGTGGCTATCTTCTCTGGTGCTCCGCAGACAGGGAATCCCTGGAGTTCCTCTGTCCGGGGAGCGCTTGTGAAGACAGCCGCCAGCGCTCCGCAGATAGGGGAACCTCTAGGGAAGAGAGCTGCCAGCAACTCTTTTCCCCGGGAACTCCTCTGGCCCCCTTGTTCCCAAGCCACAGCTCCCTTCTCCCAGCCCTAGGTCAACTTAAGGAATTAAGTTGATCTAGGGTGTCCACACCTGTGTTAGGTCGACTTAATAAAGTTGACTTAGACTTTAAGTCGACCTAACAGGCAGTAGTTATTAAGTCGACTTAAGGACGCCCTTAAGTCGACTTAAGGAAAGCCCAGTGTGGACATGGAGTAATTTAGGTCGATTTAAAGCATTCTTAAATTGACCTAAATGGCTAGTGTAGACATAGCCTATTAGTTGCTCCAATCTCTTCAGTATCACTATTGCAAGAGGTAGGACAGTTACCGTAGTGGCTCTTTGAAAAGAGGAGTTATTAGGATGGAATTTTGTCAGCCTATAAGAACAAAAGATGTTGTGGGTGACCAAAAGTAATAATTCATGTTTCATGGTGTTACATATTTGAAGATAATCACCATTATAAGAGTGACATACATTGGGCATTTATAGGACACTCTAGCCTAAAGATGGAGGCACCTTTGCTCCTATAATCACTGCCATTGCATTCTCTGGTTGTGCTGTAATTACATGTTATAAATTAAGCACACAGTTTTGTGAAAATGCAGGCCTAGAAGGCACTCAGATGGCTATTATGCTCTTAATATTTTTTCAGCAAGAATTGGCAGCTGCAAATGTTTTCAGCAAGATTGTTGCAATGCTCTGCAGATAGAGGGGGCTAGGGCTCCTTGTGTGACCCTAATATGTAGAGCCCTGCACCGATATAAAAATGTGGCTCCACAACCAATCCATATCAGAGACATGTAAACACATATCCGATCTTTAATCTGCATCTCCATGATTTGTGGATATCTGCAACCGCCCCGCCCCTGCCTTGCAGCAGCTCCGCTCCACTCTGCTCGGCTCCTCATCATCACACTGTGCTTCTGTTTTGTGTTCCTGCCTGTGTGTTCTGTAATGTAACAACTTAAAAGCAGGGGCTTAGTAAATATGCACACACAGTTTTTTATTTTAAAGAACATTACAGAGAGTCCTAAGGATCCTGTTGCAACCTCTGTGTTTTCTTCTGGGGCAGCTGCCTGTCAGTTCCTGGATTGTTAGAGTGCAGCAGCTGCCTCACAGAGCCCGAGGAAGGGGGCAGGGAGGGCGGCACTAGCCAGCAGCTCCCAATACTGTTAGTTCAGAGCCCTGCTGGTCCTGATCATCTGGTTATTCCACCTACTAGAGTGAAGATCAGGTCACTCAACTGTTTAGCATGGGCAAGGTAATTCATTCAGTTGAGGGATCAGATTGGGAGGCTGGCAACCAGGGAAGGGAGAAGCAGCAGCCCATCATCAGCTAATGTGCGTGGGCTCTGGAGAGCTGGGTTCAGGGAGCCCAAGAAACAGCTGAGAGGGGAGAGAGTTGCCAACAGCTCCCAGTGTTTTTCAGAGCCTTCGCTGGCTCCTATCTGAGCAACAAGTCTGGGCTGCTGCAATTTCTCAGCTGATCAGTGGAGGTGGAGACTGGCCACTGAAACTGAACACCAGCTCTGAGGGGCTGGGCTCTGGCTCTCACAGTCTGGAGTCAGAGACTGAAGGACAGCTGGGAGCGGGACCCAAGACCCAGATGAGCCAGTAAAAGCCTGATGCTGTTCAGAGCCCCGGCTAGCCCAGGTCTGAGCAACTCTTATTCTGCTGGGGCTGGCCATGTGAGATGGAGGCTGCTGAGACCACTCAGCTGTTTGGTGCTGGGGGGAATGGCCGGCAGTGGGGGAACTGAGAGGGGGAGCAACTGTTACTCCACCTGGACTGTCCCCTGGATTCAGTCAGGGCTGCAGCTGTAACTAACCAGATGTTCTGGGCGGGGCAATGGTGCTCTCTCTATACCATGACCATGATAAAAATAGTATCCATACCCGAGTCGCAATCCGCAGCAATGGGTCTGCGGATATCCACATTTGCACCCGCGGATGCGGCTATCTGTGGATAAGAAGCAGATATCCGTGGATCTGCAGGGCTCTACTAATATGAATTAGGTTGTTAACAGAAGGGAGCAGGACTCCTTTCCTGCCTCACTGTATTGACTGGAGGATTGTGGGTCTGAGGAAGTAAGAATGACCAGTTCATATAAGCAAGAGTTTATTGTTACTAGAAGAGTTTGAATACAGCCTGAATGCAGATACTCTAATCTGACTACTCGGATTTCTTTTTGGCCCCCATTTCAACACACACCCCCACACACACATCTCCCCCAATATTAAATCCCTTCCCCCCTCACATAATCCTGCCACTGGTCAGTCAAAAGCTTAACCAAATAGACCTTCACTATGGCCCACAGATTGCCAAACTCTGGTGTATTGCTGGATGCAGCAGAGTCGAGAAGTATGGAGCTACCAGTTGTTGGTGTTTTCCCATTAAATTCAGTGGCCAGACAAGAGCATCTAAATGCAGGAAATGCCTGAAGTGGTCTAAAGTCAGGAATGCTGATATTCAGTGAATTTCAGAAAGAGCTCCAGAGAGATCAAATGTTGTTGTTGTTGATGTTGGTTTCAAGTGAGAATATTTGAAATATCAAAGGCCTGATTAGGTTCTTGGGGGGGGGGCAACTATAGGATACGATGTTTCTGGGCACATCTGAATAGTAAGTATGGAAGATTTTCTACTATTTTGATAAATGGGCAAGCATGCAAAGCATAGCATCTGCTACTGGTTATGAAATTCCTTTAGTACTTCTTTGCAGAAATTCAAACATTTGAATAGAAAAAAACCCCAGGGTTTTACTTTCTCACTAAATAAACAAAATGCAGAAAGTCACTCTTTCTGAAGTTAGTAAAACAATGGAGAATGAACTCGTGTAGGATAAGTAAATGGCTAAACCAAAAGAGTGGCATTTATGAAAGCTAATGGAAAATGTTGATAGGTCAGTTCTGTAGCAAAACCTCATCTGTGATGTTTTAAAATGTTTCTAAAATTCTAATCACTTTAACTTCATTTCATTGAAGCTCTGGGTCAAAGATTTCTCTTTTGAGTCAAAGAAGCTGTTGGTGTTGTGTCAAATGGAAAGATCAGGTGCCTGCATATTCTAGAGCTATCACCAATCATTCTCCATGGGAGAATGGGGTATTGGAGTTGGTGCTGTAGAGCTGCTATTACTACGCAGAGCTGGTTGGAACCGGATAGAGAATAAAGGAGATCTCTTGCAAGTTCTTTTACTGCTGAGTGATCATTGAATGCCTCAGTTACCGAAGGTTTACTTGCCATTTTATAATTTGGTTAACCTCATCAGTTACACGTTCAAAACAATCATTTGATTATTGGAAAGATCACATTTTGAAATTCCTAACTTTTTCCGAACAAATTAGTGCAAAAAAGTGAAACCAGTTCTCTACCCCCTCATACGTGTATATACAAATTATTTCAGACTTTGGTTTTTCCCCCCATATAAGATAATTTCCTGACCTTGAATTATTAATCCAATTATATTTCAAATTTATTAAATAACTTTTGGTCTGCAGTTATTCTTGCAAAGTGAACAACCTTTAGTTCATTTTTTTGTTACAGTGCATTTTATGTTCATATAAGGTTGACTTTGTCAAAAGCACTGAGTGTTGTCCTATCTCTACTTCTTCTCAGATTAGTGGTTAAAACTCCCGTTGCCATAAATGGGAGCAAAGTTAGCCAATCCTGACCCTTTTTTTCAAACCTCATCCATTTTATAGAATCAGCAATTCAAACCCAGTGAAGTCCTATCCTGTATGTATTCCTAGGATCACACTGAAGTAAAATCCTGACCCCACTGAAGTCAGTGGTAATTTTTCTATTTGACTTCAATGATTTCAATCTTGGATACCATGCTCAAGGGTGCATAGAGCTAGCCTATGGGCTAGGTGACATGCAAATCCCATTTAAGTTGTGTGGGATTTTTTTTGGGGGGGGAGGGCGGGTGTGGAAGAGAAGGTGGGATTTTGTAAGATTTAAATGTTGGCTAGAACTTGAGCTAGCACTGGGATGCTAACGAAAGGCATCTCTACACTGCCAGCAACTTGAGCATCAATGCAGCAGGATCAGTTGAGCAGGTGGTTGATTGATCCCAGAAGTGCTATCCAGTCAATGCCATTAATACCCTCCCCAAAAGGAATAAAGCTGCATCAACTAGCATCTCCAGTTGACACAGTGCAGTCAAGTGGTATGGCAGTGTATATATGCTTATGTAGCTTGCCTGTTTTCCATCAACTGCCAGTGGCTACAGGTGTATATCAAGCCTAAAGCTTTCAAGTAATTGGTCAGGAGTCTTGCAAAACATTGAATACAACAATGTGCTTAATTATTCACTCATTAATAAGCATTCATTCATTCATAGTTAACTGAAACTAATAAATATACAGCAAATGAACATATAGAATCATGAAATTGTATGTGTTTTGCAAAGAATGTACTCTGAGGAAATGCACAATAAAAGCATCCCAATTTATTAAACTTCAATTTAGTGCAATATGAGTTGGTTGTATTTTCAAATAATTAAACAATTCTATAAAATGTGTATTACATTACATTATTTTACTTTGCTTGGCCCTGGTACCTTAAATATTCCCCTTCATTATTTTCCAAATCCCTTTTCTGTAAACTGTCAAGAATGCTGAAGACAGTTGGATTAAAAATGTACTGAACAGGTGTCAGATTAATTTTAAGATAATTTGGAACAAATATAAAATCTGATTTTATTTTTGGTTTCAAGTCCAAATGAATTGATAAAAGTACAGTATATAAAACTCAGTTTGTAGCTGCACCATATTAACACTTGTATAATAATCTACACAGTATATACACCAAAGGAATTTGTATTCCAGAACCTAACTACCATGTATTCTATAAGAAAAGTAGAGTTTCATTTCAGATAGTTAGTAGCATGTTGGCAAAGTGGTTACATAAGTAACAGTAGGTGTACTTTAATGCCTTGCTTGTAAAACAAGAGATCACCTTGGGCAGCCCTTCTTTGTTTGCTGTCTTTACAAACAATTCAGGGGCGATCAGCCACCACAGTGACAACCTCATTCCTCTACCATCTGCTGGCTGTCAATCAGACAGCAATCCTGAGGCCATTGATGCAGTTGCCAAGCTGATTGGGACTCAGTTGTCAGAAAAGGCTTTATGATGTCAGCTTATCAGATCGTTTCGCTGCATCTACAAAAATAGACTCTTATTTCTGATTTGCATAATTTCCCAAGTTTTTAGGAGCAAAGGAAATACATAATGTAACAAGCTGCTTGTGTGCAAAAATGGATTTTGCTGGAGGATGGTGGTGGTGAAAATCCACAAGACAATACTGTTCTCTCTGAGGGCCAGATCCTGCCTGGGCTTTAAGCAGTCTGCACAAGAACCAGAAAGATTACAGTCCCTGGGCCAGTGCAGCATAGGAACTGTACTACCGGCTCAGGCCTTTCACTCACAAAGGCAAGTTGAACAGGCCTGGTACCGAGTGGGGTTTAAACTGTGCCCAGTCTAGTGACAGGAACACTCCTTGTGCAAGATGGAGGATTCTGGGAAACATTCTGCCTCCCAGGTTTCCCGCTGGATCGATGTGGTTCTGGCCTGACCTTCAACAGGCATACTCTACTATTCTGAGACAACAGAGTCCTGTGGCACTTGTAAAGACTAACAGATTTATTTATTGCATGAGCTTTCGTGGGAGAAAATCCCACTTCGTCCACGAAAGCTCATGCGATAAATAAATCTGTTAGTCTTTAAAAGTGCCACAGGACTCTGTTGTCTTTCTACAATAGACTAACACGGCTACCCCTTTGGAATTTGACTACTATTCTGAGTTAGCAACAAAGGGGATGAAATTTACCCCTGTTCCGTGAAGCAGCACGAGGACTAAGTGCTATTCCTACTTTAGGATTGTAAGTAGGGTTTGACTGGCAAATAGTTCCTGGACCAATCCTCTGAACAAATGTGAATTTTACCCTGTCTGGGAGGAAATGACAGCTCCAGATGATGTGTCTCCTTTAAAGGAGATCTAAAATCCAGCTTGGGCCTATGTCTGATCTTTATAAATCCACTGAACTTTTCACAGGGGCACAATGAACCCCTTTCTCCAGACCAAATTTCACCTCTGGGATTTTAGTCTCTCTACCTGAATATTCCCAGTGAGATTCCACTTGGACACAGTGTTTTCCTTCACTTCTTCTATGCCGCCTGTGAAATGTTGCTGTTCCTGGAGCTCTCAGAACTGACATGAGGGGAGGGAGGAACTTAGACACTAAACTCAAGAAGTGGACCAGACTTTTATTGTATGACTAATACTGTCAACTGCAGTAAAGGGGGACCCCTAACTCCCACAGGGAGGGCAGTCCTTTCACTACACATTTTCCCAACTCCAATTTGACCTGAATTATCTTCAGCGTGGACTTTCTCTCCAAAACCACTAGGGAAAGGCCCTCCAATCACGATGAAGGTCCCATTTGTCTCCCTAAACCCTAGATTCATGCCCCCCCCCCTTCCCTGTTATCAAGCCTTGCTGCCTGAGGTGATCTGGTCTGCTAGATGGGACCCATGGTAAACAGCTCCACCAAGGGTCCAGTGTGGAACTGCAGTTCCCAATTTAGCTTTCCTTGGAACAAAATCTTTAGTTTGTCACTATACTCCAAATAATTGAATGCAACAGCTGAAACTCTGATGTGTTCTTCCACAGTCTTTTTATATAGGCCTTTTAAATAGCTATCATGTCACAGCCCAGAAGTGACTGCATTTCAATGCAGGCTTGAATTCATTTGCATGCTTCCTGCTTCATAGTGATGTACTGAGGCTTAATGAATCTCTGGGGGAAAAAAAGTTTGAGATTGCCACAAATATTAAATAAAATAGGATTAGCTGTATTTCATTCACAAAAAGAGGGAGGAAGGACTCCTTAGAATCACCTCTGTGGCAGGTTATTTAGCCTTGAGACTGGAGTTGAAGAATCTTTGCAAAGTAGGTTCAAGACAGAAAACAAACTGACAGGTAAAACTCCTTTTTGCTTATGAACTTTTACTGCCATCAGTTGAGGATCAGTTCATTCTGTCTGCACTAAATTCAAACCCAGAATCCCTTAGGGAAGAGGGTAGTGCATTAAGGACAGTGCATCCATCAAGAGTACCACCCAGTCCCCTCAAGCCTCGTCTTTTGGAGTGGCAAGATTTATGGGATTTCTGCCACTTAGTACCTTACAACATAAAAACAGTATTAAAAAAGAGACACAGCTGCCAAATTTGGCATAAGCCCTACCAGCAATTCTGGGATTCAACACAACTATATACTGTAGCCTTGGAAAACAGAAATCATAAGTGATACTTAGTGGGACAAATCTTGAAGTCCTTGCTACAGCAAAATCCATGCTCATATCAATGGAAGTTTTGTCTGAGTTGAGGATTTGGCCTGCTGATTTGTATGAGTAATGGGGCTGATCCCGGAAACCCTAACTGAGTAGTCCTTGATCAGCTGAGTAATGTCTCTGTAGTCAATTCATCATCCTTAAAGGCTAACAGCTACTCATGAGATTAGACCACCCAGTGCCCTGAGGGGGGAGAGGCTAATGATCCATAGGGAAAGGGCTTCACAAACTTGAAAACAAGGATAAAGCTATCAAGCCAGATTGATCTCTACTGTAATCCCATTGGCAAATGTCACTCTCTGGAGCAGAGTTTATCGGTGAGGATGAAATTCACCTATGTCCTTTAAGTTCCCACTTAAACTGCATTTGTGTGAGTTCATGTGGCAGTCTGGGTTGTAAGAGGTAGATAAACCAGGGCTGACGTTCCTGTGAATGGTGCAACCCCATTGAAATTAAGGGAATTGAATGAGCAAGATTTGTTCCCTAAATCAATAGACTTTTAAAGACGAGTGAAATAATGACACATTTAGGTGCACCCCTCCCCCATCTCCATCCCTCCCCCTGGTGATTTGTCCTTTACTTTTAAATCTTAAAGGAAACCTATTAGTTTAAACCACTGCTAAGTAAAGCATAAATATAGGGTGTCCCTAGCCAAGTTTCATAGGTATGAAATTTAGTTAACATATATCAAGGGACATCTGTGATTGTCTAGTAAGTATAGAAAAATAAAAACAGGTCCTAGATTTAATTTTATTAGCCGGCATAGCATCAGACACAACGCTTTCATTATAGCAATCCGAATACTTCCTGAATAATTCAGAAGTGCCAAACAGATGACTTGTTGCTTGGATGTGCTAATGAAAATATCAAGGGAATTAATTAACAGTCAATTATATCAATTTTAGATTTGGACATTGATTCTGATGCTAAAAGCAAAGTCTACATTCTTTACTACATCATGATTTTTTTCCCTCCCCAGTACTACAATTTAGCTTAATAATTTCAGTCAAAAGTGTAAAGGAAATAAAAGTTCAGATTTTTTTTTTTTGGTTTTGCTCTACATTTTAATGTGCTCTAGATGAATAAGGATTAAAGTCAGGGTGGGAAAAAGCACTGGTTATGCAGATTTGGCTAGTTTGATCTTTTATAGTAAGCTGTTTGGGGGAAAGTTTATAATCTATAGATTCAAATTTCTATCAGAAAACAAAATTATGATATTTATATTTTAAAATTGCATTCAAAATAGACAAGGGAAATTGTTATAGTTCACTATTTAAAAATATTTTTTTTTCGAAAGTGGAAGTTTTGGGTTTTGCTCAAGTCCCATGGAGAGTAAGATTATTTAAGGATATTTTGTTAAGCTCTACATCTGTAAAAGCACTAACATTCTCTGATCTTTGATATTAGGGGGAGGCATAGCACTGAAATCAGTTTTTGCATGATTTGGCACAAGTTGTCTAGACTGGTTTATGAAAAATGACAGCTAGTAGGAAAGTAATTAAAAATGTATTTTGCTGAAAGCAAAAGTATTTTTGGACTCTCTAAGAGACATCTATACTTTGCCAAACATTTCTACAATTGTTTTATATTAACTGGAGGATTTAACATTCTTGAAAATGTATACATGGATAATTGTACATAGATAGCTTTATAGCCAAGTCTTTTCTCAACTCTTGGAAAAAAAAATGGTTTCAAGAACCAGAGTAGAGAAAATGATCAGAGTATTTACAAATCCCTTTGACATCTTGCACAAATTATTCTGACTGACAATAGATGTTGTTTCAAGTCCCCTCAATGAATTAAAATGTTCTAGGGCTATAAAATCAGGCAGACATACAGATTTACGTGGTGTTACATTTGCTTTTAGGTTTGCCCATAAAACGCGATGGCCCCAAACAAAAACACCAGAGCTCAACATCCTGAACCTTGGAGGATTCAGGATCTAAATACAGAACCCAGCTCAGTGGCACAAGTCAATCTAATTCCACGGGTGCTGAGATGCAAATCACAAAACATGGCCAAGAAGACTTGGTGCAGCTCAGGAAGTTGTTTCAAAAATAATTTTAAGTCATCTTTGCACATACTCTCCTAATCCTGATCTTACTCTGCTTTGGACCAGTCTCTTTGCACAATGCTGAGCAGCCCTTATGTTGACTGCCAACAGCTCCAAGAAGACATGCCACTGGCTGTGTGTCACTGGGACAAAAACGAGCTCTGGCCATGCCCAAAAGAAATGGTCACATTTAACAGCTGGGAAGGAGATGTTAAGGACCGTAGGCCATCTTCTGATTGTGATGCTGGTAAATCACTTGCCAGTTCTTGGCGAGTCTGCGAACAGTGACAAATTCATAGCTGGAAACCAGACCAGCTCACTTACGTTAATATTGTTCAATAGGGGTGTTGAACTTGTAAGATTGTGTTTAGACTCTGTAAAAATCAGTTCATTGGAAGTTGTTGCAGCTCACTTACGTTAATATGTCGGCGGGAGAGCTTCCCCCAGCAACATAACGGCTGTTGCTCATTGAGGTGACTTTATGTTGACGGGCAAGCTCTCTCCCACTGGAATAGATTTTATAGCAGCTCAGCTGCATCGATGCATGTTGCTGGTAGACATGACCTAAGTGGGCCATTGTGGAAAACTGCAACACAGACCGATTTGATGACCTTTTTACACCCATGAAGATGTTACTGAGAGTAAGCATATCCCATGAGCTTGAATTCTGGAAGAGGGAAATTGAAGTAGCTAACATGAAGATTTTTCATCTTTTTGCTGTTTGAACTTTTACAAGAGCTGGTGCTAAAGAACAAAAAGCAGAGATTCCCTCCCCTCCTCCCCCCGCCAACATCAACCCAGGTTAGCATTAAAGATATTCATTGCTGACAGATTACTATATTTCTGCCACCTTTTGGAACAATAGGCCAAACTCATTTGTGTATATATGTTGTCTGCTTTCACCTTAAATAACTCTCTCACTTCTTTTTCCTAGCTAATATATATCCTTAATTAGTTTTCTATAGGATCAGCTACCATTGTAATCTTTTCAGTGTGAGATCTGAGAAACAAATTGCTTTGGGGTAAGTAATTAGTCTCTTGGTTCTGGGAGCAGCCTGACTATTTTGGGATTTTTGGTGTAAATGACCTTTATCACAAAGTCCAGCTTGCCAGAGTGGCAAGATAGACAAGGGAGCCCAAGAAGACTCTCTGTGATAAGACTGTTACAGTGATCCAGGAGTTCACCTGCTTTGGTGAAATCTAATTATAGAACACAACCTCCATCTGGTTGCTTGTTTTTGCCAGTTTACCCTCACGGTAGAACGACCACTTGTGAGCTACTGGAGACAGAGTGAACGGAGTATCCCCCCAAACCAGATCTGGCTTTGCATAGGCTCCTCATTCCAATGTAATGTAAGTTCATTAGAGTTGTATCAAATTGTACTTCAAACCCCATAATGTACTACCATGCAATAAATGTGAAGTGCCACTTTCCAGTTAGGGCTGTGCAGATGTAGTTATGGGGGTCAGGTAAAGAAACCAAAGGCCATTTTCTCACTTTCAGCCCCATGCTGCATAGCAGCAGAGAGGGATTTCTACTGTAGCTAGTGCTTGACAAGGCAGCTACTATGCTGAACAGTGTGTGATTAGTTCCTCAACCTGACTAATGAATGTACTGTTGTCTACAACATGCACTAGCCAGAGGGATATACTGCTCCTATACAAAGGAGCGGACAAATTTGCCCCACGTCACATCCATACACTGCTCCCCCTGAAATATTGCCCTCACCAGCAGGATCTCAGGAGTAGAAGACAGTAAACTGCATCCCTGCTTTTTCTAATAGCTCCAGCCCAGGCAAAATATGTCCTCAAGTATGATATAAGTAATTCATTTCAATGAGTTTATTTCACTAATGCAAATTTATCATTCTCAGGTTAGATTTCTGATGCAATGTTTTAGAGATGAAAAATCGAATATGAAGGACATCAATAAAGTGCTGTCATTTATTTTAAAGCTGAAGATTAAATTAAAGTATTAATAAAAATAGTCTGAAACCATTGTGGAGAGTCCATTGATCTATACCTGTCATTCATCCTGCCCTAGCATCCTTGAATAGTGTTTTATTTATCATACTGTCATTCTGGTATCAAATAGCCATTCTATAGTGGATCACGGATTGGAAATTCAGAACTAGCTTTCTTATGAAAAATTTCCTAGTATTGCTTTTATGAGTAACCTTAAAACCTGCTATGGAAGAAATACTACATACCGCTCAGAAGCCATATTCAACCTTGGATCTGCACAGACCTTAGTGGGAGTTCTGTGTTTGATTATAGAGCAGTTTGTGATAGTATTCTCTCATTCACCTATGCAGGCCCCATTAATTACACTTAACATCCTTTAGAATGTGCTTTGAACTCCTCAACAAAAAATGCCCCACGTACAGATCCAGTGCTGTACATGGAAACATATTCTGATTGTTTGTGTTGGAAATGTTCAGTGTAGCAGACATTTTAAGCAGATATTCATAAAGCTGTTTTGAACTAAGCTGTCTTGAGGTTTATGATATTACAAAGATAGTTATACAAATGTTAACTTTAAAAGTTGACTCTCACAAGCCTTTCTCTGCACTTTATATTGAATATTATAGCTCCCCCTGCCTTTTTTTCCCCCTTTCTCATTTCTGCTAGGTTTAAACCCTTCTCTTTGGTTGTGGCATTGTATCCTATAATATGTGTCATACTAATTGACCCTGATCTCCATCTATGATTCTGCATGTCCTGGCTATGTGGATTTTCATTACCATCTTATCTTAGTGTAATATTAATTTTTCCCCTAATTGATATGCACAGTCAGACATAGTTAATCCATGCTTATCTTCTACATATGTCCAAGTATCCCAAAGGTTTAATGAACATCGATAACCAGTCTTATGGGAACAGCAGCAAACTCCTGAACTTATAGGGGCTTGTTTGCAGCTCAGGTAAACAAATAAATCCAGCTCATGATTTAAGAGACTGTGATAGAAGGTCAAATGCTGCTCTCAGTTATGGTTCACCAGTGTAAAGCTGGAGTAAGACTGTTGAAGTCAGTAAAGTTATTCCTAATTTACATAGTTACATTTGCTGCAGAACTTGTCCGAGAGCCTGTAGGTCCCTTCTTCTGCCACTAATTAAGTCTGTGTTATAAAGTACATCATCATTTAAATTAGAAAGTGGCTCTTTTGTTTCACTTATATGATTGCACTATTATGTTACACTTTGAATGGCACCCCAGAAGACAGAGATAACTAGTGCGGATCACAGAAAACAGGTATTGTATGCTTTCTGAATGATCTTCAAGTGTACAGCATATTTTACCAATCCAGTGTTATGTGACATGTTCTGAGGGTAAGCTCCTATCTACTGACCCACTAGTTGTACATAATATATAGTGAGGGTATTAGTTATGGATTATGGAGATTTATTACAAAGTATTTTTTAATAGTCCTGTCAATTGCCAACTGATGCATACTATTATATATAGTCTAAGTCATCCCATGAAATATTATTATATACATTATCTAAGCCGTGTGTATGGCATACTAAATGTGCTGTGCTTGTAATGTACATTCACTGATCCCACTGCCAAAGTGCCTGTGTTTGAGAGTAAAATGTTTCCCTTTGGGGGTTTGTGGTGAGGCACATACTACTGAAGGGTAGATTATTGGGTATGTCATGAGCATCATGGGCAGCCAGAAAATACCACTGAACGGGCCTTTTCCTTAGCATATTGACTAAGGAAGCCATTTATCAGAGCTGAAATGTCTATCTAATGTTGGAGGCTGTTGAACCAGGCTTCCTTGGAAGGGTTGGCATTCTGACTCCCAATGTGTGAAAGCCACTGTGCTGACCTGTCACTCACGTTGGTTAGATAATATCATACCTGGAATAAATTACATGGTGTTTCAGTTTAGGTCTCAGCTTGAACACCCAGTAGAAAGCTTGAACTGATGAACCTCATTATTCAATGATGTTTGTTTGAATCATTCTCCCCCTACCCCCCTCCGCCCCCACGTCCTCATTATTCTTGTTTTGAATGGGTTTGACGTTACGTATCAATTTTAAGCTGTAACTGAAAATAATCCAGCTCCTTTATGGGTCAGAGAGGGGGAAGATAGAGAATTGCATTAAAGAACAGACTAGATGCTGAAGGACTTTATTACTGAGTGGTGTCATCGCATTTACACTCTTATAATAACTAAGAGCCAAGGCTGGAGAGGAGTACTTGCGGCTTACATTAACTTCAACTCAAGGTACAGGTGCCCAGCCCTTCTTAGGATCTGGCTTCAACTGTGTAGCCATGTGGAAGAAACAGCTGTTGACAATTGGAGCTTTTCACCATCCCCACCCTTTGTGTGTTTCTGTTTATGTAGCTCCTCCCTGCCTCCCTCTCCTGCCTTATTAGAGTCATTAAAAAGGGTGTAAGCCATTCCCCTTACTAGACAGCTGTACACTTTGGGCTTGATGACCCTGATCCTCCTGGTGCTCCGCCGATCTCCTTTCAATTGTTTCATCAGCTGCATGACTGTCAGCTCACACCTGACAAGTGACAAGTCTCCGACTCCTGCTGACTAGATAATCAGAGTCTTGTCAGAGCTGTCAATACCCTGCAGATAGGAGAGGACAAAGAGAGGAAAGGTTTCTACAGAAACCACTGCCTTCAAAAAATAATACTGTCGATTCTTCTTACAGAAATCACCTGTTTGTTTCAACATTATTTATTACTGAAAATGCGGACTCCCTAGAATAAGCACATAGGTGGAAATAAGCACAGATGCCTTTAATGACATAACCCCATCCAAATCCCTACTACCCCAAATGTTTTGTTAGAAATGGTTTTGAATTCCTGATCAAATGAAAAATGTAACATTCAGCAGTCATTTAACCTCTCTGCAGAATGTGAGGGTGATCATTTGAAGCATGACAATAATTGTTCTTTGATAAGAAAAAACATAGTTTTTTAAAGCAAAGAACACACAGAAACATGCTTGTGTGCCATAGTAAACCAATGGCATTTATGTTCATTTTGGAACTTTTTCAAATCTGGATTTGATTTAAAATGTTAATTAAACAGGGCCAAATTCTTTCTTCAGTTATATCACTCTAAATCTGCAATAATTTCACTTATGACAAGTTTCATCTGCATTTCATTGGTATAAGTACAACACTTTTTTAAAATGAGGCTAAAGAACTATTCTGTATGGGTTTTTATATTGCACTCATCATTGTAAGATCTGAGCACCTTCCAGCAACATCATTAACTTCTGTCATGTGGTTGGTCTCCCAATCTCCTCCCCCAGGGGAAAAGCATGTGCAGTGGAGTGTATTGTTTTCCTGGGGGGAGTTCATTCCACTGTCTCAGAACCTCCCCTCCCCTCCACTGAAGAAAGCATTGTTCCCTTCCCGGACAAACTTTACCCTTATTGTAGAAACTTCCTTTGGGCCAAAGGAGTGAAGTTGCCAATTACTGTCTTCATTCCAGATGCCCTGTTGTATTTACTCTTTAAAAAAGATATATTCTGGCTTTAAAACTATGCAGTAGTCATTTATTCTGTACATGCTAAATTCAACAAACAAAATTTTAATCCAGTGTTTTTATTAGGAAAACACCTCACCATTGCTTTGAAGAACAGCTACACTGACATTACTATTTACAACTGGCAGTCTCTTTCAGTAATGACATCAGAGGGCTCTGACACATGCCTGGCATTGGGTATAGAAGAGTATATTTGGCCCATAGCAAAGAGAGATGTCTTGAAACATTTGGCAAAACAAGAAGTCTGAGGCAGAGTTTCAGTCAGGGCTCTCTGTTTGCTGTTCATTAGTTCAAGTTCATGTTATTTGCCCAGCATTTCTGGTAGGGGTCTCACTGCATCAGTCTCCTATGTGCATCATCAAGGTTCTGCTTCCCCAGCTTCCAGTCTATTTCTTTGCTGTTAGGAATGATTTTCCCAGACAATAAAAATTCTAGAGAGGCTTGGCCTAAATGGAGATTATTGAGGCTCTTTAAGTTTTAGGCCCCACTCCTCTCATTGTCTTCTATTTCTTCTCCAGCTCTCACTTGGGGGAGAAGGCCGGAAGATCTTGAAAGCACAGCTGGCTGGATTCCCAACATACTATTCTGGTATCCAGCACTTTTGCTAGATGGGCTATGTTTAGGACCCTCCTTAGAAGGGTACCCCACCCATTCTAAGTACTGAGCAGATTCAGTAGCTCTGGTGTCAGTGTCTGATGGAGCCCCAGGCTTCTTGGTGAAGAGTTCATGTCATATTATCTGAACTGCTGAGGCACTAGGGTAAATACTCCTATCCAGGTAACCCTTGGATGGGTCCTGTGGGGAAACAGCCCAGGGTGGGGGTTGAGGCGGTGCAGGATGCTTCACATCGGGTCCCTAGGCAGGTCCTGGAGTAGTGGGTGATCCCAGGTCCCTTCCTGCCTTCTCCAAACCACTAGGACCATGATGGTGATAGATGGTGGCAACCACTGAAGCAAGTGGCAAGCCAGGGCTGTCCAACAGCCCCCATAAGTGTGTGTGGGGGGGGGAGAGGGGATGGGGAAACACTGACTGTGGCTCAGCTGAAGGGCTGAGGCCAGTGGAATATGGGGGCGGGGCAGGACAGAGCTAAGAAGGCCGCCCCAATGACATCAAGGTGACAGATCACAGGTTGGAGATGGGGTTGCCCACTTGAGCTATTCCCCTATAACATCACCAGGAGATGCCTGTCTGGTGCGGAGTGTGCCATCCCGTCTCAGAATTCTACAGAAAAACTGCTCTCGCTCTGTGTGGTATAGGTGTGGTATCACCGTCTATCATCAAGAGGTGAGGTAGTGAGGAGAAACTTAGGAGGGTAGGTGGCTTGCGGAGTGGTGGTAGTTTGTACTTTAAGCAGCTCCGGCTTGTTCATCTCCCAGTCTGTTATCGGGCTAATGGAGAACAGAATCAGGGTCAGTTGTGAAATAGTTGGATATGGAAGGCTCCCGCTCCAGCTTCTCAAAGACTCTGAAGTAGAGGTGGGCAGAGCTGGTGAGAGATTCAACATGGTAAGCTATAGCTGAAGCATTATCATAGCTGTCTCAGTTGCAGGCTGGCAATGCGTCTATATAGCAATTCTGAGTAGGTGAAATAAACTGCTGAGCCATGGAGGCAAAGCCCTGTTTATATCTGAAGCAGACCATAAACTTCTGGGTGTAAGGTTCGACAGTGACATTGCTATTTAAAGTGATATCCAGTTGTGAAAAACTGATATATAAACTATCTGATGTTGCTACAGATAATGTAAATTGATGTATTAATGCAACCATGTATAATACCACTGTACTTAACTCAATGAGATATATTTAAATTGGCTGGTTTTAAAATTGCATAATATAGCAATACTTATTTTCTACATAGTTGTTAAACCTTGATAAATACCTTTTAAGCAATCTGATTGTTTTAATTAGCATACAATGCATGTTCTGATACATTTAGTTTAAATACATAATTAGGTGTATTTAAAGCACTTAATTTAAAGTATTGCTGCTTATTTTAAACAATAGTTTTCTTATTAGGAGTGAGTTTATTTGTGAGTCAATGTCAGTTAAAGTGCAAGTGGGTGGAAAAGAGTTAGATGTATTACTTAAAAAGAAAGCAATAGACAAAGTAGGTGGCAGCAAGTAAATAAAGAAACTGGTTAAAATAGTATCAGAATTATCTGTTCATTTCTAATTGTATCCATCTGCCTGAAGAAAAAGACAGAAGGAGAAGAAAAAGTCCAGAGGTTTGAGTCTGCTTTTTTTAACACAGTTGGACATTGGTTTAGTCCTGCCTGATTTATATCCATAGAAACAAAAAGAGAACCAGACTCCAAGTTTGTAATACTGCACTAAATACAATTGGATAAATGCAAGCCACTTGATGAATCAGCTGGGTTCATGTTGTTAGGAGCCGTGTGAAACCTGATTGCTTCACTTCGTAATGGTGTTCATGGACTGAACCCAGCTCTTTGGTTTGCAGAGCTGGAAGTGTATCAACCCGAGTATGCTTGCTTGTAAATCTATGTTCAAATGCACTTGCATCTTGAAGAGAAATATGAAATCTTCATATAGATAACCTTTTCAGAATCAATAAGGCATAGTGTTTCACAGTGCTTACCTAACATGCCTTCGTTACTGGCAGAAATTGTTGTGGGAGAGTCAGGGAAACCAACTGGGATGAGGTGGATTTGGCAATTTATCAGCTGTTCAAACAATCTCAGTCCACCCTTTGAAAATTCACAAGCATGGGCTAAAGTTTGTAAATGCTCAGACCTCAAATCCAATGTCAAATGAGTCCATCTAAATATTGTGCCCGACTCTGTACAACACCTGAGCTGCATGATGTCTACACTTGACTAAAACTACAGTATTGAAGAGATTCCAATCTGGAAAGAGTGAGCAGATGCTACACCATTCAAAGCACCTTCCTTCCAACAAAGTGACATCAAAACATTGGTGATATCTGTAGCCCTAGTAGCGTATTACACTCAAATTGTTACAAATTTGTCATTTAAAAAGTGATAGTAACTAATAGTAGCAATGTGATGCGTTAACGTGGGCTGACAGACCTGATGCACAGGTGTGCTTAGAGCTAGTGTATAACGACCAGGTAAAGATCAGACTATGAGGGTCAGGCTGAGGACCACTTTGCAACAGAAGAGTGCGATAAAGCCGCACTAACAGACCCAAGTGTGGGATCCGTTCACATCATTATTATTATGAATAAGTATTATTATTAACAGTGCAAGGGGAGTCTTGGGTCCAATATATTAAACTGCAATATATACCCTGAACTGCTTTAGGAAATTCCAAAGGGGGTGACAAGACACGCAAGTTATAGCACATGGTAACATGGGACCTTTAAATATTTTGAACTTTCTTGAATTGCCGACGTGGAGACAAAAATTGCAAGACAGTAGAAAAGAAACTTTTGGTTTCCAGTTATTTTAGTTTTCTAATAACAGATGAAAATAAATTGTTGATACAATCATTTATTTCTATAGCACCTGCCATATTATAAAGAACTTCACAAACATGTATGACTAGTGTTCAGTGCTCCCCACTAGTTGATAGAAATGTTTCATCTCCCAAAATTTCCACAATTTGTTCATTTTTATTGAAAAAACAACAAAAATCTAAAAAGTTGCAATCAAATTTGAAAACTCAAGCCTTGGGAGACAGTGTCTCCTCACTTACAGACACCCTTCAACCTTAAACAGATATTCACCAGCAGCTACAGACTAAACAACAGAAACATTAAAGCATGCACATATCCCTGCAACAAACCACAATGCCAACTTTGCCCATATATCTATACAAAAGACACCATCACAGGACCTAATCAAGCCAGCTATTCCATCAAGGGCTCATTCACCTGCTCATCCACCAATGTGATTTATGCCACCAGGTGCTGGAAATGCCCCTCTGCCCTATATATTGGACAAACAGGGCAGTCTCTACATAAAAGAATAAATGGACACAAGTCTAACATCAGAAATCACAACATTCCAAATAAGTGTTCCAATAAGGGAACACTTCAATCTCCCTGCTCACTCCATTGATGACTTGTTAATAGCTGTGCTCAAATAAATGAATAACAAATTGCAGCTTCAAAGAGAAACTGCAGAACTGGAATTTATATGCATATTTGACTTCATTGCCTCAGGGTTAAAGAGGGACTACAGATTTTTTTTCTCATTAGAACAGGTGATTTGATCTCACCTTCCTCTATATGCTGTTCTCCAGTGTTTGAATCTCAACATCTACTTTGATTTACTGTTTCAGCCTGACCTGATCCTATGTCATACACTTCCCTGCATTTAATTTCCTCTCATTCTCTAAAGTTCCCCATCTTCAAAGCTTCTGACAAAGTGGGATTTTCTTCCACAAAAGCTCATGCAATAAATAAATGTGTTAGTCTTTAAAAGTTCCATATGACTCCTTGTTTGTTTTGCTGAACTAGACTAACATGGCTACCCCTTTGGAACATGTAAATATACAGTCACTTATGGGTTGTAACATTAGAATGAAAATAGGAAGTTTAACAAATTTCTTGTTTTGGCTATGAGTAACCAGATTATCTAGATATAGGATAGTATTAAATATACATACTCCAAGCACATTTTTTAAATATTTAAGGGTTATTTTGAAACTTCTAAATGAAAGGGCTGCAGCAGGAGTTTTGCATCATTTTCAATAAAACTAATGATACTTTACTAACTATTATTGTAAAGACTTGGCATGATTTTGCTATACTGTACATACATCTTCTATATGTCAACTGCATAGAGGTGTGAATTACAATGATTATCAAATAATTGCATTACGTTTCAGTAGTCTGTCTTTTCCAAAGACGCATTTATTCTGTCTCTCTAGAAAGATATTTATCCTTTTATAGTCTCAATTTTGCCTTATTTTACAAAAAGGAGGCCTGTGGAACTTTTCCAGAAAGTTCTCAATGAATTAAATCTGAAGTGTTTTGTAGACTCATCACATCTGGAGAGGATAAAAGACCTGTCAGGTCAACTACTCCACCCTCTCTCTCTCTGTCTATTAAACATTGTTGCTTATGCTGTATTTTCCATTATTTTGTCCTGTCCTAATTGAAACAATCAAATTTATTCAGGAGTTGGATTCTATTTCTGTGTGATTCTAGGCAAACTGCTTCACAACCCTCTTTCTAAGTTTCAGTGATACTTGCCTGCCTTTGTAAAGCACTTTGAGAAATAGGAATCCAAAATGCTGGACAAGACCTGGATAAAACTAGTCAAGTACTGAAAACTTTTTTTTTGCAAAAAATGTGGAATTTTAAAGTTGTTTTCATTTTTAAAGTGTTCAACATAAACCCATTTCTTGTGTTTTCAACTTTGATTGCAACTTTTTAGATTTTTGTTGTTTTTTCAATAAAAATGAACAAATTGTGGAAATTTTGGGAGATGAAACATTTCTATCAACATTTTTTATTTTATTGAAAAAAAGAGGAACAATAACATAAGTTGACAATATTTTAAAAAAATCATTTTCACAATAGCCTTTCTAAATGAAAAACATTTCTATTTAATAATTTTCACCAAAGTGATATTATTAAGCTTCCACCAATTTCTTAGGGTTACTGTTTCAGACAGACAACAGAGTCCTGTGGCACTTTTAAATAAATCTGTTGGTCTTTAAAAGTGCCACAGGACTCTGTTGTCTTTCTACAATAGACTAATACAGCTACCCCTTTGGAATTTGTTTCAGACAGGATACAAAATACTTCTCTAATGCTGCTCATAACTCATTTAACCTACTAGTCCATTTTCATATACTTTGTTACCATTTGTAAAAGCTTGAGCTGAGTCTGACTTAAGATAATGTTGACACAGTCTGAATTCACTACTAAACATACATAGAATGGAAACCTAAAAACTGGTGTTGCATGCCTGCCAAATTAGCCATGATTGTGTTTTCAGCCCCCTGCTGGTAGGCCTTGGCCTAGACCTATAAAGGGATTTAGGTGCCTAACTATTATTTTAGGTGCCTATATTCAAAATTTAGATCCTATAAATGTCTGTAGGTGCATAAATTCCCACCACACAGTCTCCTAGGTGCCCAACTTTTACAGGTCAATATGCACGCTGCCCCCTAAATTATGACACCTGGACACCTACTCTACACCTAATCCTTGGAAATATCTTCAAACTAGGCATTGCATTGTCTATCTGGCCTTCAGAGTCTGATCTGGTAAGTGTTTTCAGAGGCCTCTGAAAACAACACAAGAGGAGAAGATGCTGCTGCCCCTCCTTAAACTTTAGTTTAATGGTAAGAGCATTCATCCATGATTTGGGAGATCCAGGTTAAATCCCTCCCTGTCGTTGAGCCAGGACTTGCACTTGGCTCACCCACATTGCAAGAGAGTGCCCTAAAAGTGAGCTACAGTGTTTGTTGGGATAGCACTTTCTTAGTCTCTCCTGTTGTTGTTTCATGTTATGTATATTATATGACCACTGGAACAGAGACTTGAACTTTAGGGCTCCTGCAGCCCATGGGCGTGTCCTAACTTCTGGGCTCTTTCTCTGGTCACTGAATAGTTAATTACAGCCTACTGGAGATATGGAGGTAAACAAGAACATTGCACAGTACCAGAACACAACAAAGGAAACTGCCCCTGAAGATGGGCAGAAGTCTGCTGTTCTCCCCCACCCCCCACTGCAAAAGTGCAAAGTTAAAACTCCAAGTTCTGACATGCTGCAAGCATGCACATTTATGTGACCATCATGCAGAGCATAAGGGGTTTTTTTTCAACAGCCTGGAACAGGAAGATGTGGTGAATATTAGCTCATGTGCTACCACCCTGTGCAGACTTAGGTTGAATGGATGGCACTCAGGACAGAATTTGGGCCACTCTGTCTTGGTCAATTGTGAGAATACTGTCCCACAGAGGTTTGTTGATTGTGTTGACTCCTGGTAGTTCAGTAGATTACGAATCTTGTTTCTATCTCAGTGGATGCATCTGCCCTTGAACCAATGGACTTTGTCTCCCAGCTGAAAAGACTATATCATCAAAATGAAACTTCACGCAACTTCTGTCACAGCTTTTGTTTCATCTCAGTCAGTGTTGCTATTGTTGCTACTAGAGCAGAGTGAATAATTCTCAATAAATCATTTTCCAAAGGGGTAGCCGTGTTAGTCTATTGTAGAAAGACAACAGAGTCTTGTGGCACTTTTAAATAAATCTGTTAGTCTTTAAAAGTGCCACAAGACTCTGTTGTCTTTCAATAAATCATGTGTCTGGTGGATTTAGGCTTTTTTCTGTGAGTGTGGCTGAAGCAGATTTTAGTAGAAAATACGAGTGAATATTTATGAAGCATTTTTTCTTGCCATATTTGCTCACCTCTGGTTTGGTCATTCTCCTAGTAGTCATTGATCAGTTCAAGAAACTACAGCAAATCCTGTCCCAGTGTAATATGGTAAGAAACGATATGGCAGGTTCCAGGTTACATCAACTGTTATCATTTTTCCAAACTCTTTCCCTTGAACTCCTTAATTGACCATTGCCCACAGGTATAGCTTGCTTATGTTCACTACTGCACAATTATTAGCTGGTATGAAGTCACATGCCTGCCCAGTTTAACTTCCTAGTGCAACATTCCTTATCCTGTCCCAGTATTTCTCTGATGAGTGGCTGTCATCCACTGTTATCAGGGTAGAAGGTATTATCTTAAACTTTCTCCTTTGAATATAACTTTGTATAATATTTCCAAACACGTCATTGTTTGTTGCATTGCCTCTCGCCTTCTGGCACTTGCTTCATCTTGCTCTGATGGCTTCTTGGCTCCATGAACTCTAGGAAATGCTCATTCTCTTGGTCTCCTGGGTTCTTTTATTTTTAGCATAGTAACTTCCAGTAAAAAGATAGCATCATTCTCTTAATTGTTTAATGGCTTACCTTTATTTTTATCGTGCTCATGGGTAAGTAGTGCTGCTTATCAATTAACACCTTTTCTCTTTTCAAGCCATCTCCAGTTCTACAGTATTATTTAGCTAGGAGTTTGGGTCATGACTCGTTACAAAAATCTGTATTTAATACTTCCTTATACAGAATCTAAATTATTTTTGGTAATCTATATAGAGATTATGCATAATACAATTAATTGATGTAAATGGTTTCAATTCTCCTTAATATGACAAATCTCTAGTGTGAAATATTCTGAGTTAATGATCAACATAAAATAGAGTTCATTTTTAATGCAAGTACAAGATTTGAATTAATTTGTAGTTAGAGCAGAATTATTAAACTGAATATTATATATACACATTTTCTTTTGAGGATCATTTACGTGTAAGAGATAAGGTGATATAATCAAACTTCATTTTACATAGTGTACTATTGGTGCAGATATATTTTAAAGTTCTTCTAAGGTTCATCTACTCTGCCTTTTGTCAGCAACTCCAACATGGATTTGCACTGAAAATTAGCATTTTAGTTTAAAGTGGGCCACGTCATCGACTGGTGTAAATTGCTCTAACTCTATTGGCTTGAATGGGAAAAGGCCAGTTTACAACAGCCAAGGGTATATTCTGTTGTCTATATCTCAGAATCCAAAAGAGCAGCAGACTATCCTCTTGGACAAGAACCTGCCAGATAAGTCCATTAAGTCCATTTTCAGGTATAAAATCTCTAACAAAGGGCATCAGAATACCTGGTATGTTTTCAAATGATGTCACTGACTAATCTACATTGAGCATAGTATTAATGCAAGCTAGAGACTGCAAGCGGGGCAAGAATGTTAGTAGCATATTAACATAAAACTGTGCACCATTATCACGGTCTCAATTTTAGATTTAATGTGAGTGATGTATTGTAATATTACTGTTAAATTTATGGCAGTGAGATAACAGACCAATTTTCCTACAAAAGCATAAAGATGAGGGGAAATATCAGGATAAGTGCCAAACTGAATTTGAATATTGCTTAAAAGATGCACAGGTAGATAGAAACAACTTCAGGGAATATTTTTTTCTGCTAGATCTTGTCACTATTTTTTCTTTCAGCGGGAACCTATAGTAAATAAGAGCTTGTCTATATGAACAGTTAGTTCACAGGAATCTACCTTGCACTGGCCTGCCATGAACTCGCTGTCCTTGTGGACCCTGTTGATGCGTGCCGTTGTTTTTGTGCTTTAATCTACCTCGCTTAAGATGTAATGCAGTTTCATGATACTCTTACAGAGTGCTGGATATATGCAGCTTAGAAATATTTCTGTTCAGGAAGCCTTGCTTAAAATGATGATGTATCTTGGTGTTTTTGTTTCTAGCATGGCGCATGAGTGAGGGCCAACCAGTTTTAAAATAATTTAGTCCCTGTTGCTTTTCAGTAGAAATCTTTTTGCCCTAAATTTCAATATCTTTCAGCATTTCAACTGTGATGGAATGGGCCCATCACAAGAATGCTGTATAACCAAGATCTTGCAGGGGAAGAGGCACATTGATTTGGGAACATTTAAAACATAAGAAAGCATATATTATTCTAAACTAGGAGGCTGAGGGATATTTATTTTTTGAGCACCACAGTGTCTTGCAAATCAGACAGTGAAAACAAAATATTAAAATTACATTAAAATATTTGCCAATATCCCTTTTTAATGTTAATTTTAAAAGAATATTTATGGTTTAGTAAGATTTAGAAAAGATCTTTTCATTGTTAATGTTTTGAGCATATACAGTATGCAATATATTACAACAAAGTCCATTTAAGTTAATGGGAAAACTTCAGTTTACCTTAATGAGCTATGGATCAGATTCCATTTTTATAAGCAAAGAAAAGATTCCATTAATTTTTAGAAACCTGCTCTATGGCCAGACTATAAGGATCTGATTTTGTGAACTTCCAGTGTTTGGGGAGGGAAAGGAGCACATTTTCAACAAAGACTTGTGTGCTTAATTTGCACACACATAGTACCTGCAATTGCACACAGAAGTGACCATGTATCCATCTAACTCAGTGGTTCTCAAACTGGGGGAGGGGCGTGCCCCCCCCCAGATGTGAGTGAAGAAAATTCAAGGGGGGGCGTGAGGCTGTGAAATTTCCGTAGCAAAAAATTTTTGCATTAAGAAAACCTATGTGTGGTTATTTGTAATTGTACAATTACGAATCAAATTTTTGTTAAAAGGGGGTTGGATGATGGTAAAGGAGAGGTAGGGAGTCATGAGGGTTTCTCAGAAATCAGAAAGGAGGCGTCATGCCAAAAAGTTTGGGAACCTCTGATCTAACTGATTGTGCACAAATACATTTAATACAAATAACTATTTTCTGTGAAGATGTGCAAAAATCATAATTTATTTTGTAGTGTGATCAAAGAACACTGTAATACAGGAGAGGCTGTATAGCTTTAGTAACTGCTTCCTGTTTTAATTTTGCATTATTTGGATTATATTTTCTTGTAATATGACTGATGTAATTACAACTGGACAGAGAATCCCAGATTCCAAAATCAGCAGAAGTGTGCATCAAAGTCACATGGTTAATATCCTAAATTAGAGTATTTGGCCTATCTTTAATTGTAGTGGGTGCCCTCAGCAATGAAGCAAGTGGCTTCCCCCATTAGAAATGAGTTTTAGCCAGAAATCTATATTCTGTCATACTGAATTATGCATCCTACTAATCAAAAGAGAAGCTGGTGGCACCCGACATGGAGAAGGCTACATCTGTTCTAAATCCTGCCCTTCTAAGCAGCATCATTGTCAAACATGGGGAAGATCACTTAGCTGGATATAAAAGATGCTGTATTCAAGCCAAAAAAGGAAAGGAATCCTGATTTTATTTGAATAAGCTTATTTTATTGGGTGGAGGAAAGTAATTGAATTACATACGGGAAAATAAGCTCCTGTGAGAAATATAGACACATAGTGTATAGTGTGTATTTTTTAAAAAAACAAACAAAAAAGTTTAGAATGACAGGCTGTGACACAACGTGACAAACACAAGGATCCTAAGCCTCTTCTGTTGGCTCTTGTAGCCAATGACTCAGGCTTCAGTCCAGCAAAGCACATGCTTAATGTTGAGCATATGAGTAGTCTCACTGAAGTCAGTGAGAATTCTCATGTGCTTTGCTGAACTAGGTCTTCAAAGTTGGTTCAAAGGAACCCTAGCTATGGTTTGAATTCCCATGTCAGAAAATAGCCAAGTATCTTTGGAGGAGGATTTCTAGAAAATGCATGCCTTCCCCCCACCCTTCTTTTAAATGAATTAAATAAGAACAAACATACCCCTACACTCTCTTATTGCTTTTATCTTCAGACTGTGGTATCCTGGATATTCCTGAGTAGCAGAGGCCCCTAAAGCTTTCCATTGACTTCAAAGAGTTTTTGCTTCTGGTTCTATAAATGGAAATCCTTGGGACGTTTCCTTTCCATTTGAAGAAGGGGGAAAAAGTTATGTTCTGTGTGTATTTCATTTGGTAAGTTCCCAATTCTAACGTTAGTAGCCAGACACAGTTCCAACTGTCGTTGTTTCACATGATTATCCATGATTGTTAAACTGTGAACTGTATTTTTTTCATTTTCAAATGAGATAAATTGCTGGCTTGGGGTCCCTCCCCACAAATTTTATTATTTTAAATGACTTAACCCATTTGCCTGTGCATAATGGTAGATGTTCATGCAAATTTAGTTGAAGATGACCAATGCATAGCTATATTATAGACTCATCTTTTACTCTGAGATAATGTTCATGGATCTAATTTTGATAGGTGATGAATACCTCCGAATAATTATAGAAATCAGCTATCATGCATGCAAACACACAGTTTAAATGCACTGTCTGCCTAAATCACTATGCTTGACCATCTCAGCATATGTATTTTAGCTTTCTTTCTCTTCACATTCATATTCCACAGAAAAGTTTGAAAACCTAGCTCACCATGATGTGGTTAGTTACTGAGAAAACTTATTAGGTGCACTACTCTATTGTGTTTTCATATTTTGTATTGACATCAAAGGGTCTGATAATTGTTCTCTATTTTGATAGTGGGGTACCTTGAAATGGCTATTCCTTTCAAATACAAAAGAAGTCAACCTGTGATGCACTTATGTCGATGTCATGGATGGTAGTAGAGCACTGCTCTAAGATATATTACTCTCTCTTAGCTTTACTTTTCCAAAGGATTAAAAGGAATAGTGAAAATTTACACCCAACACCTGCTTTCCCATGACTGGAATAAGTTTAGAAAATTCAGATTATAAAGAATAGGGAAGGGGGGAAAAAAAGGTGGTTTGGGTACCATAAAAAAGTCCTTTAAATCTGCATTTAAAGAAAAGTATTGACTGTGTAAAACAAAAGGCCACTAAAGGCAGCTCGTAAGTAGTGTTTACCAGCTCATCTTGCGGTACTAAAGCACACACAAACTTCACAATCTTGTATTGCCAACCGTTCCATGTCTAGTATGTCAATTTGGCCTAGCTTTTAGACATTTTACTTGGTTTTAGAAGCCCACTTTTAATAAATCACTGAATAATGTAACAATTTATAACAGGGCACTTCTAATGTACATTGTTCAGCTAAATGCCAGGATTTTATTTTTAGTTAAGTTTTTCCTTTATCTTTAAAAAGAGATGCTTAATATGAGTGAGAAAATAATACCCCAAAGTTTAAGACTGGTTAGTAAACACAGTCCCTAGTGTCTGATATTGATCTTTTGCTATTTTAATGCATTTTTACTGACCGACATGTCCTGTGGTAAAGAATATTGCCTAAATTAGTTATCTGATTGGTTCTTTTGATTAATGATGGGACTGTGCTTCATTACACATGACAACATGATCCGAATAATCACTACAGCCATAGAAGCTGGGACTGGCATTTTTTATTCCTTCATTTTTAAAGTTCATTTATAAAATTATTTAATGTATACGTCCGAAGTTGTAATTTATTTACATGACACTTTTTTCGATGGGAACTGTTGTACTGTGTCACAAATGGCTAAGAAAACAAGGTAAACTAGATGTACAAATCAATGTCTTCTGGCTCAAGGGAGAAAAAACATAATCAAGATTCAAGAGCTGACCTTGTCCAAAGTCCAACTTGTCACACAACAAACACTGAAGTGCCCAACAAATCATTAGGATCAGTAGGATGTGTTCAAAGGAATTTATAAAATCATATAATTTCTTTCTTGAGTTTTTGCACGAACTTCAAAATTCAAGTGTGTGTGTGGAATCTGACACTGAGAATTGAAAACTTTTATGTACCCACAAACCAGACGTGACGCAAGATGACAAGTGGGCTTCTGACTGATATAACTGCACCATGATCTGAGTAGGACATCTCTGCTGAGAACCGAGAGTACTTTTTGTCTAGGCTTCTTCACTACTTGGCCTAGAAAGAACTTTGAGACCTGATTTGCAGCATCTCCCATGTACTGCTGCTTTTTACAAGAAACTGGATCAGGAGTGTCAACCTCTAAAGTGATGTAGGTTTTGCAAATAAGTCCCAGTAGCTAAGAGATCACTTGATTTAAATGCCAGTGCCATCTGTGAAAAATATTAATTGTTCTAGCTTATCTGTGCTCTTGCTACTGCAGGACTAAGCCACATCTGACTGTTGTAGGCTCACCTTATTGCTGAACTATCTGTGATAATTTATAACAACTTTATGTCCTTTAAGGTTCTTGATTACTTTTTAGTACATAATTCTGGGACTGATCTGTTTGAATTTATAAGGACATGTATCCCGCTTTATGCCATGTTGATAAATGATTCAAAATTTTAAATAGCAATACAGCATTTAATGTTTTGAAAAATGTTTAAATGGTGTCATGCACAAAATAAATGGCAGCTTTCATTTTCTTTCTTCAAAAATCTCTGCCAACCTGTTTTTGTGATGTTGACAGACATTTTAGCATTTGCCAGTGGAATAATTTGAAGGGTTGGACATTTGCCATATAATGGTTTTCTTTCTGTGGCAAGTGTGGAAACAAGTATGTGTGTATAATATTCACACACACACACACACTTTATACTTCTTTCCAAACGATATTTGTCTATTTGCTGTTATGATTGCAGAGCTACATTTTCCATCAGGACTGTCTCTGACAGTGGGGGAAGCTAAGAATTAAGGCGATTTCCCCCATCCCATCCAGTCCCATACTAACTACAAATTTAGAAACATTCTTGCTGAGCAGCCCATAATCAACCTTCCCTTTACTCTGTTATTGTGTTAGCTTCATCTGATATCTAAATATTGCATTTGCAAACTTAGTAGATCTGTATATTTACTAGGCAGCAAATTGAAAATGCTATTTATATGAATTTGTATTTTGGTGGTACCTAGGGTTCCAGTCTTGGATTAAGTACAAAGTGCCGACAGAATGTCACATTGTGTACCATTGTGCTAGGTACTCTATAGTTTGTCTCATATCTGTACATTAGTCTGTATACTGAGTGAGGCCCAGATTTCAAAAATTTACTGCATGTGGACAGATTGTTGACTAACCTCAGTGGGACTCCATGTGGGTAGAGCAGTCTTTCCACATGCAATGAATTCCAGGATCAAGTCTGAGATTTGGTCTGGGTAATAAGTGTGATGGTCTACTATGAGGCCAAGAACACTGTTTCTATGGAAGGGCCATGGTTTTATGATGCCGTGTTAAATTTAGGACATATTTATGTACTGGTTTTGTGGTTAACAATATTTGTCTAATTTATAGCTGTATAGATTTTTTTTATTGGAATGAAATTACCATTGTATGAAATTTGCTTAGTCATAGGAAATCTCTTTGATTTCGCATATAATGTAAAGTTGAATAAAAGCCTGGACTTAGTATACCCTTTCATATACAAGAGTAAGGCATTTATCCTTGGGTTGGGGATTATATAAGTTTATGAGACAATTATATGATAAATAGATAAGTTGGTTTTACATTTCTTACTATCTGGCAATGTTTTGTTATAGGCATATTATACACTGTTAGTGGTCAATGAGACATCAGTAAATCCTTAAGAGCTTTCCTGAATTGGGACCCATTTTTGGTAAGTGTTGTAAGCTGCTATAGACGTTACTTGTTTTAATGTTCAGAAGTGCATGAAATATTTAAGAACTCCATTTCCATGTTGTAATTAAACAGCAAAGTAAGGGGGGAGGGTTGTTTGTTTTTTGTTTTGTTTGTTATTGCCAATGTGTGAATAAAAGGGATGCATTTTTTTTCTTTTTTGGAATTGATGAATAAATGAGGTTTAGGATGTTTCTTTGCTTCCAGATTAAGAATTGGTCTAGATTTCAATTCAAAATGTATTTTATATCAGTACAAAGAAGTAATTGGTAACTGCCAAGTTTCAAGAATCTGAGTTCCAGAATATGGAAAAATGGAGGATGAAATTAGTGCTAAGATGACAAATATCTGTTTCAAGTGGAAAGAGATAAGTGTTGTAATATGTGACAGAAAGATACCATTAAAATTAAAAGGCAAAGTCTATAACATGGTGGTCCATCCAGTTTTAGTATGCAGTGCTGAATATTGGGCAACAAAGTAGAAACATCAGCAAATGATCTGTTCCACAGAAATGCAGATGTTGAGATGTATGAATGGTGTAAGTAAGGAAGACCACGTGAAGAATGTGCTTATTAGAGACATGCTCAAAGTAACATCCATAAATGCAAAAATGAGGGAGTGCAGTCTCAAATGGTTTAGTCAAGCAAAGATCAGTCCTCACAGCTATGTGGGTAAGAAAGTCCAATAGATCAAGGGAGGGGGAGAGAGGCCAACACAAGAAGAAGTGGTGGGATATCATAAAGGAAGGCATGTTAGCATATGGTATGCTAGAGGTTATGACATTAACCAGAGCACTTCGGAGGGTAAGAATTTGTAAAGACCCCATTTGATGGGTTTAATGCAAGGAAGAAGAAAACAAAGAGATAATCAGTTGAATGTGTTTATAAACAATAAATATATATAAAGATAAAACTTAAAAGTTTATCAGTGGACATGGTGATGTGAAGGCTGTATTGTGTTGCATCCTGATATACTTGATAGGATTAGATAGCATGTAAGATTATGTGGAATATGCAAGTTATAGGTTAATATGATTAATGACTACTGAATTGCCCAATGCAATCAATTGAAATATTCAACAACTTTATGCCAAAATTGAAGGAAATTATTACCTTGAGGCTGCCAAATCCGTGATGCAACTTTGTATTTGCAATAATGTGTGTCTTATTTAGCATTCAAAAACTATAGATATATATTTACTTTAATGAAGTTAGATTAGTCCATTAAGGAGAGACTTGTTAGAACTGCAAAATGTAATAATGTGCTTTATATAGGGATGTAACTGGTGGTTTGAGGATTTTAGTTAATTATTTGCTCATAATGCATGCTTCTTTTCAAGAAAAAGAAGTGCTAAGTATTTATATATTTTTTTCATTTTATTATTTGTTTCTTTATCCTTAGATAGTTTAATTTAAGTGTGTGATGGTATTTACTTGTATTTTAAAGCTTCACATAATGCTATACAGTATATTGGAATGCATACTTATGTCTTTTTCCTTTCACTGGACAGCTATGCTAAAGCAAATAAAATCAAACACATACATTCCCATTCAGTGGTTTTACAAACTGTAAGTGATGGGAGGAAAAAGCCGCAGTCATTTCACTGAATTCTGTTATTGATAACAGCAGAAGTAAAAAAATTAGAAAACAAATCCCTTTTAAATAAAATGAAGTAAAAGACCTACATTGCTTGGAGGAAATGCTAATTGAAAATACCTTGCTAATGCTAGCTAGTCACAGGAAGGAAACATTAAGTTATTATTTTTAATAATGTTTACAAGTATATCCAGCCATTTCCAGCCAGTGAAAAATGTTAGCCTTGGAAAAATGTGGCAGTGCTACTTTTCACTGGTGATGCTGCTCATCTTCTCTCTGATAGCAATCATTAATTTTATTTTTTAACCCAGTCTTCAAATGAAGACAGATGAGCAGGAGAGTTTTAAATGCAAGCTGCTTATGTTCAGAAAAATGGCTGCTAGATTACAGATCACAGTGCCTGATCTGAGTCCAGTTACTGTTTGGAAAGGGAGAGAGAAAAAACAAACAAACATTAGGTGAACAACAAACTGGCAAGCTTTCTAAGAACAGCTAACGGGTTGTGGGAAGGGGTGGGGTGAGTGTGCGTTTCACAAGTATAATGGAGGGAAAGCTGTTCAAGGCTTTAGCAATCTGATTCATTCTCTAATTGCTATGGAGACTTACAGATACTATTATTGTTAATTGCTCTTGATCATTTTAATATCCATTTCTTATTAACACTCCTCTTAGTGTTAGAGACCAAAATGCCTGTTATAAATCACATAGCTAGTAACATTGTATTGCATCTTTAAAAACAATATTTTTTCTTTTAATGTCATTTGAGCTGTATTTTAGTCATGTCACTTAGCTGATTTAATTTCTGTAAAGTTCAAGTTGCAGTGTTTAGAATCTTACAGCTTTACCTTATCTTTCACCTATTCAAGCAAACTATATTTCCTCTTAGCTGTGCTAAAACTCCCAATGCCAAAGTTTTCTACCTTGGTCCCCACCACACTGAACAACCCATAATTGATTATCCTGGTAAGCAACCTTTCCTTTAGATCCCTTTTTATGGTGCTTGAAGGAGGTGCTGGTCATGCAAGACTTCAAGAAGGAAGATTAGACACTGGACTGGGAGTAGGCATCTGGCCTCTTGTCTGGCTCTGCTATTGATTCATTATATGGCCTTGGCCAGGTCACCAAATCTGTCTGTCTCAGTTTCTGCATCTGTAAAACATGGATAATAGTCACCTTACCTCACAGGACTGTTGTATTTCCAAAGGGCTTTGCTAACATAAAGCACTTAGTAAAAGCTATTAACTGTTGGAAGCTGACACCATGGGAATTGGTACAATGGTTTATGGAGTGACTCTGGTGTCTGAGAAGGATCATTTGGAAGTGACTGAGCAAATACACTTTAAGAGACCAAACGCAGGAAATGAGCCTCGTCCATAACACCCACCAGGCATTTGCTTGTAGTCCATGGTTGAGAATCAGTGATTTATAAGGCATATTATACATGTGATGACATACACTTATGGCAATGAGCAGCCTTTGGCTCATGAGGACAGTTCCATATGGACCTTTAAGAACAAGTTGATTTTATACAGCCCACTATTTGTGGGTAAGCCAGAGTTGACTTCAATCCTGATTTGGAGCTGTACCTCTATGAAGATATAGCTCAGAGTGAGACAAAGCTGTCACCTGCATTACTCCCAAATTTGGGGCATGGCATAAGAGAGAGCAGCTCCATCTGATCTCTAATTTCATGTCTTTGAACAGTCCCCTGTGGGTGGCTGATGTCTCCCTTGACCCAGAACAGCTTCTGTAATGCCTCCCCCCCAACCACACTCCAGCACATTTCTGAGTAAATGGCTGAGTAAAGCGGGACTGTGCATATGTTTAGTATAAATCCATTCTACCAGCCTAGTGCAATCTGGGGAACCCCACCCCTCTACACACCAGAAGTATTCCTTTGGGGCCAGTTTTGCAGTTCATTTAAGCCAAGTGTTAATTGGTGTGCTCTGCTGCAATACACCCATGGAGCTGTCTGACCATGTTTTCCAGAGGAAGATATTCTGGAAATCCCTTTTTTTTTCTTTAATCATCTCTGACAAATCCTTGCAAATGGTGTTTCCAGTGACATTTAGTGCCAGATTTTCAAAAAGTCTTTTAAGTTTATGTTTCCACCCACATATCCGGGAAGGGTGATGTCCAAACATGAATATTTTCATGTACAGTTAATTGTGCAGTCAGTATATAGATACAGTTGAGAGGCACTGCTTCAAAAATCGGGCCCAAGATATATGCATGTACACAGCTAACAGTTATCTATCAGACAGGGTTATGAGAAGGCTTGCTTACTTGTTTATAAAGCAGTTTTTAAATCCTCATATAGAAGAACCTTTCTAAGTAATATAGCAAAGAAGCAATGTTACTTGAGCTTTTCCCTTCATAAACCCTGCAGCATTGATAACTTGAGCTGAACTCAAACTGATGGGTGTTCTTTTTGCATAGCGAGATTGGAGATAGTTCAGACTCATAAAGCAAGATAGTTTCAGAACAATCTTGTCAAGTCCCTTAATATCTCTCTGGTTGTCTGGTTATCCAGGGGAGGAAGACAGATTTAGGCCTCTGTGATTACTAATAGAAGAAAGGCTTACATTCTAGTGGTCTCTCCTTTTCCCTCTTCTGTAGGAGAATACTTTAGCCAAACCTGGTTCATTTTAAAAAAAAAAAACACCATACAAACCACCTCTTCACTTCTTGCAAGTCGAAACCATGTTTCTATGATGAAGGTGAGGGAAGGGCTGGACCAGTTCAATTCCCAGATGATGAGCGTAGCAGTAAAAGATAAACTTGGTGGGAAACGGATCTAACAAAGGCCTTGGAAGTAAGAATGATGTGACAGGGTAAAGGTAGGCAGAAGGTGCCAGCTGTCTGACAAAAGAAATCATTACTCACTATTAAAGGACATTCCAGATGCTTAGTATAGTTAGGGTGTGTCTTCTGAAATTTCTTTTAATAGAGCTTTTGTCCTTCCAGTGCAGTTAGGGACCAACCGTGCGATCACTTGTTCATGCAAACAGTCCTGCTGAATCACCTGAGTAGGAGGTGATTTCATGAGTAAAGATTTGCACAATGTTTGGTTGCTTAAAACAAAAATGCTCTCCAACTCACCCCCACCCCCAAAGAACTCCACAACCTTTATGTCACAGCTAAATTGGAGGTTGCATGAATACACTCATCTGTCCAAGCAGGAATAAAAGCTGCAGTGAACATTTTATAATGCTCCTGGGTCATCATAGATCCCCCTCCTCGCTCTGCTCTCCTCCTTGCCTGAATACCTTTAGGCTAGTATTACTCATGCCTAAACATACATTTGGTTAAAAATAAACATGAAAAAGACAGACAGATTATCTGTGAAAGTTTCACTGGCAAAGATTTTATATTGATCAGCCTTCTGACTTCAGGATGTTTCTTACATTTTACAAGTGATGGAAAAAGAATAGTGAAAACTTGGTGTAAAAACAGGACCGCTGAGATTAAACAGGTTTAGAGTTGCCTGGCAGCTCCAAACGCTTCTGAGAAGTATAGCCCTAGGGTGCAGCAAATTTAATCTTTAAACAGGTTTATTGTTTTATCAGTTTTTTGTTTTAAGAAGGGTTTCATTATATATAACATTGAGATAAATTTTTGCATAGCAGATTTATTCAACAGGTTTATTTGTTTAACAGTTCATATTGGATTTCATTATTTGGTATGTAGGGTCTTATTCATCAAACAAGTTTATCACTTTATCAAGCAAGAATTTTAAAAAGTTTTACTAATAATACACAATGTGTTAAAATTTATAGGCAGCACATTATTCTATTAGGAATTTTAGCCATCTCCTAGGCAGTGGAGAGGAATGATGCAAGTCAGTTGCAGAGTTACTGTGGAGTAATGTAACCTGCGTAGTAACTACACAGCAATGTTTCTGAAGACAAGGGTAATTACACTGTAACTCATATTCTCTTTTGATAACTATAATATATCTCACTTTACTGCTCCAGTGTTTTAAAAACACTAAAAAGTCCAAATACAATGACCCTGAGTAAATTGCTTCTGTAAATTAGGACAGTAAAGTGAGATAAAAAGCAATATTGGCATTGACAATAAACAGGAGTTGTGTGATATTATTTTGATCTACATTATCTATCTCTGGGCCACAGATTGATCAGAATCACAGAGCTTGGTGGCCTGTTTGTGAACATGTTTAGGGACAATACCCATGTCTGATATTGCCACAAGGGCTGCTGAGGTGATGACATGGCATTGTTTAGTCAATCCTCAAATAATTTCTACAAAGTCCATCTTCCAAAGGAATGGCATGACAATTCAGGAAGCTGTTTGTAGCTCCTGCTTAGAAATATGGTTAAAGAATACCTCTGGGAACAAGGCTCCATTGCATTTTTAGGTATGTACCCATCTTTTACTTCTATGCGGAGGGAAAGTGGATTAATATTTTTAAAATAATCTTCAGCTACTATGAACTTTATTAATATTTGTGCATCTGTAATGTGTATAGCAAATACAGTAGAATCTGATTTACCCTAATAACAAGGAGAAGACATTACAGATTTCCACACGTTGTGAACTAGCAATTAAGAAAGCTCACGTACACACACGCGCCAATCCCCTGAATTTTTTACTCATGTAAATTGTACTTAGTCGTGAGATTAATCTATGTGAAGCCAGTGGGATTACTCATACGGAAGGAATAGGAAGAATTGAACCCTATATCAGTAACCTTACTATTGCATATATTATAAAATAATGAAGTCTTCATAAGACAATGTGCTTTGGTTTTCTGCCACTAAATCTTCACTGAGCAGTGGGAGGCTGCCATTTTTCTAGGAAAATTACTGGGTTTGCATATGAAGAAAGTAAGAATTATTGAGATTCCAGGGTATAGTAGATACTTTCTCAGATGTGTGAAACCATTATTTTTGAGCTTATGATTTAAAAATAAATGCAAGGAAGAGCTATATACTATTATGTTTTAATTGTGAAAACTGTGTTTTAGCTATTTATTGCAGAAGTTCTTATTTTTAAAGAATTGCTTAAATGGTCTGACTAGTACTTGATAGGCTCCTTGAAGATTTCACAGTCTATCTGTCTGACAGGATGGTTGTTTGTATTCTTTGGATACATAAGCTGTTTTAACTAACCATTAGGCACAGCCCCGAGTTCTACCCAACATACCTAGTTCATTTAATAGCACTCAACTGATTAAATAAAGAAAAGGGTTTGACTTATGGGAAGAACAACTAGTAAATTCAGAAATGATGTTGACAATTGGGGTGAAATTCTGACTTCATTTGAGTTAATTGGAACTTCAGTGGAGCCAGGATTTCACCAATGGCAAAACTCCATTAATTGCAGTAGGGTCAAGATTTCACCTTTTGGTCTTAACTTCTGCTTACTTTCTCCTTTTTTCCTTACCTCAAACATGAATGTGTTCAGCCCTTCAGTCTGACCTCTCCTGACTGGGTACATTAAGGAAAGATATTTTGTCTTTTATTGAATATTCTCGCTTTTGCTAGTTTTGTGCCTCAGTGGAACAGAATCTGCTTTCACTTACACTTAATCCCATTGATTGCAGAGGAATTACTCCTCACTTACAATGGTTTAAGTGAGGGAAGAAGCAGGACCAATATCTTTAACATTAACTTTATTTAAATGTGCTTTTTTGTGGATTTAGTTCTCTGCACTTTGAAAAGTGACATGTGGGAGAGATGCACCCACCAGGAGTTCATCAGCCTGTTGTGAACGTTTGCTCCACACTTCAAGAAAAGTGTTGATCAGCTCATGCCAAATGACAGTTCCGGCTGTGTGGGTTCATTGTGGACCTCATGTATTCCTTTTAATAGGCAGGTCTGAGTGTGACTAGATCTGTGTTCTCGTTACTAAGGCTACAGCAAACCCATGCTGTAGAATTCCAACATGGCATTGACAGCTGATGCCAGCTGCTTACACTGTTGATTCTTCTTAATCCCGTTTGGTTTTCTTCTCTTCCTTCATAGAATCATAGAATATTAGGGCTGGAAGGGACCTCATGAGGTCATCTAGTCCAACCCCCTGCTAAAAGCAGGACTACTCCCACTCCTATATCTTAATGAATGTGGATTGGATGACTTACTTGAAGCTATCGATGCATGCAAGGGTCTAGCATACAACCTCCCTTAGATTTGAGTTCTTATGGAGGCAGGATGCAACACTATAGCCACACTTCACCAGTCTGGTCCTGCCTCTTCAGTGCTTCTGTATAACCCTTCTTCTCTACTCCATTTCTAAATTGCTCTATGGAGATGATCCATTAAGAATCACAATAAAGCCTAAATCTTTGAATAATCTTTGAAACTATTGACAAATCAGCCCCAATGGGCTGCCTGGGAGCCTAATGTAGACAAAAAGATCGATGATAATACTGCCGAGACAGGATCCAGACGGTGGCCGTGAAGGGATATGCCATATGATTATTGCATGCTGCCAGTAGAGCACAAGTATAGCGGGGATAATGTGCCATGTTTGTGCACACTGTCAGACCTCTTGTGCCACTAGGTATAGGACATCTTGACCAGGTATTGTAGTTGCAACTAGGGCTGGGCTTTTTCTGAAGTTCTGATTTAATCAAATTGGCAGGTCACAGGTCACCCTGGGGTTGCAATAGGGGTCTTTCTTCAGGCATTAGTCTTGCAGGAACTTGAAAATGCCAAGCACTCTACAAAACTCCGTGTGAATCCTGAAAAATCTATATCTAGTCTGTCTATCTAGATATTTATATGGCCTTCAAGATCATGCTCTCTGAGCACCCTGCTAATGGATTTTTATCCCAGAATGTATCTCCATTTTACAGATTGGGATCTGAGGGACAGGTAGATCAAGTGACTTGCCCAAGATCATAAAGTTTGTGACACAGCCAGAAATAAAACCCAGGTCTGCGTAATCCAAGTTGAGTGCCCTGTCTGCCTGATTATAGTTTCTCCCTACGCCTCTCATCAGAACCTAGGTCTTCTTCCTTTCCTCTAGGCATCTCCACAGAGGTGAGAGGGGTTTACTGCCCTACAACTTTTCCTTCTGATCTACTGTGTGACAAGCTAGCATATTTTCTTTTCTCCCCTTTCTTAATCTGGGTGGGTCTTCTGGGATATTTGAAGAGAGGTATCTGGCCTGGGTTTGTATTGCTTTGTGAAAGCTTCCTATACCTCTAATAGCTTTTATAATTAGTAATAAAACTTCTTTATTAACAACATCTCCCCTCCTACACAAAGGGCAGTTTAGCAAAGTTTATTCATAATGCTTTGGTGTTTGGTGGAGACTAAAGTAATGTTCAAAGCCATTCTGTTCTTTTCCCCCCAAAATGTATTTCACCGGCATCTATTTAGCACAATAGTGACCTCTAATGGCTGGTTAGATTAATGATATCTCAAGAGAAATATATCTGGCATTAATTCTTATTGAAAGTTAGAAGTATGGATCTGTTGCAGGTATTGCCCCCTTCATGCTGAGCACATCTTTAGAAAGGTCAGCTCTTGGAAAGAGCTGAGAGTCTGTTCCTTTTCCCTTGTGTTGGATAAAGGCACCTGACCTTTCAATGATCCTAATTTATCTTTTTTTTCCTCTCCCATCCTGCCTATTTATTGAAGCTGAATGGATCTTGTTTTTAATAGCTTCTAAAAGAAGTGATCATGTTACCATGATATTTCATGTAAGGCAACGTATCTTTCCAGCGTAATTCCATTGTGTAAAACTTGAACTGCAGTATCATGAAATAGTGTTATATTTTGTGCTATACCAGGACAGTCACTGTAGTTCTTAGTGGTGGATCAACTATAGCTGTTTTGGAGTGATGGGGGGTGCACTCTGATTCTTAAGGCCAAAGCTAGCCCCATCTCTGACAAGTGCTAGGCTTGCCCAGAAGCAGTCCTAACTTGCTCCATTAATGTATGATCCTAGATGGATACCACACTGGTGGAGGGCAGACATAGGAAAGAGGAGATCTGTCACACCCATTCCCTAGCCCCTATACTGAGTGGGGGGTGGAGTGGCAGGTGCAGAGCCCAGGGCTGATGCATCTGTGTCAGCAGGGAGTTTCCTTCTAGGAGGAATTTTCTGTTGGCCATTTGTAACATGTAGCCCTTTTGTGCCTCTTCAAGGATGCAAAGGGCCTGGATCTGCTTAAGGATCCAGCTGTGAATGTAGAGGATAAATTTATTTTACAGGAAGGCAGGTGCAGGGGGACATAAGCGTACTTCAATCCCAAGAGGCATAAGGACAGGTGACTCATGGGGCCCAGAGAGAGTAGGTGTGAAATAAATGCATAGTCAATTTTATCTCCCCTCTGCCTTAACTGCCTATGTGAGTGAGTGAGTGCACACTGCAAAGACTCTGAAGATCACTCTGGGCTGAGGACTGTGAAGCAGAACACTAGAGCCAGGAGCAATTGGAAAGAAATGAGGACGTAGTCAGGTTCTTTCAAAGGTGCTTTGATTAAAGTAACACACTTAATTGTGGGGACTTGTTTTTTACACAAGGAAAATAAATTACATAAACCTTGTAGCGGCCTGTGAGAGAAACCTGTACAGAAACAGAACAGAACAGAGCAGGGCTAGGTTATGAGGTGAAGTGGAAAGCAGACGATACTGAGTGGGAACGGAGGGAAGGGCAGTAGAGGGCAAGGACCTAAGTAGGAAGGGAAAACAGATCAGTGGAGGTAAGCGAGACCGGGCACAATGTACGGTAGGTTGGATCAATACTGGAGAAGGAAAGGGGACCTAAAAAAATGTGAAGGAATTATATGAGGGTGTAGAGAAGCAAAGGGGGCAGAAAAGAAGAGCTTACTGTGACCTTACTCTCTATAGGCATCATAATGGAGCAGCACCCACGTCTTATTTCAATTGAACTGCTTTCTCCCTCCTGCAATACAATTTTTTTGTGGTTTCTGCCTTTCTAAAGGGGGAACTTTCTTGTTTTCTAGCTGAATATTTTATTTGAAGAGTGACACTGTTTGGCATGTTGATTTTGCAAACGAAACTTGAAAGCTGAATCACTTGGATTGTTTGATAGGGCTACACCCCAGGGCAGTTGGTAGGCTCTGGTTGTTGTCCAATTTGACAGTAAAAACCACACAACTATAGACGTAAACTGCCACTTGAGCTGGTGCACCTCCCTGGGCAGTTGGGCTGCTTGAGTTCTTTCTAAACTTCCAGCTACCATGTCACATTCTTTCTTGAGAGACTTCACCCTTCCACAGGAGACCCATCTGTTCTAGTATCTGAGTGAGCAAAGTACATCTGCGCAGGATCCCAGCATCTGCTACCTGTTGCCATTTGTTTTTTATTAAAATCAAGTTGTAGTTTTCCAGAAGGCATTTTCATCTTGTCAACATGCTTTTTCCCTGGTGAAAATGTTAAATTTGGTTCATTTTTAATTTTTTTTTTTTAATTTGGCATCCCAGCAAAGTGTCTTCTCCCCAACAATAGATGATGAACAACACTGAAATTGACAGAGGCTATTTGACAAACCCATTCTAGCCACTCATGCTAGAATCAGCATCCAAATGACAGGATAAACTATCTACACTTTCATCCTTTCCTATCTATTCTAGCACTTTAATTATCCCATCCGCTTGAAACTACCTCAACATTCACCTTCTCCAACCTTCCTCCTTCTTGTGAAATCTTGTGCCTCTGGTGTCCCACTGACGCACTGCTTCGGAACCAATCTGCCTGAGCCTGATCCTCAAAGCCCATCTGCAAATACCAAAATTAGTGACTAAGGTGTCTGGGATTTAGTGTCTGGGCTATGCGCCAGCCTATAAAAAAGATAAACAAACTCGAATGAACCAAATTTAATATTTTCCATGAGGGGAAATATATTAACAAATAACTGGTAGTACCCCTTTGTACCAGACCCCCATCGGGATAACTTTTCCACAAGACAGGCCACTCAACCTCCACAAATTCCACCTGAGCTTTTGGGTTCCAGTAACCGCCTCTCTCACCATGGCTCTCAACAGAAAAACCAACTGAGACTAGACAGCTGAGAGAGGCCTTTCTTTCTTGGGAACCAATGCAGACAGTGAGCATCTGTAGTGATGCAGGTTTCAAAACATTGGAGCATTTATTAGTTTCCTAGAATACAGCAATGGAGAGATATACAAGCTTAATATAGTCTATTTTGAATGTGGGAGGTAAGGAGGAGCCATGGCCCAAGAAAATGCTCTTCTGAGATCCAAGTTGTCTATCTCCAGCTCTCTGTTCCAGCATCTGTGCTAAGACAAGTTCCAAAGGGGTAGCCGTGTTTGTTTAGTTCAGCAAAAGAAACAATCCTGTGGCACTTTTAAAGACTAACAAATTTATTTATTGCATAAAGTTTTGTGGGAGAAAATCCCATGTCTGATGAAGTGGGATTTTCTCCCACGAAAGCTTATGCAATAAATAAATGTGAGTCTTTAAAAGTACCACAGGACTCCTTGTTTGTTGTGCTAAGACAGTTACCTGACACTTCTTGCCTTTGTTCTCCAGCAAGGGGCTTTTTGCTCTGCTTCACTGCACAGAGTTGGGGGAAATAACTTGCTATAGGAGTTTGGCCACTAAGGCCTCCATTGTCCCTGCGGACTCTTCCATTCAACTGTGTTGATTACACCTCAGTCAGAAAAAGTGACTTTGTATCCCAAACACCTAGCCCTTCTCCCCCTCATCCCAGGGAGAAAATTAATGGGTAGCAAAACCTAGTGGGGAGGTATAGGGTCATAATTCTTGGTCATAAAAAAAAAATACGAAAAATTCCCATCTCTGTCACAGCAATACAAAGGTGTTTCACTGTTCCCACAGTTACCAACTTACACTCATGTCTCCTCTCCACCGTTATCAAAAAGGTTTGATAGGGTTGGGAAATGGTCTCATTGTCATGAGCACTTTCAGAATTGGGATTGGACAGCTCACTCCCATATACATAAGGGGTTTTCTATAAGCACTTTTTGATGTTGCATTACTTGTCTTAGGGTAACTCAGGTGGGGATTGAGGCCTCCCGGACAACTGTACCTGCATATAACAAAAAGCTGATTCTCTGCTTCAAAGAGCTTACAATCTATATGGCAAGAGACCACACAGAAAAAGAGATGGGAGAGCACAAAGTGATGGAAATTACCCAAAGTATTGGGGGTGAAATCCTGCATCAGTGAAGTCAGTGGGAGTTTTGGCCAGCAGCGCAGCGACTGAAGTTTACAAGCTGGGGGTATGAGTCAAGAAGTCTTTTAAGTGGTGGATATTTTTTCAGATCACACTCAACGGGTATGTCTATACTAGCAATTTGGGTTGATTTAAGGAGGCTTAAGCCGACCTAAATTACTCCCTGTCTACACCAGACTTTCATTGTCGACTTAAGAAATTTCTTAAGTCGACTTAATGAAAGCTTAAGTAGACTTAATAAGAACCACACATTATGTCAACATAAGCCTTAAGTCGACTCAAGGATGGTGTGGATGGGGAGTAACCCTTAAGTCGACTTAAGGGTGGTTAGGTCAACTTAACAAAGTGAACTAAGTCGACTTAAAGTTAAGTCGACTTAGTTCACTTTGTTAAATCGACTTAATAAGGTCAGCTTTAAATCGAGTTAACAAAGTTGACCTAACTTTTTCTAGTGTAGACATAGCCAAGGAGACTATCACAAAGTGACTACAGAGCTGGCATAGAACTTCTAAAGGGGAATTAAAAGTTTGATCTTGAAGCATTGAAGCTACTGGGAGTTTTGCCATAGGTTTCTATGGGAGCAGGTCTGAGCTCTAATAGAAAAGATGAAGTTTGTATTTAGTTTGATAAAATCAGTCCTAATTAGATAAATTCTGTATAAAATTATACTTGTTCTTGGACCCCTGGCAGCACAATTTGAATTAGGTCTTGGAGAATGACTTGTCTCAAGAGTATGGGATCCTGCATGAGACTTATCAGGCATTTGGTGACATGGAGGTAGAGAATCAGCTAAAATATAGATGACAACATATCAGCAAAGCTTTTCAAAACAAGCTAATTAGGTGTTATTGGTCAGGAAATAATGGATATATTAAAGTCAACCACAGTTCAGAGTTTGTGAGAGAGATAGCAAGTGAAACCATTGTGTGAGAGGGTGGGGGGAAATAGGAAGGAAACAAAAGACCCTTCTCTGAAGTTATTCACACAATAATGTTATGAGATGACTTCCTACAGTTTACAGAAATGTGTTTTATGTCTGGAAGAAGAATAACAGAGAAAACGCTGATCAAGTTACAAACCATTCAGGTGGATTTCAATGGACCTATGGTATATAGGCTTTTGAACTAGTGAAATGAGTAGAGAGGATGCTTTTCTGAAGCTCAGGCACTCATTTTTAGTTAGTGTACTAACCAACAACCAGAAATGGTATCTGTTGGCAAGGAGAGTGAACTGTTACTGGGCATATTTTCAGAAGTCCAGGCCAGGCACAGTCTTGATCTCAGTTCAGCTCAGAATCAAGGAACTATGGGAAGTATAGTTCCCAGAATTGTAGGCTGGACGGCATCGCATACTGGGAAAAGAAGGGAAATTAAGGAGGTCCCTTTTGTTTAGTGAGAGTGACATTAGGGAGGGAGAAGAACCTATAGTGGCTCTTCATTTGAAAGAGCCTGGGAAAGGGCCAGACTATGCTATAGATCCTGGGAGTTATACTCTGCCTCTCTCCATTAATAGGAATCCCAGCAGGGAAGAGACTGTTGTCAGTTGCAGATGGATCCATGATCTGAATAGGAACTGCAGAGAGCAGCCTGGAAAGGAGCCTGATGAAGGCCCATAGAGACAGAGCCCTGAAGAAGTAGGGAGTGTTGAGAAAGAGAATTTATTTGTGGCCCGAAGAGGCAGGAGACCAAGAAATTCTTTAGCTCATAGATTGGAGAGGGGTAGAGGGTGATGTAAAGGACCAGTAATACCAGTTCTATATCAAGAGGCATGAACTTGAATACGGAGTGAAAGATGCAATCAGGAGAAAGATATATTGTAGGATTAGATAACTGGAATGGGCTTCAGGTCTAGTAGTGGGCACCCTCTTCTATTTAGCAACCCTAGAGAAGAAGGGAAGAAGTGTTCTCTCCCCCCCACAAAGGGGAAAAAATCAAAGAACTGAGTGTTTCAATTTGTACTTGACTAGAGATTAAAATAATTGAAACCGCCCAAAATACTAGAATTAAACTGATGCATGGTCATGTGTCCTAGCATCATAAAGGTAAGAAGCATTATTAAAGTCTGCCTGAATGTGTCCAAATGTATTTTTTCCAATATCCATATATCAGAGAATATTTGCTACTCAGGGTATAATTATAGCTAGTAGGGAATATTCTTTTTTCCTATTCTTGCTTGAAAAACTACTGATACACTATAATAATGAAAGACCAATTCAATGGGTAATGTTTATTCATCAAGGGTTGATCTAAGATGCAAGCGGATAAAACTGACCTCTTTGCAAGGCAGCCAGGATCTCAAAGACCAGCTTGAGAGCATTGAATATCCTGCCATTTGCTGCGTGTCATTTCACTGTAAATTCATCTAGAACATATCCTACTTATTCCACACTGGTCCCACCCTCATTTAAAATCCTTCATCTGTACTCAACTAAAAATCTAGCAGTTACTCATTTAATGCTATACCTGTCCTCTTGTGTTTGCTTTTTCCAAACCCAAATGCAGGGCAAAGGCCCATGCAGGAAGGGGAAGGAGTAAGTAGTTATGGAAACCTAAAATTGGGTGGGATTTATTGCTTTAATGTAACCAACATGTTCTATAGTCTCTGGTTCCTGGAACAAGGCTTCTGATCTAAACCTTCCCACCATAATAGCGGAAAGGATCCTTGGTTTGCCTGGGTTGGAGTTCAAATCTAACAGCTTCCTTAGCAAAGCTGGGATTCTCTCACTGCAATATTAATATCAGAAATGATCGTCTTTGGAAATTCACATGGACCTCAGTGCCAGATGCTCATAAAGTTAGGCTCAGGGGTCCAAATCATTCTGGCAAAACTCCCATCAAAGTTATTGGAAGTTTTGCCTGAGTAAAGACTGAGGAGTGTGCAGGATTTCACTCTATAAGATTAGTGCTCCTTGGGTACGTCTACACTGGAGGCTCTGTTAAGTCAACTTAACCAAGGTCAACTTTAAGTAGACTTAAAGCCAACCTTGTTAAGTCGACTTAAAGACTCCACAGCCCTGCATCGGTGCTAGGTCGACGGAGAAGTGTCCAGGAACTCTGCCAGGGGGCCTGGAGGCCAATTAGGTCGACTTAAGGGCTATCCCCCATTCACACTGGCTTAAGTCGACTTAAGGTCGACCTTAAGAGTTGGTGTTATTTAATTGACTTTAGGAAGTGCTTAAGTCGACTTAATAAGTGTCCAATGTGGATGTACTCCTTGTAACCAAGGGCAGTTGGGGGGTATTAGAGTGCATTTGGTTTGGCTCTTATAAAGAAAATGAGATCCCTCCTGTAACTCTCTACCAGTTTGCACACTAAGCTTAAAGAATGTATGCTCAGTGTAGGAATTAGTATCTCGCTATCAGAACAGAAGCTTCAGACAAACAAATCCATATACCAAGAAGGATTTCCTAATGAAATGGGAGCATAGTATTATGTACATAATGTTCTTTCCACCGTTTTGAAAACAACAAATGTTGGATGTTGCAATCCGCAGATATCCACTAACATGGACAGAAATTTAAATCCAATAAGTGGCAGGTTCTTTTAACTTTTCCCAAAGTATCCATGCAGTTGCTCTGAGCACCCCCTCTGAACTTTTCCCCTCATGTTTTTTATTATTAGTAGTATTATTGACATTCCAGCCCTTGAAACAAGGTCTTCACTCCTTTTCTCATTTCAAGATCTTGTTTTGGGAAAGCTCTAACACCTGTCCACTGATCGCCTGCCAGTCTGCATCTGTGCCCAGCTGACAAGGCTGTCTGCTTTGACTAATGATGTGATTGATGGACAAAATAAGGAAGAACACACAAAAAAACATTTCTGTCTGGTCTGGTGTGTCAGCAAGCCTTCATCAAGTGGCTGCTGAAGGTATATTTTGCTGCATGCCTCATTACACAGTAATGGCATTCCCAGGCAAAGCTGTTTCTTTTCATGACACAAGACAGCAGGCAGCTTTATGGACTCTGGGCCTATCAAGCCCGGAGGAGAGAAGCACTAAAGAGTGGTCATTTCCAAAAGTGCCTCAAGTTGCTTTTTTGTTGTCATGAATTTAATATGAATCAACACAATATGAAATGAGCATGAGGAATTTTAGTGACTAGTCATTTTTTTAAGACTGCTGTCTAAACAGCCATCAAGGAAAAAAAAACACATTTTCTTCTACAAAACCTGTTGCAAAAAGAAGTCATCTGTCAATTTTATTACATTAAAGAAGTACGGCGAGGCATATAGTCCAAACAAATGTCTGCTCCTCTGCTAAACGTGGAAAATGCCACATTTCTAAAGCAAAAAAGGCAATTAACTAGCATGCTGAATGCAGTATTTAAGAACTAAAGTTCAGAAGGCCCTCTCTTTAGAGCTATATGAAGAACATCCATGTACATTGAAGAGTGCCTACTTCAGATAACACAATAATTATGTGGTAGCCAGTAGGCACTGTGATTTGAGACCACAAAAAGGATACTATGATTACCCCACATATGGCTTGAAGCAAGATGTAAATGGGAATAACCTATTGTGTAAAGAATAAAGGATTGAAGGAATTAACCTTTTCTTTTGCATCCCTCTTCTGTTTTCTTACCCACTGTAGGCTTTAAAGATGTATTGCGTATTTCTCTCTGCTTTCAGATGGGTAGCCATGTTAGTCTGTGTACAGCACAAACAACAAAAGTCCAGTGGCACTTCAAAGACTAACAGATTTCTTCAGGCATAAGCTTTCGTGGGCTGCATCTGACGAAATGGGTTGAAGCCCACAAAAGCTTATGCCTGAAGAAATTTGCTAGTCTTTAGGGTGCCACAGGACTCTTGTTGTTCTCTCTGCTTTATCATTCAAATTACTTGTTTTCACAGTTTTCTCTATCCAGTGAAGATTTTGTGCTTCCTTGATGTTAAATTTGATAGTTTTCCACTGTAAAATTTTTTAGCAGGATAGGTTTATTTCTCACAGGGAAGCAATGAAAAATATTTTTTAAATTTCTTAACCAAAATGCCTTTTTTCCCCTTTTGACATGATTGTTCTCTTTCCATAGGTTATTGTGAATAATTTGTGATTTTAATGAGTTGTGATTAGACAAGAAATGCTTCTTCATGTAATAAATACTACACAATAAATTAGAAAATGTATATGAGTTCTTTAGTTCCATTTAAAGAGGGAGAAAAACATCAATGTAAATTCTTGTTATGACAAATGTAAGAGATAATCTTTTAAAGTGCATTTAATTTACTGTAATAGTCAGAGCAACTTTATTGATGCCTAAGAGTACAGAAAAAAATGAATACAGAATAATTCAAAGCAAATAAATAGCATGATTAAATTCAGCATGGCACTTACTTACAGACACAATTGTATTATCTTTATATATGAGTTAAAATAATAATAATAATGGAAATACCATTTTTGATTTAAGAATAAAAGACACGAATAACTAATGGGAGTTGTTAAAGACTGTTAACCTGCCTTCTTGAGTCCCGATACTAAATAAGGCAATTCCAGACTCAATGAAAGAAATTTTGTTGATTGAGAAGTTTAAACAAAGTAATTATACTATCAACTGCAATAGGGGAGCTAAGCACCACAAAAAATATCAAACACCTGCCTATTTCCAATGAGTTCTGTTTTGAAAACCAGAAGCAGCTGGGTGGAGGAGAGGCCATTTTATCAGTAACCAATAGGTTTCTGTGCTCCACTGACCTTGAAGTCAATACCAGTGCCAAGGGCTCACTGTCTGCTGTTTCTTCGTGCATTATTGGTTTGAGAAACATAAAAACGTCACAGATTTACTATAAATCACAATTCAGTTGGGTTTTGTTGTCTTGGTGCATTTTATTATTATTTTTTACATTAGCAAATGCTGGCATTATTCACTTGCAATTTCTAGGCAAAGTGCACAGAAGTGAATAGAATGTGTTCTATTACATATCCGCGGAGTTTAAATATTTTCCTTTAAAAAGGTCATCAGATTTGCACATATGTGTAGACTGCTGCTAATTCCTTGTGGATAGTCATGAGCATATTCTCTCCACTACATCTGGAACATAATATGGACAAAGAGAAAGACAGAGCTGTTTTCCCTCTTCTGCTCATTTTTAATTACATGGAGTTGCTAACTGAGGTATTCAGCTGTCCTACCCTTTCTAAACAACTTTGTTCTTTGTATCAAATTGGTTAGGGTTTTTTGATTTAATAATCATAAAAACATTACCTAGCTTTTATATCGCATTTTTCATTTGTAAATCTTAAAGCACTTTAGTACCTTTCCATGCACCTATATTTTCTTGTAGGTTGGGACCTCCAGAGAATGATCATCTTATCTATCTGTACGAAAGCACAATTAAATATGAATGTGGGTCCAAAAAGTGGCATGAAAAATCCCTGCTCTCAATCAAATTTCTGGCAAGGTGTCTCTTATGTGGTGACCTCAGGGGCCATAGGAAAATGAGAAGAATTTAACTGCAAAAATATTCATGTCTCAATTCCTGGAGCCAGAAACTACATATATCCAGGTTTGTGGATACGTAGGTGCTCAAAGGGAGATATAACCTTAAGTTATTTTCTTTCCTCTTAGAGGAACCTGCCACCCATTCTCATGCCTGTAGATGCATTCTGGAATATACATATTTTTTCCTAATTAGATTTGTGGATCTTTCTTTATTGAGTTTTTCCCCAAAACCTTTAAAAAAATATTAGGATGGTTCTTGTATCTTGTTCTGGCTTCTCCTTTCAAACTCCATACAGATAACTGAATCTATTCTTTACATGCTTAGAGTAGACAAAAGAGTCTTGTGGCACTTGTGGCACCCCTTTGGAATATGCTTAGAGTAGTTAAAGCTCATAATTCCAAAAGAAATGGTTGCTTGTTTTCTCACCAATCCTTGTAGAAATCTAGCTTCTTATGATCACAGATTGTTCACTTGGTGGAGGCGGCGGTTTGTGGCTTTTTTTGATGGCAGAAGTGTCAGAAGTCTTTGTTAGGTATATTTTTATAACAATGTTTTCCAGAGGATTTTTCTCCCCTCTCCCTCCTCACTGTTAGGGCTGAATCTAGGGCCTTCCAAGTCAAGATTCATAGGTTCCAAGGCTAGAAGGACCATCTAGTCTGTATAACACAGGCCATAGAACTTCCCCAAAACAATTCCTAGAGAACAACTTTTAGATAAGCATTGAGTCTTGATTTAAAAATTGTCAGTGATGGTAAATTGTTCCAGTGGTTATTTACTCTCACTAATATAAAATTAAGCTTTATTTCCATTTTGAATTTATCTAGCTCAGCTTCAGTTATTGCTTCTTGTTATTCCATTCTCTGCTAGATTGAAGAGCCCATTATTAAATATTTGTTCCCCATGTAGATACCTATAGACTGTAATGAAGTCACCCCTTAATCTTCTCTTTAAACTAAACAGATTGAGCTCTTTGACTATGTCTACACTGGCAAGTTAGTTCGAATTAAGGAAGCTTAATTCGAACTAACTAAAGCCATGGCTACACTAGGCTTTAATTAGTTTGAATTAAGGGCTTCCTTAATTTGAACTAATAACTTCGAATAGGGTATTAGAAGTAAGGGTTAATTTGAACTAGTTAGTTCGAATTAACCAATGTGGCCATGTTAGTTCGAACTAATTTCTTTGTTCGAACTAACCGGCCCATTGAAATCAATGGAAATCGCTAATTTGAACTAATTAGTTAGAACTAATTTTTTCTAGTTCGAATTAAGTTAATTCAAACTAACTAAATTAATTTGAATTAGTTAGTTCGAACTAACTAATTCAAACTAATTTTAGTAAGTGTAGACATAGCCTTTGAGTCTATCATTATAAGGCATATTTTATAATCTTCCAATCATTCTTGTAGCTCTTTTCTGAACCCTCTCCAGTTTATCAATGTCCTTCTTGAAATGTGGGCACCAGAACTGTACACAGTATTCCCATAGCAATCACACCAGTGCAAAATACAGAGGTAAAATAATCTTTCCACTCCTGCTCAAGATTCCCCTGTTTATTGATCCCAAGAACCCCTTGATTCTTCTGTCCAGAGTGTCAAACTGGAAACTCGCATTCAGTTGATTATCCAGCACAACTCCCAAATTGTTTTCAGACTCTCTGCTTCACAGGGTAGAGTCCCCCATTCGAATCATATGGGCTACGTTCTTTGTTCCAAAATATATACCTTTACATTTAGGGTATTAAAAATGCCTATTGTTTGCTTACAACCAGTTTACTAAGCAATCCAGATTTCTTTTGAATCAGTGACCTGTCCTCTTTATTATTTACCACTCTCCCAAAGTTTGTATCATCTGCAAATGTCATCAGTGATGATTTTATGTTTTCTTCTAAGTCACTGATTAAAAAAAAAAATTAAATAGCATAGGGCTAAGACCTATCCTCTGATGGGCCCTATTGAAAGCATACCTGTTTGATGATCTCATCTTTATAGTTACACTTTGACACCTATCAGTTAGCCAATTTTTCATCCACTTAATGAATGCCATGATAATTTTATATTGTTATAATTTTTTTAATTAGTTAAAATGTCATGTGATACCAAGTCAAATGCATAACAAAAGTCTTTTATGTCAACAATGTTACCTTCATCAACCAAATTTATAATCTCATAAAAAAAAATCAAGTCAGTCTGACATCCATTAACCTGTGTTGATTTGCATTAATTATATTACCTTCCTTTAGTTCTTTATTAATTAAATCCAACATCAAGTACTCCATTATCTTGCTTGGAGTTGATGTTAGGCTAATAGTCTTGTAATTACCTGAGTCATCCCCTTTATGCTTTTCAAAAACTGGCACATTAGCTTTTTTCCCCATTTTTCTGAACATCTCCAAGATTTGGTGAAAATCAACATTAATGTCTCCTCAGCTAGCTCTCTTAAAACTCTTGGATAGAAATTATCAGGATCTGCATTTAAAAATGTCTAATTTTAGTAACTTCTGTTCAGCATCCTACAGAGATACTAGTGGAATGGAAAGAGTGTTTATCATCACGATATATACAACACTGTATCATCAGGTTTTCTCTCCAAATAAAGGACAGATATATTTAGTGAACATTTCTGCATTATTATTAATAATTCAATGCTAATGGACCAACACCATTGTCAAGATGTGATTTTGTTCATAATGTATATTTAAAATTTCTTATTATCCTTAATTGGATAATTTCCTTGTGTCTCCTGACTTCCTTTATCAGTTTTCTCCAATTCCTAATTTCTGATTTATATTCATTACACTCATATAGCCTATTCTTGTGTGTGTATATATAACAAATAAAAGAATAGGCTACTTGAGTGTAATGAATATAAATCAGAAGTTAGGAATTGTAGAAATATATACATGTGCTGCTACTTCTTCTCTAAACCATGTTGGTTTGTAACGAGTATGGCCTTCTTCCCCTAGTGTGGCTTTTGGGCATCTAGCAATTTGTTCTTAAATGATTCCCAAATATCATTCACATTTTTCTGGTTAAATGCTTTCCTCACATCTGATTTGGCTCATAATTGTTTTCAGGTTTGTGAAAATGACCTTATTAAAGTACCAACTATTACCAGTGAGGACTTTATTCGGCTTGCAGATTATAAATGTGATCACATGTCTCTAAGCTATGACTAATTTTTAGGTCTGTGATCAGTTCCTCCTTATTTGTTAGGACAAAGTCTAATAAAAAGCTCCTCAATGTTGGCTGCAACATGTTTTGAGTTAGGAGATTATAGAAAACAATGTTTAGAAATTCCAAGGATGCTTTAGTACTGGGAGCATTAGAATTCCTGCACATATTATTCAAATTGAAGCCCCCCCCCAGATCATGCACTTTCCCTCCTACACATTGTAGATTGGTATGTAAGAAAACAGTCATTCTATTCCAAGTGTGATTTGGAGGTCTAGAGCAGGCAGGCATCATCTTGAACTCTTATCTTTTAAGAGATTGATCGATAAACATTCGAGATCATTTTCTTCTGCATTATCAGTGACTTGGAAATGCATAATGCCATTTCTGATATAGAGTGCCATTCTCCTCTACCTTTTGCCCCCTTGCTCCTTTCTAAAGAGGTTATAACTAGTTACTTCAACATTCTGGTCATGGGTATCATTGCACCAGATTTCAGCATATCAACTAGACTGAATTTTTGCTCAAAATGAATAATTCCAGTTCATTTGGTTGGTCGCTCAAGCTTCTAGCATTGGTGTATAGGCAATTCAAGAATTTCTTCTCCATGTCGTTTGGTTTCTTGATTATTTTTGTTGCCAACATCTCTATTTTATGCCAAGTGCTCATATTTTCCTTCTCACCTTTTGCTATTAATTTAACCCCCTCCTGACTATTCTAGTCAGCCTATTCCTCAGGAGACTGCTCCCCTTTCTACTGAGCTGAAGGCCATTCAAACTATACCGTTCCCCCTTCCCCCAAAATGGAGCACAAAGGCTCCACAAAACCAAATCCTTACACCATTTATTAGCCAGTGATTGACTTCCTGAATCTTTTGCCTTCTGTCTTCCTTTGCTCATGGGACAGGAAGTATCTCAAAAGACGATTGCTTGTACATTCTTCTTCAATATGTTCCTGAGATCATTTACTATCTGTGAGCTATCCCACAACGTAGTGTCATTAGTGCTGATGTGTATCATCCCCAATGGATCGTGCCGCATCGGTTTCGGAAGCCTATTCAATTGTAGAGTGACATCTCATAACTTAGCTCTAGAGAGGCAGCACACTATACTGTTGTTCACCTGTCCCTTGCACAACAGAGACTCTCATGAAGGCTTTAGATTGACCCTTTGAGTTTCTGTTGTTCTAGGATGAAATAATTTCCATTCCTCTTGCAGGTAAAATTCACTCTGATTTTATAGAGAATTTCCAATATACAGAACTGTGAAGTTGGGCCACAGTGGTCAAATTATGCTCTGTGTATGTACCAACCACTGAAATCAATGACAGCCCACATGCACATCTAAGGGCATTGTCATATTACTCTTGACAAAGTGAAATGAGATCTAAATCTACTAAATATTTATTTATTTATTTATTTATTTATTAGCTCATCTGAATTTAATCATTGTATCCTGAGCTAAATGTAAACTGAGTTCTTTGGTTTTGATATTAATTAACTGAGCAAATGAAGTGAAAGGACCAAGGCTGTGTGTGGTGACAGGATGAGAATGGGGTGGGTTCCTAAGACAACCATGTTGATTATGAACACTAAGCCAATTTATAAACTCATCATCATCATCATCCATCATCAAAACAAATCCCGAAAGATTTAGCTTGTGTGTAGATTGAGTATCAACTTTACTGGTCACTAGCTAGGCTCCTTCAGATGGTCTGGCAGGACATACAATCTGTCTGACATTGGGGATCTTATTGCACCACTGAAGCTTGCGGTGATCGTGTGATCAGTGGCTGTCAAGTGGTATTCCTGGTAAATGCGCTAAGTGGGCAGTAAGCATATTTACAAGCCACTTTATGGGGATCAGTCATTACAGTGGAACAAAGCCTCTGTGTTAATGTGTGACCTTGCAGTGAGATGCTATGGACAGATTAGATGGACAAATTACAGTCCAGCGGAGGGCAACGAAAATTATTAGTGGACTGGGGCATATGACTTACGAGGAGGGACTAAAGGAACTAGGCTTATTTAGTCTGCAGAAGAGAAGACTGAGGGGGGATTTGATAGCAATCTTCAACTACTTGAAGGGGTGCTCCAAAGAGGAGGGAGCTAGGCTGTTCTCAGTAGTAACAGAGGATAGAACGAGGAGCAATGGTTTCAAGTTGCAGGTGGCGAGGTCGAGGTTGGATATTAGGAAAAACTTTCTCTCTAGGAGGGTTGTAAAGCATTGGAATGGGTTCCTTAGGGAGGTGGTTGAATCTCTATCTTTGGAGATATTTAAGGTCTGGTTAGACAATACCCTGGCTGGGATGATTTAGTGGGAATGGTCCTGCTTTTAGCAGGGGGTTGGACTAGATGACCTCATGAGGTCCCTTCCAACCCTATGATTCTATGATTACTGCTAAACAACTACATAAAACTGTGTGACTGGTCTGGAAAGCCACCCGATCTTATTGACTAGAGTTCCCTTACCCTTTGCTGCCAGTGGGAGGACGTTCCCAGTCACCATATAGCCAATGCCTACTCTCCATGCATCCCCACAGCATCTAGTTTAGAGACTATGTTGGGATGTAGAGGGAGGAAGTACTTAGCTCCATAACCAGTCCCAGAATCAAGGAAGTAGAATCGGCTCCATTGTGACCTCACCTTGTCTCCAGAACTATATCCAGAATGTACACTATTTGAATGCTGTACGCATATGTAATATGTATAAAGTGTGCACCATATGTCATATAAAATAAGACTGAACAAGGTGTATGAACAAATACTGTACTGTATATGCTGATCTAAATATCATCTTCAATCTATAAATAGGATCTGAAATATTTGATTTAAAATAAGAAGCCTAACATCATAACAATTTAGGGAAAATTGTGTATCATTAAAAGTTTTTTGATGTCAAGAAAGCAAAATACCATTCCAATACCTAGATTTAATACGTACTTCACAGAAAAATAAATCATGTAATATTTTCATGGCAGGCATAGAATTTTATGATGATCATAGTATTGAGATTCATATTTTATAGACTGCACTAATAACATAAAATGCAGCAGAAAAACAGATCTTCAAAACACAGTGGTGCTGAAGTTAGGTGGAAGCTAAGATTTAACATAATTTAATATTTCAGATTGATTTTGCCTTTCCACTTAGAATAGTTACTGGCGTATTCACCAGCTGGATTGCTCCACTTTAGATGTCTAAGGTAGAATACAGTAAGCTGCCTTATTGCCATTTATGATTCCAGGCTTGGGGAATTAATCACTTTACTGAATGCCCTGCAATTTAAGATTATCTATAATGCTGATTTTACTGAGATGCATCTATACTTCTGTTGATTGCTGATGAGTGTCTATCACTGTTTACCAACAAAAACCCTCTGACACAGGTCTTGTAAACCAAGTGCAAGTATACCCTAGGGGAAGGCCCACTGCATGTTTCTTTCGGCAAAGTTTAGGGTACATTCCTGGAATTACCACAGCATAGTCATATACGGCAATGGTAAACCAGTGAGGCATGGTTTAGACAAATAGAATAAACACATGCCAGAAAGGTATGGGTATGTATGTGAACACATATTCTCTACTGGCCCAAACTGCACCTCCATGTCTATGCTGCTCTTTTTAGCACTGGAGTGTCCTACTGTCTCTGTTCTGCTGGAGATTTTCCTCTCTGCAGGAAAAGATTCTCCCAGATACTTGCAGTGGGAAGACACTGGGGAAAAGCTTGGGGCAGCTCCACGTGGGAAAGGCTCCCCCATTTCCTTGCTGCGTCTCCCATCCCCGACACCCCTACCCCAATTTGTCCTCATCACAGTGAAAGGCTCCAGGAGATATTGTAGCTACACATGGCAGGGTGGACACAGCCTGCTTTTCATTATGATGTATAGCTATATCTTATGCACACTATACGGCCACTGCTAGTGGGGTATAGAAGAGACAGACTATTTGGATCATTGCTATTTGGGCTTTTGTGTTGCTTCTCAGTGAACATGCACTTGAGTCCTGTATACTGTGTGACTATTACTTATATTGTCCAGCTAGCTGGCAGGCCCCCAAAGAGTGGTGTCATTCTCCACAAGGTGAGCTCCACAGTGGGGAAAGGAAACCCTATGAGTGACTACTCATGAATCTTCCGTTTTGGGGAGGGTTCCTCTTCCTCCACCCAAAAGTGGGTTTCAGATCCTAAAAGTAGTTGGTTCCTCATCCATATCCAGAGTGAAGTGTGTGTCTGGGAAGCCCTTGTGCCCTTCGAGTAGGTGTGCTCTAGTCTGAAACTTAGCTGTTAGAGATTTCTCTTCTCCACCCCATCCCACTTCCCCCAGAACTAACTATTCCTCAGGAAGGTGTATGCGTCAAGTGGGAAAAGTGAGTAAGCTGAGAATGATCATGCTAGACTGCTGTGGCCTACTAAAGCCCTTGAGAGTTTGATGTTGGGGGAAATGTCATAGCAAAGCATCTCGCTGCTCTCTTCCACCCCCTATGTCTCCCTCTACCCAAGCAGGAGAGAGCAATTTCCTCCGTGTCTATTTACTAAATAACATCAGTCAGAAATGATTATGCTGAACTGACTTTGTGGCAGCAGAGTTGTGGCATCAGGAAGCAAAAATGTCACTTCTGGTTGTTTTTAGCTCGTTTTGCCCACAAAGACTCAGGAAGTAGTTGGTGAGCTGTTAGTGAAAGCTAGTGGGGGAACAATTATTTCTGGATATTATTTGCCCCGTGAGTTCTGTGAAGCTAAATCAAGTAAATCCCATTTATCTGCACATTAATTGCCCCTAACACTAGTTACAAAGGGTGGCTGGAGGACCAGGCAGTATGCAGGGAAGAGCAGGAATACTCTGGGTAAGACAGGGACAAGGTATAGGAGTAGGCAGATCTGTGCAGAGCTGCTTTGAAAGTTAAATGAGGCTGCTGGTTCACTGGCATCAGCCCCTCTACCAGATCTCCCCATGTCTCGGCAGCTGAGCTCCTCTCTCACTTTGGTTAGGCGCTCAGTTGGACACATACTAAACTTTTAAACTTCATAGAATGGAGCTCTGTTGTCAGAACTTGAAGGTTTTGGACATCCCAGAGACCTCAAATTCATTATGAGTTTAAGTGGCTTAACCAAGAGAGAGGCCCTCCTTTTGAAATAGGTTTGTGCGTTTCATTCTAAAGAAATATGAGGTCTATTTACATGTCCATCTCCATAATCTGAATGAAAAAACATAACTAGCCCCTGAGAAGTGTTCTTGGCTAATGGCCAGAATAGGGTACAAAAGAAGTTCCCTTTCCCTTCTCTTGCATGTTTGATCAGCAGCTAGCCATGGTCACACAAGGGCTGCACTCTCTATGGGTGCGTCTACATTTACAAATTAAGTCAATTTAAACTGGCTTAAGTCGACTTAATTTAATCTGCGTCTACACTACATTTTCCTTAAGTCCATTTAAGCAGCAGCTTAAGTTGACTTAAGGAAAATTAAAGTCGACTTTATAAAACCTCATTTAAAGTAAACTTTACTAAGTTGACTTTTATTAAGTCAATTTAGCCAGTGTGGTGCAGATTAGCCCTAAATTGACTTTAAGTTGATTTAAAGGGCTCCAGGGCTCCCGCCCTGCCAGGGTGGCTGGCCCAGGCAGAGCCTGGCGTGCCCCCTCACAGGGCAGGACAGAGCCCTGCCCACCCTGCTCCTATGGCCTGTAAGTGTCCCTGTCCTGCTCAGCCCCCATTGTATCCAGGCACTTGGCAAGGGGTGCCCCCCCTTCTACCTTGGACCAGTCCCAGGTCCAAGAAGTCGATTTAGGCGTCCAGTGTGGATACTCTAAGTCGATTTGGTAGTGTCCCCTTTATGTTGACTTCATTTTTGAGTGTAGACATGCTAAGTCGACTTAACAAAGTTGACTTAGCAAAGTCGACTTAAATTAACAAGTGTAGACATAGCCTATGTGTCCCATGAAACATAAGACTCCCCAAAGTGGGCAGAGAGGGCTATGGTGCTGTTCCCTTCTAAACAGAGGTAGTACATGCAAGGGCATGGAGGGGGCTGTTTATACTGCAGGGATATAGCAGTGAGTGTTCTCTGCATACTGCTGAGCTCTGGAAGAAACTCTGACTTAGAGACAGAATTCCTTTGGAAGCATTCTTGGAGCAGCATAGCTCAACACCACCACAGTGTGGGGCTAACATGGCATGAGCGATCCCTAAATAATTTGCGTTACTTTAACCGATGTATTTACCGACTATACCATGATGGTCCAAGGAGTCATTACAGTCTATAAAGTCACTATGCTCTTGTAAAATTCCTTAAGTGCATATTTATCCGATTGAGTTAATATCATGGTGCAGCACTGTGTCCGTCACACTTCCACTGAGCCTAGTTAATTCACTGGGTTTTTCCTAGTGGGTGATCTCGTTTCCCCTAGTTCTGCAATACCTGACCCATAATGAGGTGAGATAAGGACAAAGTGTTGCAAACAATGTTCTGAATGCTGAACTCACTATAACCTGCACTTAGAGGGACTCTTTCTTGCATTCCCTTTTCACACCAGTAACAATAAAAGCAGCAGCAGCTGGAGCTTCAAAGAGCATATAAAAAGTGCACCGGGTTTCCAAAGTGTGTTGATGATTACTTATAGCATTAAATATTTCTAGGAAGTATATATGGGGAGAAATAGAAGAAGAATGAATGGGCTTATATTATTAATGGAAAGAATCCATACATCCCCTCCATTATCTCACTCTGTTTAAACAGTCTTTTTATTGCAGCTTTATAATCAGGTATGTTTTCGATTGCAATATCTTTTTTCTTAGTTGCTTTATTTTAACAAATGCAACAGCTTGCAATCAGTTGTGTGCAGGGTTCAGAGATCCTGGATATCATTCAATTGTTACGTTTACCCTACTGTAACTTATAGGTTATGTCTACACTGGCAAGTTAGTTCGGATTAAGGAAGCTTAATTCGAACTAACTTAAGCCTTGGCCACACTAGGCTTTCATTAGTTCGAATTAAGGGCTTCCTTAATTTGAACTAATAAATTCGATTATACCTTTCGAACTAACCCTTAATTCGAACTAGTTAGTTTGAACTAAGTCAATGTGGCCATGTTAGCTCGAACTAACCGGCACATTAAGCTTAATGCAACTGACTAATTTGAACTGCATGGCACTTGCTTAGTTCGAACTAAAATTCCAGTGGGGCCATGCTAGTACGAATTAAGCTAATTAATTAATTCAAACTAACTTAGGTAAACGTAGACATAGCGATAGCTATCTAGTATCTATCTTAAAATGAGGAACACTACAAATATCACAGTAACTTTAACTACTTTGTGCAATAAATACTTGAGCAGATAAAAAATGTGGAGGAAGCGGGGGAAAGAGGAGGAGATCTAATGAAAAATATGGCAAACATTTTTGCCAAAAAAGTCCTTTTATATTTGTTAAAATGATTTTAAAAATTTTAAATGTAAAACAACCGCAGGTAAGTGCTGAGATTTTAACGGTGAGGCCTTTTAAAAGCATATTTCAAAGCTGATTCTTTTCTTTCACCATTGATTGGTTTATTTCAAAATAGAAGGGCTATGTTAAGAAATCAGACTTTATTTCCTGACCCTTGGCTCTGGGAATGGGTCAGGGTGCCAGATTTTCAGAAATGGGCTCTGTTTGGGGGGGGGGAGGAGGGGGAAGCGGGGCACAAAATCATGGCCTCACTTCACCTACAGAGGATTGTGGGATAAATTTAGTAGCTACAAAATCAGTCAAGTATCTGCCTCAGAAATTTTTGTAAGTGGAATTTTTTACAGATGTAAAATCACATCCATAAAAGGGGAGATCAGGTTTCAGTCCACCTGAAATTCAAACTTTATAAATGATGCAGCTATTATCCCCAAATTAAACTTTTAACAGAGTTGGGTGGCAGTGTGATTCGAAACTGATTTTTACATCAATGGTCCATGGAGTAGGAATAAAAATGTGCCTTTATCTGTCTCTGTCGTCTTGAAGATGAGGAAAAATAATTTCTTTGAACTTTGACCTCACCAAAAAAGGTTTTGCTGGTTATTGGGCCTTGTTAATGAAATACCTAAACCAACTATTACTCCAAGCAGAAATTCAAAACTAGGTATTTGCAAAGCAGTATGGCAATTGTCTTTTACAGTGGCAGAGAATAAGGTTTGGGTATCAGAATGCACAGTTTTTGCCCTATGTAAACTATGGTGTGTGTGTGTGTGTGTGTGTGTGTGTGTGTGTGTGTGTGTGTGTGAGAGAGAGAGAGAGAGATTTTGTTAAGCCTTTTAGGGGCTATATTTTTTAAAGTGTTCAGCAGCCAGTGGCTCCTATTGGGGACAATATTTTTAAAAAATGATTCATAAAAATATGCTTTTGTATTTTTAACTATATAATAATTTGTGCTAATATTCTATCCATTTCAATTAGTAAAATGCACTGAAACTCATTTAAATTAATTGGCTGTCGTTTTTAAATTTTATATTTATTGATTGATTGATTGTCAGTGAACCACATAGGGGAAACATTTTTTAAATAAAAATGCCACAGAAAATATATACCAAGCCCTCATTTTAGTGCTAAAATCCTTGGAACGAATCTGTTAGAATTATACCTTCTCTGGCAAATAGCAGCAATTAGGATAGATGCCCTTCTCTAACTCTGAGCCATGCAGCTTGGGTGACAAATTTGTCAAATTAATACATCACCAGGTATGGAAGCGCAGTTAGAATTTGACTGAGGTACTTCCAGCTTGAGAAAGGGAACGATTTATCAATGCAAACTTAATAACATCTATTTGAATCTAACTAAAAATCAATATTTCATTACCAAATTGTTAGTGAGAATGAAGAAAAATTGTGGAAGTCGGGCAGTTTGGTGGAAGAGAAGCATCAGGAGTTCAATGTGAAGACGGAATGATTCATGAGGCCAACCCAGTGGAAGGGTGAAGGAGGACGAATGCAAAAAACTTGGAGGGCCTTCTCTCTTGTGACCTTGGCAGTCAGAGAGAAAAAAAATACAAGAAAATGAAAGTGACTGTCAACTCCCAACAGGGATGGATCACACCATAAATCAAACATAGCCCTGAGAGAGAATAGAGGCTTAGGGCGGGGGAATTTATTGTAGAGAGGGAAACAGTTGGTTAATTTAACTCTTTGAACCTTGGATGCCTTTTATTTGTACTTTAGGGGAGTTCATAAAACATATGTGAATCTTTTCTCTTTGAAACAGTTTACATAAAAATATGTCAAGAGCCGATAAATGGTGAAACATTGCTTTCCATTGGCTAAGATTTAAAGTACAGTATCTATAAGCATTTCCTTCAGTTTAGGAAAAGAGAAAAACTAGAGAATGAGGCTTCCCTGACACATAACTAAATCAGTTGGTAGGGAGGCCTAATCCATGAGAGGTGGTTTTTTAGTGATTTGCATAAAAATATAGATTTAAAACATTAGTATTTTTATTACTGAAATAATGTATTGATCTGAACAGAAAGCTGGATTTCTGTTCTTTAAACCTAAGCTACAAGTGCAACCTATAGAGTTTGTTTAACCTGTATATTAGTTAGTTTTTAAAAGTCTTTTAAAGTTTTCTAAAATCTGATTTTGAAACACACATCTTAATGGATGGACATTACGCCACCCTATTTGGGGAAAAGCAAACCCTCCATATCAGAACCTCTACAAGATGCTTTGTGAAGCATCATTCTGGTCCATATTGGTGGGCATGTGTGAACTAGGGTCCTTTTGCTTTTCCCTGTCAATTTAAGATTAGTAGCACAATGACATTTTGTTCATTATTTAGAAATATTAAAAAGAGTATCTTTGAGTATGTTACCATAATGATCTCTTCTCTTAAAGAGCTTGAGTATCAGCTGGTCAATTTATGCCAATCTGTGTGGATTGGAGCTTTGCAATTGTGGCTTTATTTTCAAAAGAGCTGGGTACCTTGGACCATCTGACCCTCAGTGTCACAGGGGGAGTTGCTGGGTCTTGAGCACTTTTTAAAATCTGGCCTAGTTTGGATTGAGAAGAGGCAGGCAGGGAATAAACTAGCGGTCATTCAAAATGAGGGTCCTCCGAAACAACTGCAGGAGTCTTTGAACTGCAGTGCCACCATGGGAAGATACTACCAGGAATGAAATCAGATTCCCCAGTTCTATCTCTGCAAGAGCATCTTCACATGTAACACTGTTTTTTATTACTGTACATGGGCAGGTTGGGGTTTTTTGTGGGGTTGGGACTGAAGGAGGTTGATTCTTTATTAATAACATGAGGGTCACAAAATATGGCCAACGATATTATTCAGAAAATAGCAAAATAGTAGAATACTGGTGGGCCTTTGCATGTGCCTGACTTCAGTAATATACATTTTCTTCCCCTATATATAGGATTCATCTCAAGACTTCATTTGAAAATTTGTAGGTCTAATCTAGGTCAGAGAATGTTAAAACCAAAAAACCAAAACGAAGTTTCTAAAAAAGTAGAACAGGAAAAGGCCATCAGGAGCAATGTTTCTGTTCCTTTTTGCCTCCTGTCTTAATGCTGGAACTTGGCTCTAATTGCCATTTATCTTTATTGCTCTCACTATGTTTCATATATAATATTTATATAAATGCAGAGGAAAAAGTGAAGAAACATCAGAAAATGGAGTGCAACTGGAGTGTGTGAGATGTGGCTTTTTTCTTCTTTATCACCATTTTCTTGCACTACTTAGAGCACAGATATTAATTTATTGCTGAGAGTGCTGCAGAAGTGTGGTCCCTTGTATTCTGTTGAAGGTTTGATGTACATTCCAGATGGTCACCATGTGATCAACCCAGTCACGGGCAAATAGGATATTTCTTTGTGACTAGATCTGATTTCTTTGCCAAATCCATACATGTCTAATCCTTGCCCATAAAGCCTGCTTTCATTCATTGTTGTGTTCTTTAAGAAGTGTGTAACAGCTTCAAAGCCTTCACACCTTGTCCAGACCCAGTTATGGTGACTGCAAACTTGTAAATGCTGATTAAAATGAAGACCCTGCTGAATGCAAATAATAATTATCCACATCACAAAGTCTTTCTGAATTTCATAGCAGAATAATTCCCCTCTGAAGAAAGAAGGTTTTAAAATTTGTATAAAATGGGGTTTCAATGTATTGTTACTATGCTTTTTAAAGAACTAAATGCTTTGATTTTCAGTTTGAAGAACTGTAAAACATTGCTTGTGAAAAATCTATTGAGTAAAGGGCTTGTGGAATATCTGCTTTGGTGCAAGGTTTTATTGTATATGGATGGGAAACAATCTCTGAAGATCACATTCCCTCTCACCTCCAAAAAGGGAAATTTCAGATTACCCAAATTCTACATTCCAAAGTATAACACTAGAAACAACGTGAAAACCTTCTTGATCCTGATATCGTTAAAGGATTTTAAAAATCTGTCACGTGGACACATTTCCATTTCCTAATAAATACCTAATTTTCTTTCAAATCACCTCTCATCTTAATATGAACTGTAAAAAATCCTTTCATTTCTGTAATGTGTTAAGGAAAAATGGGGAGGGAGGAATTAAGAAAGCTCTGTTTTATTATTCTGTTCATAAAGCACTACAGCACTATAACTGCAGCACAGAAAAGAAACAGATACTATAGTGTCTGAGGTATTCTGTGCCATAAACTCCCATAATAGAAACAGATGGTAAAAACGCCTTGGAAGTAAAGAAACTACTGTACATGCAGCTCTACCCTAACATATGAAGAGATTCAGGCCTGACACATAAAGGAATATACTTGGAGTTATGCCAACACTACTCTATAATTCAGCGGTTGGTATTAGAGACTAGAGAACCTACAACTGAGAGTTTAGAACACTTCATGTCTCTGAATTAGAACCTTTTTGAACACCTTGCAGGCAGTTATTTCTGGCTACTCAATGAGAGGTAAAAAATCTTTTTGTGGGGCAGTTCCACCAACCTCTGTATAAACAGCATATGAGAAAGTTCTAAAATATTTGTAAACCTAGATAGAGCTTGTTCAATTTTCCTCATCTCTGTTAGGGTATTTATTCAAATATCCAATGCGAGCTAAAGAGAACTGTGTGGCAAAACATCACACCTAGTGTGAAACTGGTAAAGGCATTTTATTCTTTGCATCCTCACTAAAGAAATGTCACTTATTTCACCTGGCATTGTTTCACTAGCTTTGCCATGGGTGAAAGGATATATAATGTGTGCATTGCACTGGAAGGGGAGCTGAAGGTCAGAAGTGAAATATAGCTTTCTGCAGCACTTGGTCTCAGTCTGAATGTTACCTACATTATCATCAGAGCTCACTGTCATAATGGGGAGACCTTGTCACAGGAGGGAGGTCACCTAGAAGCTGGAAGAAAAATTGGGGCGGGGGGAGGAAATGCTAAATAAGATCGACTAAAAAGCAACAAGCCTTGTGTATGTGCACTTCCCAAACTTCCTTTGTGTGTTTGAGAACAATTAATTTATCCGCAAAAGACATTCTTGTCCTCCAAAAACTGAAATTCCAGTGAAGCCTCAGGCTTTAGGAGTTGCTCTTCTAACTTTTTATAAATTTGTTATTGATGTCTTTTCACCACTGTGTCTGCCTTTGACTCCTGTGTTTCCTCAGTGGCTGGGATTTATCAACGCCAATTACATTTCAGTATAGCAGCTTTCTGATACTTGGGGGTGATGGAGAGGGAAATATCACATTGTTTTAATTGGAAAACAGACCATGATGAATAAACTTTGTTTCTGTCCCTGTCCCTGGGACCTTTCAGCTAAGGATCTCAAAGAGCTTTATAAACATTAATGAGTTTATGCTGAATGTGTTGCCAAAGACAAAAAAAGAAACAAATATTCTCTTGTCTTTTTCCCTGGCTGCCTCATGAACTAGTCAAACCTTGTGGTCCCCTGGGTGTACATGTAGCTCTAAATGTGGGTTGAGGGAAGGCTTCCACTTTAGAAAACTAGTTACAGAGCTCAGGTAAGTGCATCGCTTCTCTGTGAGAACTCTGACTGCTATTGACATTGACTGCCCTTCCAATTAGGTAGGCTCAGCCCGTTTGTCCTTAAATGTTAACAGATATTTATATTAGTATCTAAGAGCCAGATTTATAAAGAAATTTGGAGGTAGGCACTTGAATATCCTGAAAAGTCTGGCCCAAAGGCCTTGGAGAGCATGTTGCTGATCATGTGACACTTGTCATGTGACCTCTCCATTGAGTTTCATTATGGACTCCCTAACACACAGTTGTGGGGTTTGTTTGTTTGGTTTTTTTTGTTTGGTTTTTAAAAAAACCCTCATACTTACCCAGATAAAGCAAAATATACTGCTTTTTTTTCACCGAAAGATTCTATGGCTCTAACTCCTAACAACCCACAACCGGTAATGTTATATGTGGTTTCAGGTTTCCTAGTGAAAAGTTTGCTCAACTGTAGATTTAAGTTACCTTGTACTTTCTGAGTATGGGATGTTGCTTCCCAAGCAGGTGTTAAATAGGCAGCAGTGCAAAACATAAGTAGCAGTTATTTGGGTGCTACCTCTGGATGTGATCTGATGGTGATCTCAGCTGCAAGAGTGAAAGCAAGGAAAATGAGGTAAATGCTTTAAAACCCTTTTTACTGGAATCTATCATTTCTCTTCTATAGCCCTGTAGTTATATTTGAAAGCAGCCTTTTATCTCTCTGGTTTCTTTAAAATTGTGTATCAATTTGGTACATTTTTTGGTGCGTGAAGGAAAGAGTGTGTTGGTCATGTAGCAGTAGTAGAAGCCTATTTTCAAGCTTTTTATATCCATTCTGAAAGGCAACATGAAACTTATGAAAATGGCCATTTGTTATGTACTTAATCTTTCATGTGTATCATTGTTGCACTTTAAGGTCTGGGCAGTTCCTAAACTAAGACTGAAGAATATGGAAACATTGCTATGATGTTCTGGTAAATTTACATGTCCCCATTCATCCCAGGAGTGGGTGTGGAGCTTGTCATCCAGAAGCTGACTCAGGGGTGGCCTAATTGCTTCAGGGCTTGCCCTAACTTGTGTTTCGCTGTCTATAGCCAGTATTGGAGTTTGCAATTGCTGGGGAATGTGAGATACAGGATCATGCTAACTGTGTATATACACGTATGTCACCCATCCCCATCCAGAATGCCTCTTAAACTGGGGACTTTTTCATGGGAGTTGTGGGGAGGGGTTCAGGGTTACAGTATAGGGTGCTTTTGTTTCTGGCAGGAATAGCTTTCCGTGTTCATGGCACTTCTGAGACCATGGTAATTTATGGTTCCTTGCAATGATTCAGAGGCTATGTGTACAGTTACTAAAATTAGTTTGAATTAGTTAACTAGCAAAATTTAGTTTGAACTAAGCAAATGCCATTCATGGCACTTGCTTAATTCGAATTAGCGATTTGCATTGAAGTCAATGGGCCGGTTAGTTCGAACTAAGCAATTAGTTTGAACTAACGTGGCCACATTGGTTAATTCGAATTAACTAGTTCGAATGAACCCTTAGTTCGAATAGCATATTCAAATTTCTTAGTTCGAATTAAGGAAGCCCTTAATTCGAACTAATTAAAGCCTAGTGTAGCCATGGCTTTAGTTAGTTCGAATTAAGCCTCCTTATTTCGAACTAACTTGCCAGTGTAGACATAGCAAAAGAGGCTACAGCCACAAGTAGGCCTCTTATGTGGACAACTGCATTAAGGATTAGGATACAAACGAACAAACTCACTTCACTTGTTATTGCAAAGTTGATGGGATTCCTGGAATGAGCCTAAGGTAACAAGTACTGTCATTCGATAATAAAAGCTATTGCTGTCGAGCTTTTCTATGAGTATGATTTCTGCAAGTGTCTTAATTGGCACCCCGATTAGGTATGTGAGTGCATTCTGTCATTTAGAAGGTCTATAGCTAAATGTTATATACAAATGATTTGCTACACACAATTCGGTACCAGTATAAACAGCATCTCACATAAAACGTATTCTTTCAGCTTGGTTTTGTCACTATTTTTTATAGTTTAAACCTCTCTACTTCTCTCTTTTATGAAGAACTTACACAAAAAAACTTTGAAATTTTCCACATAGTTCTTTTACTTTATGTAGCATATTGGCCATTTTTAACCATATTTTGAAGTCTTCATAAACTGCAAAATATAACATTTCATTACTTGTTTACAAGTAATTATTTTAGAAATAGAGTTTTCATGCAAGTTATCTTTACTGCTTGTGTGACTGAAAAGAACTAAGCAAAACCTAAAAATCATAAACCCTTCCAAACATTATATTTTATGCAGTCCAAAATGTGACACATGGGGTCTTTAATAATTCACTGCTTGTTAACATTAAACAACTGTTAACATGCTCAAATAATTAGTTATGCTTGCTTGACATGTTTGCATCTTTAATAATTGATGCATTTATCTTAATTACTAACAGTATTATGGTCATAATATGCATCTTTTTTCTATCTTAAAATTTTAACAAAAACTGACTTTTTGCCAAAAATGATTATCCTCCAAGTTTTAATCACTTGTTGTAATTAAATTGCAAGCTGCAGTATTTTATTAAAATATCTTTTACAACAATATTTAATGGAAAAGAGGTGATTTGTTGTTTATGCATCACAGTTAGTAAATATTGCATAAGTTTTATATTACCCATTCAGAGCAAATATATAATAAACATAGCATTCTTAATATGAATCAATTTTAAAGCTGCTAGAGTAGTTTTGATTTCCCCCCCAAAAGGTTTGCATAAGTCAATGAGTCAAGTAAGATAAATCAAACAAAAAAATCATTGTGATTGTACAGAGGTGGCACATAATATTAGGAATTTAGTGTAGGACCCTACTATAGTTGTGTGTGTAATGGAGCCTTCAGCAGAGTCGGACGTGAAATGAAGTTGAGCCTTAAAAACTATTTAATTCTTTAATACTCGTCCCACTCAACATTTTTCTTACATACTGCTAAGAACAATAATTATGGTAGAGCTATATCTGTAATCAATTATTCATTAAAATCTTGGTAGAGGTAGAGTGAGGCTAAATGTATACTTTTAGCCTTCACATTGTTAAGATGGCCTGTTTCAGATTACTTTCACCTGCCTGCAGCTGTGGAGACCAATACTGATATCTGTCCATAATTGGCTCTCGTGGAATGCCTCTCTGAATAGTCCATCCCCACTCTTTCCCAGTGGCTAACAAAGTAGTAGCAAAGAAGTTACAGCTGTTGGAAATGATGAACTTCTTTAACATCCTAAGACAAGGTCAGTTTCCTTCCCAGCTCTGAATGGGAAAGATTCTTGAAAAGACCAAGCATTAGTGGTAGTAACCTTCAAGAGGGCCATTGGAGATGCAAAGCAAAGGGTTCTTTGGTCCAAATAAGGACGTGGTAGATCCTCCATGTTGCAGCACAATGTGTGGAAGGGCATCTATACCAGTGGTTTTCAAACTTAGGGCTGGGACCCAATATTGGGTCGCAGACCCTGAGGCACTGGGTTGCAGCACCTCCTGCTGCTGCTGCCAAAAGACTGGAATGCATTGCTCAAAGATGTAATTGTTGAGTCATGGGCGTTTATGATTTTTTTTCAACTGGGTCCTGAGAAAAAAGTTTGAAAACCACTGACCTATACTAATGACTGAGTTCCCCTATGAGGTTTCAGATCCCAAAGGGTTAATATTCTGAGCCCTATCCGGGGGAGTCTGTTAGACTTTCAGGTGGCTGCTGCATTCTTCTCAGCTAGAAAGGCCTGGATAGAGACCAAAAAAAAGAAGATACAATGTTGTAGAAATGTGTATGGAATTAGGTACAGTTACATGTGTTTCACAAGTGCCGAATGGCACTCATAACTGGAAGGAGGAGGAGTCATTGCATCCACTGAACCCTGAGGTTTGAATTGTCTTTAATTCATCTGGAGACTGCAGACTTGGCACCTTCTGAGACAAGTTAGAGAAGAGTGTTTTATTGTTTCTGGAAGCCTGGAATAGAATCTGTTGCTTGTTTTTCTGAACATTTTCACCTTCTTACTCATTTTATGGAGAAAAGACAACTAGGTTCTTCATGAGTCTTGAACACACAATATTTAAACAAATAGGCCAAACCAAAAATTGTCCTGGGAATTGCTGAATCTGTCACTTACCTCCTCAAGTCACTCATTAGTTAAGCTGGTCCTAGTGCTCCAGTAACATGAGACACATAGTTTGAGTTGAAGAATGGAACACAGAGAAGTGAGTTTACAGCAATTATTAAATCACAATCAATATAATTCTAGGAATACCCAGCTATTAAAAACATGGAGGGAAAAAACTCCTGGGAAATAACAAATATATAGGAGTAGGTTAGAAACTGCATACTTTAGCAAAATACATGGCTAACTATCTATAGGTGAGACAACAGAGTCCTGTGGCACTTTTAAAGACTAACAGATTTATTTATCGCATGAGCTTTCGTGGGAGAAAATCCCGTCTGACGAAGTGGGATTTTCTCCCATGAAAGCTCATGCGATGAATAAAACTGTTAGTCTTTAAAAGTGCCACAGGACTCTGTTGTCTTTCTACAATAGACTAACATGGCTACCCCTTTGGAATTTATCTATAGGTGAACAACCAGTGCTTTTTTTGGTTTAAAAAAAATGTACCAATACTTGGCCAGGGACTTGGGGCCACTAGCGGCGGCTGCAGGAGTCAGGGCCTCATCACTGTGGGGGGAAAAAAAAGGTGCCGGTACTCAGTACCACTGAGTGCCATCACCACAAAAAAAGCCCTATGAACAACATACAACCTGGTAAGAAAATAAAACCAGTTCATGTAGTCATCCTAAACTGTAGTGTCTGTGGTAGCTGTAGTCATCCTAAAAGACCCTTTCAGATTTGTTATACCTAAAATTAGCTATTTTCTTATTAGTTGTTTATAGATACATTTAAGCTGTTGAAAGGTCTTACCTAAAAGACCATGAGAAGGAAACCTCCCATTCTCTCTATTCTCTTAATGTCTTCCCTTTTCATTTTGATGACAGTGTGGGGATATTGGCTCTGAGAAGCAGTTATTTAAGTGTGTGGCATCTCTGAATGCTTGCATTGCTGCTTATTTATTTCATTCAGAGATGGGTCAAAGCTGTACAGTTCAGGCGTCTATTCAAGCTTCTTCAAAGGTCAAGAGTGTTTGGATCCAGAGTTTGATTCACTCAATCTCTACAATTGATATATATCTCTTATTAAAAACAAAAGTATTCACCTGTCCAGTATTCTGATGAGATTCAGCAAGGACAGGTGCAGAGTCCTGCAGTTAGGACAGAAGAATCCCATGCACTACTATAGACTGGGGACCGACTGGCTAAGCAGCAGTTTGGCAGAAAAGGACCTGGGTTACAGTGGACAAGTGGCTGGATATGAGTCAACAACGTGCCCTTATTGCCAAGAAAGCTAACAGCATATTGGACTGCATTAGTACGAGCATTGCCAGCAGATTGAGGGAAGTGATTATTCCCCTCTGTTCAGTATTGGTGAGGCCAGATTTGGAGTACTGTATCCAGTTTTGGGGCCCCTACTACAGAACAGATGGGGACAAATTGGAGAGTCCAGTGGGGGGCAACAATAATGTTTAGGGGGCTGGAGCAAATGACTTATGAGGAGAGACTGAAGGAACTAGGCTTGTTTAGTCTGTGGAACAGAAGAAGGGGGAGGAGGGGGCAGGATTGGATTGCAGTCTGTAACTATCTGAAAGCGGGTTTCAGGGAGAATGGAACTAAACTGATTTTAGCGGTGGTAGATGACAGAACTAGGACAATGGTCTCAAATTGCAGTGGGAGTGGTCTAGGTTTTATATTGCAAAAAACTTTTTCACCAGGAGGGTGGTGAAATACTGGAATGGGTTACCCATCCTTAGAGGTTTTCAAGGTGCAGCTTGACAAAGCCCTGACTGGAAATGATTGAGTTGGTGCAGCTTTGAGTAGAGGGTTGGACTAGATGACCTCCTAAGGTCCCTTCCAACCCTAATCTTCTATGATTCATTACCCCTTCAGGTATATCTAACCTGACACCTCATACAGGCTGCGTCTACACTGGTAAATTAAGTCGACTTAAAACTTGCTTAAGTCGACTTAATTTACTCTGCGTCTACACTACAGTTTCCTTATGTCGACTTAAGCAAGCTGCTTAAGTCAACTTAAGGAAAATAAAGTCGACAGTGAAAATTAAGTTGACTTTACAACACCACCTTTCAATTAGACCTAAGGCTTAAGTCGACTCCCTAGAGTCGACTTAAGCCAGTGTAGACGTGGGGTAGCCCTAAATCGACTTAGGGCTACCCCAGGGCTACATCAATGCCCTCCCTGCTGGGGGGGTGGACAGGGAGAGCCTGGCATGCCCCCCACAGGGCAGGGCAGAGCCCTGCCCACCCTGCCCCTATGCCCTGCCAGGGTCCCTGTCCTCCTTTGCCCCATTGTACCTAGGTACAATGGGGCAAAGGCTGAGCCCCCTGTCATTGGGCAAGGGGTGCCCCTCCGCCCCTGTGGACCTCCCCTAGGTCCCCCTAGAAGTCGACCTAGGCATCCAGTGTGGACGCTCTAGGTCGACTTTTTAAGTTCCCCTTTAAGTCGACTTTATTTTTAAGTATAGACACACTAAGTCGACTTAGTTAAAGTCGACTTAAATTACCAAGTGTAGACATAGCCACAGTGTTAAAAGACTATCATTATTACTAAGTCTCTGCATTTTTTGAACATCATGGTGCTTCTGATAAGCCATTTTATTATGATTTTAGAAATCAGTAAGAATTTATACATCATAGTCCTATTAATCAATTTTCCCTTACATGGGTGTATCTTCAGATTTCAGTGATTGATTGTGGCCAGATAGGTGGTTTAGTTTCATGCTAATCAAAAAAGGAATCATGTGGCACTTTTAAAGACTAACATATTTATTTTTTGCATGAGATTTTGTGGGCAAAATCCTACTTTGTCAGATGCGAGAAAGTGGAGAAAAATTACATTGAAAAAGCTTACAGTATGGGAGGGAAAGATGAATCCTGTGCTTCAGCAGTGAATTCATGTTGACCTTTGGCAAGTTGTGGTGGTCTAAACAAAAAGGAGAAAATAAATTGGAAATGAGTTTTAACATTATCAAAATGAAACAGTGGGTGGAGGGGGATTTAGATGTCCTTTACAAAAGAAAGATCATCATGGCACCCCCTTCCTTTTATACTCGATAGCTAGGGACACCTAATGAGGGACACCCAGGTTTGTATCACCATTGTGGAGCAAGGACTTGAACTCAAGCGTCCTCCCACCAGGGGAGTGTCCAGGCTACTATGATATTGGCTGTAGAAGCTAGGTAGCCTGTTGAAGTTGTTCCACCTTTTATAAATTGCTTGAATAGTTATTGGATGAGAGAGAATGACTCTGTAGTCTGGTAGTTAGGGCATTCATGGGGGAGAGGGAGCACCCATGCGCGAATGAGTATTTATTTAGTCATACAAAATGGAGCAGCTTTAACAGGAGAGACTGAAAGGTACCCTAATTGGCTTTGTCTACACTAGCAAATTAAGTCAATTTAAGGAAGCTTAAGTTGACTTAAACAAAGCCTCATCCACATCTGATTTTCATTAAGTTGACTTAATCAGTTCCTTAAGTCGACTTAATAACTACCACTCTTTAGGTCGACTTAACAATTAAGTTGATTCATTAAAGTGACCTAAAGATGGTGGGCCGCCCTAAGGCTACTTATTCTATAAGTCAACCTAGAGCACAGGTCCCAGCAAGAAGGAAGCTGCACTCCTTTCTTGGAGGGACCCGCGGCTTCCTGGCAGAAGGGACCCGCGGGTCCCTTCTCAGCAGGGAGCCACGGCTCTCTGCCGCATCTACACCTGAAAAGTTAAGTCAACTTGTTAAGTGGACTTAACAAGGTCAACTTTAAGTCGACCTTGTTAAGTTGACTTAACAGAGTCGACTACTTAACTTTTCAAATGTAGACATAGCCTTTGAGAATAGGCAATGAGTTGGAGGTTCTGCCCCTCTTCTGGGAGGAGAAGACACCTGGGTTCAAATCCATGTTCCATAGTGGGAATTTGAACCTGAACCTCCACATTCCACGAGTTCCTTCGCTACTGTGTTGTTGAGTAAAAGTGTAACTTCCTTCATTGTGTGATTCTAGCCCTTTGTTTTTATTTACAAGGTTAAGAAATGCACAAAATGAAATGCTTTATTTTGTGTTGAATGAAACATTTTAACTTCAGCCACAACTCAATTTTTCTGATTTTTTCAATTTGCTGAAAATTTGGCCCAAACTGAATTTTTAATTTTCAGAATTCCCAGTGAGTGAGCCAAAAAATCAGTTATTCTGACAGCTCTAACGATAAAGTAAATGTATAAAGGACTTCCACTAAGAACGTTTTAGTGTTTATGGCACAGAATATTTCAGTTGTGAGCTGGATTCTTTCTAGCTCACTCAAGTTTTGACACTTGTAAGTCTTTGCTTGCTCCAGGAGTATCTTTAATGATTCATATTAATTCAAGGTGTCTCTTTATGCACTTAAAATAAAATAAAAAACCTCTCCCTTTTAATGATATTTCCATTTATCCAGAATTATTATTTAAAATCCTAAATTAGCATTCAGCACTTTGGTTGAGAGAGCCATTGCATTTTGTACTGAAATAATTGTTAATTTTTAATTATTAAACCTTATTGGCTGCATGAAGTGAGCATCTTTAAGCAAATTTCTATATTTCAGGTGTAGGCTAAGAGAGTACAAGGGCAAACTGGAATTAGGATCTGTTTGCCTTTGAGTCTTGCATTCTTATATATGGCACAGTTATTATTCTGGGTTTCACCTGCTGTCCTGGGGTAGCTGACGCTAAATAACAGATGAACATGCTAACAGCAATATAAATAACAACTTGTCCTTTGTCTGTCCCAAGGCACACAGATGATGTTGCTTTTCAAACTAAAGACAGTGAACCTGACATAAGTAATTATGAGTGTGTTTTCTGAAGGAACACGTTTTGATTTTTTTTAAGCAAGCTTAAAAAAAGAGCACAAACTTATTTGTGTAGGAAAATAATTTGCTCTGCTGAAAAGGCTGTTCACCTTAAATTTAAAAAGCAGTAAATAAAATTTTAACTTTTTTTTTTTTGCAGCAGAATTTTCATTGAACTTCAGAAACATTTGCGTCTTTTCTGGTGGTGGTGGTGTCACGGTTTGGCTAAGATTACAAACGTCAGTATGACTTAAGTCATCTAATGGTGGTCATTCCTTCAGGCTCCTCAACTGAGGAAATGACACACAACTGTTTCTCTATCACACAGAGCAATCATCATCTTGGTACAAGCAGAAGACTTTTTACACATGTGAAATCCAAAGTGTTATCTTAACGGTAAAGCAGAAAATTACAATGTATGCCTGAAATCTTGTCATTTAGAATATTAAGGGAGATTGAAAATATTGTAAGCAATGTTGTTGAAATGTAAAAGAACCAATTAAATTTACTTTTCTCTTAAAATTGTGAAGTTGCACTTTTACTGTGGTGTGGATATCTAGCAATCAGCAGCATCTAGAGCAGTTCAGTTGCTGAGAATTCAGGTGAAATTTGCTACAAGCTGTAGATCCGGTTCTAATTTTTTTTTTTTTTCTTTTTTGACTCTGCAAACAACCATGATCATTTACATGCATTACTAATTTGCTCATTTACTGAAACTTGAGCTGGAGCAGTTTGAGTTTTACAGATTTATCAAGTAAAACAATTGGACTAATATCACCTTTGTTTAATTAAGTTTAATTTTAAATGACTTGCTAGAGAGCCTAGCAAATGTAACACCTTCAAGACATTTTTAGCAGATAGAAATGGCTTTGTTGTACAGACTTGTCGACATAGGAAGAAAACGTCTTGTTAGCAATAAAGGCCCCTTACTGCTTTAAAAGAGAATATTTTGTTTATATGCTAATGTTTTCATTGATTGCCAGACTGTCATTTATGGGGGAAGGGAGGGAGAAGGAAAGCTCTGGCAGTGCTAACTATGGGTGCGTCTACACTTACAAATTAAATCGATTTAAGCTTGCTTAAGTCGACTTAATTTAATCTGCGTCTACACTACATTTTCCTTAAATCGACTTAAGCAGCAGTTTAAGTCAACTTAAGGAAAATTAAAGTCGACTTTATAAAACCTCATTTAAAGTCAACTTTACTGGCTAAATCGACTTTATTAAGTCAATTTAGCCAGTGTGGATGTGGATTAGCCCTAAATTGACTTTGTCGACTTAAAGAGCTCCAGGGCTCCCCACTGCCCTCCCTGCCAGGGTGGCTGGAACAGGCAGAGCCTGGTGTGCCCCCCACAGGGCAGAACAGAGCCCTGTCCACCCTGCTCCTATGCCCTGCCAATGTCCCTGTCCTGCTCAGCCCCCATTGTACCCAGGTGCAATGGGGCAAATGCTGAACCCCCTGGCACTTGGACCAGTCCCAGGTCCACATAGCCCCTAGAAGTCAACTTAGGCATCCAGTGTGGATGCTGTAAGTCGATTTGGCAGGGTCCCCTTTAGGTCAACTTAATTTTTGAGTGTAGACATGCTAAGTTGACTTAACAAAGTCGACTTTATGTCGATTTAGCAAAGTCGACTTATTTGGCCAATTGTAGACATAGCCTATGGTATTGGCATAATTCTAGTATTTGAGTACTAGAATTGTAGTTCTCGAACTCATTAGACTGTTCTTATAAAATGCAGTATTCTTCTAAAGACAGTGTTTTCTTCAGATATGTGCTGCACTATTAATTACTTTCACACACATTCAGTCATGGACACATGCAGAAGAAACTGTACATTAACTCTGAATAAAGACTTGTTCCACAGTTCATTGAAGTCATTGGAAAGACTCTCATTGTCATCAGTGGACTTTGATTGAGACCCTATAGGAATTTAAATCCTGCTGCTGTGATCAAATAAAAAATAGACTAATGTGAAAGGCAGCCTGCTGCCTCAAGGTATCCGCAGGGAGCACTGTCAAACATGGTATTTCTGAAGCACCCATGTATCCACAGGTCACCATTTAAAAAAGATCAGTGTTTGTTAAGGTTTTATAAGCTGCAGTATCTGAGATCATATTTATTATCTATTCAGGTACCATTTTTAGTAAATCTTGAACTTTTAATGGCAAGCATGAATGTGCATAAAATAGTTAGATGCTAATGAGCCATTTTTCCTCTAAAAGTTATGATTATTGATCTTTTTAGAGTGGTAGATTATATATAGCATTTTCCTAAATATGTGTAAGAAGATCAAGTTCCTGACCTGGAGAGCTATCGGTGATACTCAAAGAAATAGTACATAAAACAGCAGTTCACATTCAGGATGGTTTGCAGACATTCTCAACGAGACTGGGCAAAAGGAGTGGATTAAAACTTACTCAGGTTGTATTTGCCTCCTGTGTATACATAAAATAAATATTAATAACCACTTCTGAATATTCAATATAAGCTTAATATTCCTTTATGCCTGAAAGTTTGCTGCTGCTTTAGCTTTCTCTGTCAAATGTGGTGGTCAAAGGGTTATGTAGCAATTGTTGCTGAATAACGTTTACATTTATCTGCTGTAAAATAGGCTGAATGGCACAAAGAGGGTCATGTTCAGTTTTAAAATGCCACAAATAACAGATTTATAGATTTTTCTAAATACATTATTTTAGCTTGACAGCATTAATCATTCATGCTTCCTTCTTTCATTTTTCTACCTGCAATGGATTATTGAAACAGAAAATAACAACGGGAAAGGCTACAAGCAGTATCAAAATGTCAAGTTTGTACTTACAGTTGTATGTGCGTAGACAGGGTCAAGAGCCTCAATTATTTGTATATGTACACAGTGGTACTACATGAAAGGTTATGTCACCTGCAGCTATTTTCTTGCAGATTTAAATAGGACTGATATTCAACTCCACAGTCAGCCACTGACATGGAACATAGAATTGTAAAATACTATGAACCCTCATGTCAGGACCTAAAATATGAACTGGGTGATTGCGAGGTATAGCTGTGGGCAATGCTACGTATTGCAGTGTAAGTCCTTTAAATTACTTTGTGTTATCCCTGACCTGTTCTTTTCATTTAAACATAAGATGGAAGTATTTTGCAGGGGAAAAGCAGTAATGTCTATTTTTCAGATGGGATTTTTTGCTTGTTTCCCTGTTTTTTAGTTGTGTTCCAGCTTTCTATAACGATTAACCATTTAGGTATGATTTTAAAAAAAAATCTAAGAGCATTTCTTACAATGGTAACTTAGTGTGAACTTTGTGTCAAAACTGAGTTAGAATTATTTGAAGAAGTGGGTCTACTAAATACCTGTTACTCTGGTGGTTATCTGATTTCAGATACTTTAAAAAAAAATCAGATGTACAGCTTTTATGATCTAGTTCTTCATGGGTAAAATTTATCACTTTAAGATGGTCAGCCCAAGATATATGCATCACACAAGCTGTATTTTTTGAGGGCCTAGCTGGGCCATTGGCCCTCTATTGATCCATTGCAAAAAATAAAATTTACCAATTCGTCCATCTGGAAATGACTTAATTCCATGAAAAGATGTTATTCTGCAGACAAACTTTGGAACTCCAGCGTAGATGTGCAGTCTAGAGGGTTAGCAGCTTGGTCTGTGGATGCCACGTGTTCTGCAAAACAAAATTTTCTCCAGGGGACAGTGGGTTCAAAGCATAGGGAGAAGGGAGAAGTTTAGGGAGAAGGGAGGGTTGCTGCTGCTGCTGCTGCTGCTGCTGCTGTATTCACAACTTGGTGTAAAGAGCTTTGTAACAGGACTATTTCAGCCTTGCAGCTATGGTAGTAAACTCAAAAGAGGATCCTATCCCCACATCTCCGGACCTTCCCAATGCACCACCCTTTCTCTCAGGTGGTGCACTGAATCCGGCTCTTAACTCACTACTGATTGACCAACTGCCTGTTATTTGCTAGTACCAGCTTCTCTTTGTTGGTTGATGACTGTTTGATATGGAGCTAGGAACTTATTTTGTTCCCTATTTTCCTTTATAAACAATAGGTTTGGTTTGATTTGTTGTGGTGATGGGTTTCTTTTGCTGCAGGTTAAGGTTAATGTTAAGGTTTCATAGTTCAGAACAGGAGCTGTGGAAGTTTGTTCCCTTGTTAATATGCATTATAATACAGCCATTAATTATATGATCTTTATTGTCAGAGATACCCATATACTTAATGTTGCAGAAGAATGCTAGCATTATATTTATATATGTGTAGTAGTATTCATATAGCTTTATAGTGATGTGACACAATGCGTACACACAAGGGGCAGAGTTAAGGTTGTAAAATCAACTTTAGCCGTTACATTTCTGTATTACTGAGAGCCATATCCTATTTGCACCGAAGCCATAGACTTCAATGGGAGCAGGATTTGTCTCAAGCACGGAGTTGTGCAACTTTAAAGTATTAACATTGCTGCTTTGACTTTCAGATATTTGCATGATGTTATGGTGTAATTAATGCTGGAAAATAGCAATGTGTTATTTGTAATAAAATATTGAAGCAAATGTAAGTGAAAAATAATCTCTTCAGTTGCCATCTTTGTTAAAATGATTCAAGGGTTGGAGGTCATACATTAGCCTCAGTCCCTCTGTCTGCAGTCAGATGGCATAAATCACTGATATTTACTGAGCTAATAAGATGACCATTGCAAATCTGTTTTGAGATTGTTATTCATTTAACAATTATACTAATGCACCACACCAATTCGTACAGTTACATTACTAAAAAATTCAGTTCATTTCAGGTTTTATCAAATCTTAAAATACGCATTTCACTGTCTCAGACTACTCTGAAAGGAGGTGAAGATATTAAGCATCACTAAATGAACATATTTTCCAGAACATATTACTAATGGAATTATGCATCAAAAAGTTTGTTCACTGTTTTCTCAGGAGGAAAAATGTTGTCTCTACAACAAGAGATTGTAGCTGTCATTATGTAGCTCACTGTCTAGTTTTCATCTTTATCACTGTCAGATATTTTTGTTCTAGTCATTTAACTTTAAAATTTATTTGCATAAACTTAAGGGATAATTAATTTTAAATAAAATCTAATTGTGTCATAGATATTTTTCCCTTTAAATATGAAATTTTAAGGAAAACTCCAGTGAAACTGCTCCTACCTATGTAAATGAAACAGCAAGGGAAAAAAAACCTTTAAATAACTTACACACAGAGAGAAACTCATTTAAGTCAATGGGAACATCATGTGTTAATAAGGATCACTAGTGTAAGTAGTAGGTTTGGGTCCATAGTTAAGAATTTAGGGGGAATCCTCCATATGTGTATGTCCAGAGGTTAAAATAAATAAATAAGGGATGAGCAAATTTCTCCCCATCTTGCAAAAGGTCGAGGAAAGATTCATTTTCTTTCTCTGGCTTGTGGGAACACAGCACTCTCTCCTTTCGAGCTGGTGCTGGGAACACTCCTCTCCTGTTTTTGTCCTCTTTAGCTATTCTGTGTCCTCCTCTATCCTGTGATAATGAACTCTCTCATCTCTGAATCACCATCCTTCCCTTTCCTTTGCCCTCTGGAGTGTTCTCTGTTGGCTCTTGGATGTGTACACTGTGGATGGGTTGGGACAGAGTGGGTTTAGGGAAGCATGGAGAGACAGTGGAGGGGGACACGCTTTGTCTCCTATCCCAACTCCTCCAGTCCAGCAGAGATGCCCCTGAAAGGTAATACGGTTCCAGCAAAGCTAACACTACAATGGGCAGGACCCTTCAGGGTAATGTTCACCTGAGTAGCCACAGCCAAGGTAATGCTGCCAGGGACTGTAGCTAGAGTTGCCAGAGACACAGAACTATTGTGGACATAATGGCTTCCTGTGCCTATGGCCACTCCAGTTGGGGGTGGTAGAAAATATGGGCCAATATATTGTTATGGTTTTATAAACATAGTTTTATCACAAGTCTACTTTTAGATTATTTAAATAAAGAACTAATCACTGGCAGGTGTACGTTTTTATTGTGTATTGATTCCAAACATGGAGTGGAAGTTTAATAGTTACTCATAATTATGGAGCATAGTTCAAATGTATTCTTATTTTTATCAGATGCACAATCCCACTTCACCCATATTCTAAGCCTAAGCATTAGATAGAATTGTTAGGATGCATCACACACTCAACAGTCAGGAGTTTTACATACATAGTGCCTTATTTTCCTAGACTTTTCATCAAAAGTAACCATCACACATTTCAAAAACAAGTCTTGTCTCTAGTGATAACCAATATGCAGTCTTACTGATAAAATTGATACGTTTACAATTCTTTTATTACTACACTCTTTGACAAGATAAAGTAAACGGTATTTTGTGAAACATTATAACTTACAACAAAAGCTAAGCTACTGTCCAAGGATACTGAAAAATTCAAGTGTAAATGCACATTATTTTCAGCGGGGTTGTGGATGATTAGGGTATCCCAACACTTTGACAATTTTCATATAATACCATGAAGAATTTCAAGATTTCCCTTCATCTTACTGCTAGCACCAGATCAATACATCTTTTCTAGTAAAAATTATACACATCTATGATTCTTATTCTTCTTTCCATAAACAATAAATCCTATAGATAGTTTATGTGCACATTAGCTACAGTCTGTTTTCCCTCCTACAGTTCAAACAACAAACCCCCAAATATACTACACAAGAGAGAATAGAAAACTTAGGAAACATTGCTTTGGTGAGATTTGAGTAATATCTGCTTATAAAGATTTACCTATTTCTTTTCCATAAACAATAATGATAGACTTGGAAAAGGTTGGGTCATCTACTGGCATCTGTTTCTCTGCATAAGATGTCTCAAGAGAATAATACTTACTGAGTTAACATGAGTTACATGATGACCACAATCTAGAGTTTTCAAATGGTCTTGACAGCTGTTCACCTGTTGAATAGCTCTGTGAGTTTCTAAGGAATTCTTTGCTTGATCCTGTCAAGGATGAAAAACAATTTAGAAATAAACAAAAATCCATTTGTTTTTTCTCTTTTTATTAATCTCCCTTCATAATATGCTCATTTATGAAGCCTGAAGAGAAGGGACAGCCAGATCTTTGGCCTTAACAGTTTCTCTGCTGTAGTAGACTTTCTCTGGGTAAGGACCATGATTTTCTTGGCTGAGTTAGGATTGTGCAGATTGAGGATTGAGTTCTTTCTCTTGGCTGAGTTAGGATTGTGCAGATTGCACTTTAGGGAAAAACAAGTGCTGTGTGCCTGAAACTTCCTGCACATGAGACAGGATCATAGCAAGGAGCAAATGGCATCCTGAAAAAGGATGAAATCATTTGCTCCAACCCAAAGTAAGAGAAGAGCAGGCAAAGGATTGTGACAGTCTGGCAGCTATACATCACCCTTGATGCAGGACTCAGCCTAAAATCGCAATCTAAACTGCAGGCCTTAATCCTGCTGTAAACACTACCTAGATACCATGATCTAGCCATGTAGAGGACAGCCTACCCACTTCAGGATCTGGGCCATGCTGAATAAAAACACTGTCCTGCCTTCAAGAACCTGCAATTTAAATTGATCTTGATGCAAGTAAGGAAATAAGAAGCAAAGGAGATTGAGGAAGGAAGACAATATCCAGAAATAAGGTTCTAGGGATGCTTGAATAGTATACATCACTTATTCTCATTCAGAGGTTTCTTTCATAATTTTTTTACTGTATTATTTATGTAGAATTATGGGATCCTTGTTTAATGAAGATTATGGGAAAAGGTGAAGTGCAAGAAAGGTTTTATAAGATGTTTTGGGAGGATACATGACATACTGAGTCAGAGATGACATTCCAGTTTATGGGCCAACATGGGAGACAATACAGGAGTAAGAACCAGGGAAGAAATGGGGGTTGGGAAGAAGGAGGGTGGAAGAGGTGTGAGGAGTATAATTAAAAGTGGTAGAGCTGGAGAAGGATCACATTTTAGATGTTGAATGGCATGTCATGATCAGTTTTCTGTGAGGAAAAAATTTCCTTGTGGGATGCTCAAACAGATAAGACTGGTATTTGAAGAATTAATGTACAGTATTAAAGTTTAAACTTTTCATATATGCAGTTGTTGTAGGAAGGAACCTTCCTTTTCTCTTCTTCCCCTTGAGAAGGACTTTACGTTATATAGTTTTAAAATGTATACTCTCCTACATTCATTCATTAAAGGTTGTGTTGTTACTTAGTTTGGAACGCACACTTATTTCTCCTCCAGTAATTGAAAATTGTGTATGACAAGGGTTGTGTGCATGTTAAATAAACATGCTAATGACGTGAAGTTTTTGAAGCCACCTTTCAGAACTGGGTGTCCAAAATCTCTTAAATAACCTTGATAAATTCAGTCTAAGCCTAAGACATTTAGGGAAGGATTTTCAATTCCCTTTGCCTTCAGTGTAAACAGAAACCTTTAAAAAAGTCCATCCCTACTGTGATTCTGGCTGGATTAGGGGAATGATTTATGATATTATTGAACATCAATATTGCAAAATTACAATAATTCATATGAGACAGACCATGTCAGCTACCATTAGAAAGGTACAATTTGCTAGGTATAATTATATTGTTTTGTGTGTGTGTGTGTCATAATATGTATTGGAAGTTATGAATATGTTGGATGTTCCTCTATTTCAACCTGTACTGTGGTTCTGGGAGACACCCTAGTCAGGATGTCAGCAGCAATAGCCTGTTTAATGGACCATTAAGGGCATTCACAGGTACAAAGGGTCCAGGGGGAGAAGCCAGGGCTACACCTGATGAGCAACCAGGACTTATTCATGTGACTCTGGACTCGATCTTTTTTCTGTAAATATCCACAGCCAAGGGCCCAAGGGACATAAAAAAGAGTTGCACCACATCCATTTCGTCTTCAATTGTCAATCTTCAGTCTTTAGTCTTCACCTACATTTGGATCTGCTCATCTACAACTGAAGCTGTGAAACAAAGGACTGAGACCCATCCAGGTACTAGAGGGTCTATACAAGCCTGTAACTCCACAACTCTACTGGAAACCTTATATAGAGAGATTTTCAAATAATTTGTATGTGTGTGATTGCCTTAATCATTTAACATTTCTCTTATTTGTTTCTTTTCTTATAATAAACCTTCAGTTTTAGTTACTAAAGAAAGGATTGGCCGGCAGCATAATTTGAGTAAGATACAAACTTGTATTGTTCTGGTAATATGGCTGACTCTCTGGGGTCAAGAGAACCTTTTTGATAAAGTGCATTGAGTTTTAAATAACTTTTCTCTTTACTAACTTCAATGTTACCCACCAGTGCTGGAAGAATCTGCTGTCCTTTCGCAGTCTTCTCTGGCCTTGCCATTTTCAGGCGGTTACCCTAGGCACAGATGAGTCTCCTCCCCCGCAACTTTTTTTTTTTTTAAAGCAGGAGATCCTAGCTGCTTAGGTCCTCTTTTTGGTTGTTATTTCTGCTTTTCACGTTCCTAACTGCCTTCTGCTACTTATAAATTTTTATGAGGGAAGATTAGCAAAAAGAATGAAAACTTTATATGCATTTGCCACACTTTGCCATTGCCTGCCTCTCCCTCCTCCTACATTCAGGGGCTGTATTCACTTTTTAAAATCCTATTTATCAGGTTTTATTTGACAGAGTAAACTTGACATTATCTCTGAATTTGCTTTTATGCATTCTGATTATTTCTCCTATAAACACTTGGTCTGTAGTTTTTCTTCTGTGAGTACTGCAGCTCTGTACTTTCTGGACTCTACTTTGGTATCTATCGTCTGCAATTGAAGAGCTATGTTATACAGCTGTGTGAAATTTTTCAGCCAAAACCTTTTACTGCTGAAAAATGCAGATTCGGGTTTACTAAAACATTTAGAGAATTCATGTTGTATTTGCTGAATTGCTTCAGTTGGGGGAGAGGATGGGGATGAAAAAACTTTGTTTTGACATTTTATAAATGAAATCTTTGGGGGTTTTGGTTGAAAATTACTTCCCATTTTGAAATTGGTTCAAGGCAATCAAAACACTTTCAAAAACTAAAAACTAAAAAGATCAAATAATTTGTATTAGGATTCATTGCTGATTGTATCATGCCTTGGAGTATCCTACATTTCCAATAAACAGTTAAAAAAGCAAAGTTAATAAAGCACTAACTGACAGATCTATGTAAATGTATTTTACTGTTACAAACTTTAAGGGTGGAATCTGCTCTCCTTTCAAGTCAGTGGCAAAACTGCAAGTGACTTTAATGCAGCCAGGATTGCATCCTGATTACTGAAATCTGATAGGTGAAGGTGGTTCCACATGCCTATATGACTCCCTTGGCAGTCAGATGAGGGACCCACACACAAGAGTAACATTGCAGGAGCAGGTCCTTAAGGTTTTGTCTAGGATATTGGCTAGTTCATGTCACTAACAGTTATTTGCCAATTTTATCTGACAGATGGTTGTAAATGTGTCATCCCTGTAAATGACAAAAAATAGAAAACTTTTCTATAAGCAATAAACTTGTCTAGTGTGCTTATCACTTGCTGAAGATCCCAAATGATGTATACATACAACTAACCAAAAGTTACGAAAACTTCATACAGTCTGCATGTGAGCTATTTTACAAAGGTACCACGGGAAGATTCTTACATTTTTGGCAATGAGTTAATTTCTTAAAATCTGCAATGAGTTAATTTCTTATCTTTTTCAACCAAGTAACTATAATATTAGTAAAATTTTCTTTTCATTTTCCTAAGACTCCCCAAGGTCTATAGTTTTCTTTGTAGAAACAGTTGCCATTAAATATGCTGTATGTCAACGCAGCAGTGAGGTGGTTAATTTTGACTGAATATTATGCTATATAACCACTTGGCATTTAACTTGAAAAATGACTTTCTGCTTCACCTGTCAGCAGCCCAGTTCTCATCAAATAAGTGAGTGAGAAAAATTTTTAAATTTCAATTTCCTGATGCTATTAGACACTACTTCTTCCATACTTAAACAGTTTAGCAGTGCATGTACAAGTTTAGGTATTCATGCCATGCATCACACTACATGCTATTACAATAGCTTTTTTGTTTAAAGGGTAAAGAGATGCATGGATCTTTATCTTGGGGTTAGGAAAATGTATTGCAGGAACATGGCCAATCAGGTTTCTGAATAACTTTGTAACATAGTACCATAACCCTGATGCACTGCAAGGAATTTAAAATACTAGGTGGCTGGGACTCTAAGGGAAGAAAACATGCAAAATGAAGTAAGCTCGCACAGTAATCTTGTACTGTACTTCTCTAGAAAATCAATGATTTGTGTAGCATTAATCTATTTATATTCTTTCTTCTGTCAATTATATTTTTATAAATCTTGCAGGAGACTCTTGCATTTTCTATATGTGTTTAAGATTAAAAATACATTCAGTTCATCTTATCTGAAAGGTATATCTTCCATCATATTTATTTCAAACATCCAAATTATAGCCTTCTAATTTTGTTTATATATCTCCAAACAGTAAGGTAACTAGATTTAGATGAGACACAAGGCACCATTTGATTTCCATATCTCATGTTACCTAATACTTTATTCATTTCATCATTGGTAAGTCCTAGGACATCCATGCTTCTAGAATAGTAAATATCAAACACTATTTGAAATAATCGTTCATTGTAAATCTGTGCTGGTATTACTCAGGCGATGGTTATTATTTATTCATGTGTTTGTTCAGCATTGACTATGGAATACACAACAGTAAGGACAGTCACGGCCTTAGAATATAGATACACAGAAGGCAGATGGCACTTGGAGATCTCTAGAGTAACCTAGATAGCTTTTTAGTTGTAAAAAAATGTGTGTGTTAATTTTATCATTTTTGAGCAAGTCACAGGCTATGGGCCTGATTCCTGGTACGGTAGAGTAAATCCACTGAACTCATGGAGTATAAAACAGGTGTAGCCTAGCATCATGACCTAGACCTTCCTGGACACAAAACCTGCTCAACACTGTTGTCTTAAGTTGCTAGTGTAGTCTTTTTACCCCTCTAATCTCCTGTCAGGACAATTGCCTATGAATATCAGGTGATCCTGGCTCCTTTTCTGAAGTCTGTTTAGAGCTCCCTAAATCTTCTCAAAACCCCACTAATTGATTACATCTCTAGGAAGGGATTTGAAAAACCACTAAACTTTCATTTAAACAAAACACAAACAGAGTCACTTTCAGTAACCCTTCTTACTGCCACAGGGAAAGCTTATTCTTGTAAGATCATGGCAGTGCTTCCCCTCATGGCTCCAGCCAAGCTCTCTGATTCCCTCTGTGACCCTGTCCCCTTTCTGCTCAGGAGCCTTATCATTCACAACTCCAGAAGTTTTAAATGAGCAGTCAGGATGGAGGTTCTCTTCAGGAGTCCAACTGCTCTATCTTTCTGCATCCAACATCATATGGTCTTTTTTGTTTGTTTGTTTGTTTTTGGCTTTGGCCCACGACATCCTCATCATAAAATTTCAAGTTAACATAATCCCTTCACCACACATAGGGATAAGGTAGATCCGATATTTTGAAAAGCCATGGTCTCAATTGTCAAAAGAACTAGTGATTATGGGTGCCTCCATTTTTGGGTAATCAAGTTGAGGCATCTTAGTGGGGCCTGAATTTCAGAAACTGCTGCTCATCTCTTCTGAAAATCAAATCCCTTTCTGGTGTCTCAAGGTGGATACCCAGAAATTAAAGCATCAAAAATCACTAGTTATTTTTGAAAACATAGATAATGATCCGCCATGCCTATGACATTTCTTAACCATTTGTAAGTTTTAGGTCGATTTAAGGCTTAAGTCGACTTACTTAAGCCAGTGTGGATGCCCTAAGTCGACTTATTCTATAAATTGACTTAGGGAGGGGGTGGGGGACAAGGGAGCCCCGCATGGCTCCCTTCTGCCAGGGAGCAGGCTCCCTTGTCCCTGGAGCAGTCCCTGCTCCCTTCTCCCTGGGACCTGCTGGGGCTCCGGCGGCAAGGGATTCCCCCGCCACCCTGGCTGGGGGGGCACGAGGGAATCCCCGCCGCCCTAGCCGGGGCTCCAGTAGCGAGGGAATCCCCCGCTGGAATCCCAGCTGGGGTGGTGGGGATTCCTTTGCCGCTGGAGCCCCAGGAAGGGTGACAGGGGAATTCCTCACTGCCAGAGCCCCAGCGAGGGATTACCTCCCTGCTGGAGCCCTGGCTGGGAAGCCCCGGCAGCTCCCTTCTCCCCAGGAAGCCACTCGCGGCTTGTCCTGGGGAGAGCCAGCCACCCAGGGCTGGCTCTCCCCGAGACCAGGACAAGCCGCACATGGCTTCCTAGTCTTGGGGAGAGCGAGCCCTGAGTGGCTGGCTCTCCCCGGGGAAGCTACCTCTGCCTTCTGGCAGGGAGCCGCGGCTCCCCTTGTCCCCTGGAGCCGAGGCTCCTTTGGAGCCTCTGCTCTCCCTCGACCTATCCAGTAAACTTAGAGAGTCTTGTGTAGACTCACTAAGTCGACTTAATAAGTTTGACTTAATAAAGTTGACTTAATAAAGTCAACTTAACTTTGTGAGTGTAGACATAGCCTGTGAGACTGACTTCAGCCTTCTTAGCAAAACAAAAGAACAGTCTTCTCCAGTCCAGTCTCAAGTTTCAATTTCACTGCCTACCTGAAAAACGAAAGAGGAGTCTTGTGGCACTTTAAAAACTAGCATATTTTTTTGTTAGTTTGTTAGTCTTTAAAGTGTCACAAGACGCCTCTTTTGTTTTGCTAAACTAGACTAAAACATTCAAAAACAGGAATAATACTTGCCTGTCTCAGGCCTTGTACACACTTCAGCCTTATCGCATGGGAAGGCTGTGAGCATACATACACAATTATTGCTTGTTGCGGCAACAGCCCTCTTGCCACGCAACAGGTAAACCACCCAAACGAGGGTGGTTAGCCTTACCACAGAACAGCTGTTCTGCAGTACAGTGTGTGTGGACAGTCCTTGCACTTTTGACAGCCTCTGGAAATGTCCCAGAGTGCCGGTTGAGGCCACTCTGGGACACCGGAGCTGTCAAATTTGTCAATTTCACTGCTCTAGCAGAGCAGTGAAATTGATAAGTAGTGGCTTGAGCTGGAGTTCCTGGAACCCCAGCACAGGAGCTCCGCTGAGCCCCAGGAACCCCAGGGTTCCTCAAGCTGCTCGGTTTCCAGGGCTACCCCGCTGCCACAGGGAGTCCCTCAAGCCGCCCGGAACCGAGTGGCCTGAGGGAATCCCCGCAGCGGAGCTCCAGCCACCAGCGGTCCTGGCAGCTAGAGCCCTGCTGCCCCTGGGAGTCCCTCAAGCCGCCTGGGAAACTGAGCGGCTTGAGGGAATGCCCTCAGCTGGGATCCAGTCACTGGCACTTCTGGCAGCTAGAGCCCCACTGCCACTGGGGCTCCCCTGCCACTGAGAGATCTCGGTGGCTAGAGAGCCCCGCTGCCAGCCTAAAGGCTGGCTGGGCAATGCATGATGGGATAGTTGCCCACCATGTACACTCCTTCTAATGAAAATGCAAAGGTGCGTGTGAACACTCCTTTGCTTTAGAAGGATTTCTGTGTGGATGGGGGAAAGCATTACAGTTACAACGCTTTGCTTGTCCTGCAACAATTTATTGCAGGACAAGTCTTCCGTTTGTACATAGCCTCAGAGGAGTATTGTGTAGCTTATTTCGTTGTTTTTGCTTAGGTGCCTTGAGGTCATCAGATGCAAAGTACTTTAGAAGTGCTAAGTGTTTCCACGATTAACCTTTCATTCATATGCAGTCCTCCTAGATCACAGTATAATGGCATTTTTGGGACTCCTCCTTCCACTGATGCTCTCTTCACCCCTCCTTCCTGCTGTCCAAACTTCTTGTGCCTCCCATACTTCCTGATGGGGAATCTGTTTAATTTACTCCACAACACTTAGGTCTGTCACTGCCCCAGTCAGCCAGGGAGGGAGGAGCAGGTTAGTAAGTGAGTCATCCTACAGCAGTCCCAATTCCAGACTGACCTAGTTCCAGCCTTTGGAGGAGTACCAAGGCAGTTGCTTCTCATTCTGAGAGGGGAATGTGAAGGAAAGGTAGGGGTGGGTGGAAGGAGAGGAGAGGAGGAAGTCAGCGAGAGACCTGTAGGCGACTGTGGTGAGGGTAGCCAAAGAGGCCTGGGGGTGAAACGTCGGTTGGTCCTGGGGGACTAGGTGGATAGGGAGCTTGCCTTCCTCAGCGGAAGCTTCAAAATCCACCCATGGAGGTAGGTGAAACCTGCACCAGTTTTAATGTGAGTCTTTGTCCTTTAGTAGCTAGATCGTATATTGAAATTTGAGTTTGCATCTGACAGTGAGCTAATAGTCCTGATCCTATAGCTCAAGCAGTAAAGGGCAAAATTCAATACTTACTAACATACTGCCTGTCGGTTCATCATTACAAAATGAAAGGATCCTTTCCTGCAAGATGACATCTTGGTAGGTGTTAGCATTTCCTCCTCCTCTCCCACATCAATCGTTCGTGGCTAGGCGGGTTAGTTTATTAGGTTTTTGGATGTTGGGTTACTTAGGCTCTGCTTAGCAGCTGTGTTTTCATTAGGGATGGATGTTCAGTCCTTTTTCACAACTTTCACAGGAGTTGACTTCTGCAGCAGCCAATTTTTGTGGGGGACCATAATTTATCTTAAATCTGAGCATAGAGCCAGGAATGAATGGGAGTACTTTATGCTAAGAATGATAGGACATGAGGAGGCACTTTAATGACTTAAACACTGAGTACAGTTTGAGGCACATCTTGTCAAAATATAATTATTCACAAGAGAAAGAAATTGTCTGGAGCTGAATGAAACCCCTTTGTTTTGGAAGCCTGTTATGGTCATTGACTAAATTAAAGAATGACTCCATAAGATGAAGGGGTCTGCTGCTGGATAATAGGAATTTCTCCCAAGGTTAAAGAAATTATAAATTGTGGTTATTTACTAATCCAAGTCAACTGTGTGGAGTATTTACTTACTGACCTCCATTGTGGCAGCCCCAAGGAAAATATATTTATATATCCCTATACTAATCTCATGGGGTGCATCTACACTGGAAATTTAGGTCGACTTAAGGAGGCTTAAGTCGACCTAAACAAGCCACATCCACACTGGGCTTTTATTAAGTTGACTTAAGCATTTTCTTAAATCGACTTAAGGAAAGCTTAAGTGGACTTAACACCTGGTTTTAGGTCGACTTAAGCCTTAATTCGACTCCTTAAATCAACTTAAAGCCAGTGTGGATGAGGATTAGCACCTAAATCAACCTTATTAAGTTGACTTAAAGCATTAAGTTGACTTAATATGGTTGACAAGGGGCTATGTCTACACTAGAAAAGTTAAATCGACTTTAAGTCGACTTAACTTTTCTAGTGTAGACATAGCCCTGAATCCTTTTAAAGCCAAATGAAAATCATGGTGTAATGTGATTTTATTTTTTTCTGAAAGAAAATTGGCACAGAAGTTAGGAAGCAAGAGGTGACAACTTTAGTTTGTAGATGCATAAACCATGCTTCCTCATACCTTTGCTGGTACCATATGATCTACTACATCAACAACATTTAACTCTTGTACAAAATGCTTTACAAATATTAACCTAGCCTCACAAAATATGGTCCACTGAAGTAGGTCGGAAAAAGGTCGGAAAAGTACCATTATCCCCCCCTTTTTTTTTTCAGATGAGGAAATTCAGAAAAGGAGATTTGTATAACATGCCCAAGATCCCAGAGACCACGAAAGGCAGAACTTGGAACATATTAGCCTCAGATGCTCCATGAAACTATGAGAGCACAACTGCTAATACCATTATCAGCTGATGGTGAAGCCTCAAAATTGCATCAAGTGAGTGATCTATATCACAGTGTATACTCTCCCCACAAAACTCATTCGTTCATATGCAAGATTCAGAGACTTGTGTATTCTGTATTTGTACATGATGTTTGAGCATTGTCCATGGGTTCAATACCACTAGGCTTGGCAGAATCTGATTTCTAGTTTTTTGGAAGTTTTGGCAGATAATATCCATTTATTTTTTTAGATTTTTATTCATTTAAATTAGCACAGTTGTGGAAAATTATGGGGAGCTCAGACAATTTTTTTAATGACAGTGGATGTTGAGATTCAAAAAGTTAAAGCTGCATAACTGTTAAAATATCACTTGACAACATCACATGTCCAAATACACAAAGCAAATATCCTTAAATCAAAACCTAATAATTTCTCAAGAGGCATTTTTCTTACTTTGCCTATCTGCAAATTTTGTTATGATCAGCAGAAATATTTTGGGGTGTGTGTAATGATGATTATCAACATTTACAGATAAAAAGCTAAGTATTCTAACCCTGAATACCACCTACTTTCTCTGAGCTGTCAACCTCACAACTGGAAGGGAGACCATTTCAACTGCTACAATTCCCTACAAACGCAATAAATTGAGGAGAAAGAGTTTGTCAGCTAATTCTATTGTCATTTAATAATAACTCATCCTTTCTATGTTGTTTTAATCAGCTGAAAGTAGGTGTACATATTTAGAAGTTCGCTCACTTCCTTCCAAAATATCTCTATTGGATTTTATAGGAGTTTTTATAATAGAGCCAATAACTGTTTGGATGAAATTCTGGGAATTCTTCTGTAGAGCTACTTTTGCATGATAATCATTATGAGATTGCTTCCCCACTGTTTGCTTAATGCAGCTGTCCAAGTTTTGTATTTGCTGGGAATCCAATTTGTTTTAAGAAATTAACAAAACAAATACTTAAGTACTGTGCTGAACATATCATAAAGTTTTTATTCATTTTGGTGAGAAGAAAAACAAGCCTTCTACTGCTCATGAAACAGCTTTTGAAACCATTTTTATGAAATTGAATTGCTACCAAAATTATTTGCTCATGTTAATACAGATGCAGTATGGCATCTCAATAATTACTCCATTGCTTTTATCTCTTAACTATTTCAAACTTTTCTGTGTTGCTAGTCTAAGATGTGCTCAGAGAGGCAAGCCCTGTTCCCATGAATAAAGACTTCCTGCTACATTCTGGCAGTGATGTCTTTGCTCTGCATTTATAGGGGTGGAAGCTACATTTCCCAAGCATGAGTGCTGGAATATTTTTGCCTCTCAGAGATATGATCTCACTGGAATATGGGTTGTGCTCGACCAACTGTACCAGCCCTTCTTTACAGGGCAGTATGGGAGCCATGATGTCACAGCTCCCTGCACACTTGGGGACGCACTGGGGGAATGAGCAATCCCCATACTCTCAGGAGCCCATGGATTGCTGTTGTCCAGTTATTTTGAAAGAAAGACTGGAATCACTTGGTATGGTTTTAATCAGGCCACACTTTTATTATTAGATGTCTGGGACTACCCGGCAGATAAAAGTGTACGTGCAAGTAACTCTGTGTTCTGCCTGGTCTGGGAAAAAGGACCTTCTCCTGCCATGCTCACCTCTTTTGAACTCCCCAGCCCTGCCGGACCTCGGGGATGAGACAGCGTCACCACACTGACCCATTTCTCGTTTTCGCAGCAGCTTCCAAGCCTCGCTCTCCCTCCTGGACATAGTGGGCTATTGCTGCTCCCCTGGCAAGCTGGACAGCATTCCCCGTTCCCTCACTTAAGGATGTGGAGAGGTCATTCTGAGTGGCCTTTAGGTAACTGCAAAGAGATAAGAAGGCCTCTTGCACATCTGCTGAAGGACACCTCTTAAAATGACCTAGAGTTAATAATGGTATAAGGAGGATTTGCATAGCCCATCTTAAGGCCTTGACACAAAGATCTACTACCATTGACTCAGTGCTCAGAGAGGCTGAATTCTTCAGTGTAGTTCCTCTAGGCTTGCTTCCCTTTCCTCACAGTTCTTGAGCCATGAGAGTTCTGCTGCTTTTCACTTCTTGTGTCCCTGCATACAAAAGGTCAGGATTGGTCCCATGATACATTTCTTAAGGGCTCTAACCTACAAAGTATCCAAGTATGCTCAGGTCACAGTAATCATCCCTAATTCCTCTTGAGCAGCCCCTTTCAGGATGGGGACCTTATTGTACTCTATTGTAGTACAAGTATGATGAAGAGAGCTGTCTTTATTGATGGGAGGTAAAATTGCTAGGAATGAAAATGTAGCATTGAAGTAATTTCTGGATAAACTCTAACCTATTTTCTATATCGATTAGATAGAAAGGGATAGATCCCACAGTCCTTTATTCTGATATAATGCCCATTGACCTCAGTGGGGATTTCTGCTTGATGGGTGCCGGGATAGGAGCCACTAGTACACCATGTGCTACTTTATTTTTTCCTATGTGTTTATTTTCCACAATGAGTAGCTTGAGTAAAATAGTGAGCCTGATTCTTTATTGTTTTGCATCCATATTTAATCACTGTGCAGTGTTGGTGTAAGCCGCCTCTGCATCAGAATGGTAGTATTTTACAGCCACTTGGCACTGCTTTAGACAGGTGTAAATGCCTACATGAGGTTCAAGGGAGTGGGGAATCAGGTCCATCATTTTTAAAGAGCTCTTGAATTCTCAATCTTCCTAAATTTACTGCAGACTGGCTGCAGAATAAGAGGTCTTTGTCAGAGAAATTAACAAGGCATGTCAGTACAGCCCTTATCACACACATACAGTAGGTGAAGTCTAGCTCCACCATGGATGTGTTGCTGTAGGGGTGTTTGCCAGGGGGGGCAGAGGAGGGGTAGAGGGAGAGGGGTAGAGGATTAGGGGAAAGGTCAGAGAAGCACAAAACATTCTCCTCCTATTTCTTTAACCTATGATCTGATCGTAACAGGTGAATAGCAATGTATATATAATTCCCTAACTATAGTATCTGAGCTGACTGAACAAAGTTTGAATGGCTGATCTCGCTTTGCCTGCGTATTTTTATTATATGAAACCGACTAGCCTTCTAGTCAGTGTTTTCTGAAGGTATTTTTCTGCATTCCATAATATGACAATTGCTGTGGATTCTATCAGAGATCTTAGGAATTCGGCATCCATTCCAGGTCTCTTTCAGTTGCAAGGCTAAACTGCCTTTCTGTCCTGTTTTTCCTCTCACAGTTTCCCCTGCAATGTTAACTAATAGTAAGCTTTCCAGCTGCCTATTGTTTTACAGCAATTAAATTTTCAATACACTGCAGAATATGGAAGTGAAAAACATGCTGCAAAAATAAGTCTTTAACTAGCATTTCAAAATGAACAATATTAAGGGTTTCTTCAGCTTATCAATTAGTATCCGGGCTCAGTACTGCTGAAGTTAAGACTAATTCTTTGCCTCCCCATTAACCACTCAGATGGATGCAGTTAAAATCTAGTTTTCAAAGTAGACATGTAACTTTACTTATTTTAGAGCCAGATTTTACTCTCGTTGCCTACAGTGATGTTGGGCAAAGTCTATAGGTCCCAAGACTACAGATACTTATGCACTTGAATTCAAATGGACCACTCACTTCCATAAAGTTACTCACCCATGTAAGTATTTGCAGAACTGGACCCATTGCCTTTATTATATGTAATACCAAAGTTTGCTAGGCTGTAACATTTTCAGCAATAATGTCTTTTCAGTTACAGGTCTGCCAAAAGAGTAGATTATAGTACTACATCTTGTGTGAGACACTAGCAGCAGGAAACATTATTTTGAAAGATTTAAATTAGCAGATTTTATTTATCAGAATAGTAGTCTTGAGCTGTGTCTCACTTCTGTCTTTAAATTAGCAGCTTTTATTTATCACAATATTATGCTCTTGGGCTATCATGCTTTCTCTTATGTTATTTACCCAGACCAGTGTGGCACAAAAACAACTGTTTGACATTGGGAATGGAACAATGTTAATGTGAAATGCCCAGTAGCAGGACTATTATAGAGCAGTGCAAAATTCAGAGGTACATCTGAAGAACCTTTTTAACATAGTGTACATTCTGACTGCACTCTCACCTATATATGACTTTATCCAAATAGAACAAAATAATATAATTTGATCATTTTACTGAGGCTCAGAAAAACAAAATCTGAATCGATAGGTTAAGATAAATTTGACCACAATTAAGTTTAAACACAGGTTACAACTATTCCAGTTTTAAGAAAATCTTTGAGGCTTTTTATCATTCATGAAACTGTCGTATATTTTCTGATGCCACTTTATTTAAATCCCTCTCTAAAAAGCATTTAACAACATCCAATTTTATTTTCCATCATTATAAACTATTATTTTTAAAACACTGTTAGAAACATAAGAAGAAATCCAGATTCTGTGGATCATAAACTGGATCCATATTTTATAGAAACCAAGAAAGATATAGTGTGTCCTTCTCATATTATCATATTAAAAAAAAATTGGGTAAGTTTTCACATCCTACAATTAAATGGCCAGATTTTTAAAACCCTTGTAAGCAGCACAGTTGGAAATGCCAGTTAATATTTTACAGAAATATTCAGAATCAAAATACCTTCTAACTGTAAGGGGGATCAAAAGCTTCTGAAAAGTACCTTTATTTTTGGTAGTTTAGTTCACAGTAACAAAAAAAACACATTGTACCAATCAGATATTTAATGAGCCTCTAACTCCATTTCTATCTTATCCCAAAGGTACAGCAAATAGTGTTGCTTTTTTAAAATATCAAGAAAACATCATTTGCTCTAAAATGTCCCTAAAAGCAGGTCTAAATTGCCAATAAAGGCTAGGTAATTGTATCAGCATGGATCAGAAAGCATTTCTCAGAACTCATGAAATAGTTTGCAGTATTGAAGAACCTGAATGATGCTGCCTGTACATTACACTGTGTACAAAATATCAAAAGGCAGGTCTCAGTTTAATTTGCTCACTACTGTGAATTTTGGATTCACAGGAAATATCTCTCAGTAATGTCATTCTGTTTTTCTTTAAATATACTTTGTTTAGAGGAAGTCAGATGATTTTAGCAATCTCAGGTTCACTTAGAAGAACTTTTGTTTTTTAGTGACAGAGTGCTATTTTTTCATGGGAATCTTCGGCTAGAAAATTGACCGGGTTTATATTTCCATAACTTATTCAACTTTTAAATACTTGGGTTTTTTAAAAAGTAATAATTCACAAGGTTGTTGCACAGCCTTATCAGTTCTACCTTAGTAGTTATGCAATCATTTGACGATCAAACACACATACAGTATAAATATTTAAGAAAAAGTAAATTCCATTAAGCTGCAACGTGATAGATGCAGTAGTAGGCACTTATCTTTGAAATATTAAACTCTAGACATTTATATCCATACAAAAAAAGAGTTTCCTGCCATTTGATAAGAATTATGTGCCTGGTACTAATAAAATATTAAACTCCAATTTAAAAGATAAGTATCTTATTCATTTTTTCATAATAAAACATTTTACTGTGCATATGACAGCTAATATGCATCAGAATTTCCATACAATACTGTATTTACTAACTTTTGTGAAAGTTCTGTATCTGCATTTATTAGTTGTTGACTCTATTTGAACACTTACCATTTCACATAATGACATTGTGTTTCAATAGTGCATGAAAGGTGGTGTATAAACAGGCTTTATTTTTTTGAAGAAGAGTTTTCTTTTGACATGGGCTACTGCTGCCAGTTAATTAAATGTAGATAGCCACTAAAATTGCATTATCTTTTTCTGTCCCTATTATATCAATTAATGTCAAGCTGATGCAATGTTTCATGTTTAAAATAATAGATATGAGTGTTAAAAATTATACCCTGCAGTTTTCTTATTTGACAGTGCATTATTTTCAGCTGGAAATGTCAGTTTCCAACCTTCTGCCAAGAATATTTTGTAAAGGGCAATAAGTAATAAGTGTTAGTTATCAAATATGTCTTTTGAAATTAGAACAATTAGTTCTAAAATCTTGTTTCCATTTAAAAAATAATCCCACAAAAATGAAATGATCAACGGATAGAAACAACTGAAAGAAAGAAAAGTTGCTTTTGAATGGCAAAAACTCACCATTTTCTTTTAGGTGGACTTCAGAATGTGATTCTTTTACCTTTCGGCCAATATATTTTAGAACAGATTGTTTTTAACCTTACTCTTTCAATTGTCTGATGTAAAATGGTGAACCTTGTAAACAACTGAGTTTATTTCAGGTACCACTACATAAACCAGTCTGTTAGCTGCACAGTCATTTAAGATATTTGTCAATTTCACATCAGTCTATGTGATCACTGAGCTATGCTTTCCTAGCTTAATTGAACAATATGATATTGATTTTATTAAAAGAAGCTGTACATTTAGTTTTTCTGTGCCCATATTTATCCATTCTTACAATTTACAAAAATATTTCATTAAAGTCACTTCACCACATCTTTTTGTGTTCTGATCGATGTCAACAATAGACAACAATGTCTTTTTTTAAATTACCAAAGTGGGTGATTGGAGTTAATAAGCTATGAGATGTAAATACTGTCATTTCAAATAAATGAGAATGTACTTGAAAGAAACAAAAAATTGAGCTGAGACAAATCTTATTCAAGGGGCTATGCAGTACAAAGTGGCTTACTGTATTACTTGCCGAAATAGGCTATACCATGCTGCTCTACACAGAGAGATGTGGAAAACAGGGTGTTATTTTCTGTGATTTACTTTTAAAAGGCTCAGCTAAAATGCACCATATCTTCAGATCAGTAAGGTCTTGTATTTATATTTTCCACTTTCCATCAAAGCCATACTTATGCTCTCATAAAAATATTTCATAAACTTCCACTTTTTTTCTTTAAAAAAGATACCTTTTGTGATCTCAAAGCTGGCACGTTTATATAAGCCTATTCAGCTGGTCCTAAACATGGTGTAACAAAAAAAGAAACTCTCCTCTATAAATGCAGTCCTTAAACATTCCATATAAAGTTGGAGATAAAATTAAGAACTAGGGAACAGTATTGTTTAAAAATAGCTGATGCATTGTGATATAAAGAAAAAAGAATGCTATTTTATGGACTTCTACACTTTTAACTGCAAATATCGTGCATGCAAATACTAGTTTGCATGCACAGATGCATTTTTTTTTTCATGGGCAAATAGATCAGTTCAGAAGTTTATAATCTAGTTTTAAATTGGCTGAATCACAGGATAGGAGTTTGGTTAACTGGTTGTCAGGGGATATTATTAGGATCCTCATTATCATTACACATGAATTCTTTTTATTGTTCCTCACATCGTTCCTCCAGTTTGCTTACCCTGTGTATTTTCTTTCCAAAAGGGATCCACTAATATATTGTTTTTGTGAATTCTTTTTTTAAAAAAAAAAAAGAATCGGGGAAAAAATGGTAATGATCACAAAGCTACAAAAGTGGTGCTTAATTATGGCCATGATAAACTGCATTTAATACCTGTCTGTCAGCAAAGCAATTTGTCAGATGAGATCTTTAAATCCTTTTTGTGTTTTTTCATACACATCATTTTAAATGGTCATATTTAAGTGTGCATTCAAAACAACTGATGGTTTTGCCTTTAAAAAAATCAATTAGAAAGTGAAATCCATACAGTGATGGGGATTTGATTTTCTTTTTCTGTACATATCCCTGATCACTGTCAATCAGAAAAGTGTATCCCTATCAATGCAGTTCCTGGAAAATAGCATATTATAGGAGTCTGTGTTGTGTTGTTAGAATGGCCACCCAGGACCTTCACAAGGCTATATGCATGTTGTTTGATTGCTTTGTTGCCATCTGCTTGTGGGAGGTTGCAAGCCACTCTCTTGGGGTGCAACTACACTTAGAAATTAAGTCGATTTAAGGAGGCTTAAGTCAATTTAATTCACTACACCTCTAGACTGGGCTTTCCTTAATTTGACTTAAGCTGCTCCTTAGTCGAATTAAGGAAAAGTTCATTTGAATTAATAACACCTTGTTTTAATTTGAACTAGCACTTAAGTCAACTTTATTAAGTCGACTTAAGCCAGTGGAGCTGCAGAGTAGTGCCTAGTTGGACTTTTTTAAGTCAACTTAAAACGTTAAGTCGACTTAATAAGGCCAAAAAGGGGCCATGTTTACACTTGAAAAGTTGTTGACTTTTGTTAAGTCGACTTAATAAGGTCCACTTTAAGTCGACTTAAAGTCAACCTTATTAAACTGACTTCATAAAGTCAACCTAAATTTCAAGTGTAGACATAGCCTTGGTGCTTATGACTCCCACTTGACTCCTGCCTCAGTTTGGCCTCAAACAGAGCATCTCCCTGTTTTTGAAAAGTAGGGTCTGGAGTGGGCAGAGGTTAAGCAGTAGTGGCATATCGGGTATATCTTGTATTTTATGAAAATTGTGCCATTTGCTTTTGAGAAGAAAGAAGAGTTATTCTGGGGACCAGCTGAAACTGGAGGAAGTGATATTCTCCATTTTTCCCTGGTCAGGAGTCAAATCAGGTTTTTTTTCCCCCCTATAAGATTGATTTCATGTATGTGTAGCAAGATGGCAACTTTGCACTTCCCTGCTAGTAGTAGCTGTCTGCAAAGCCATTATTTTAATAGGCCCAGATAGGATTGCTTCAATATAAAGGTGGTCATCAGGTAGTCCAGAGCTATCATAGGTGTTGTTGCACTGCTCCCCTGCTGCTAAGCGGGGATAGGGACTGTGGCTGAAGGAAATGGGACACGACAGAAACATCCCTGCTGATTTTTCAACTTCTTGTCGCCATTTCAGCCCTTAAGATAGCCAGAGACTGGCCCAGCACTGAGCCATCTTTAAGCCACACTTGCTCCTGACTTGTGTTCTGTGCCTTTTAGCTGTTTTTTTTTTTTTTCAAAGGCTTTGGGTGTGAGTGTTTTCACAATATGATTTTCTCCTAATATGGAACATTTTTTCAGATTATAAGGGTTCCAGCTTCAGTCTTTAATGGGAAAAATTTTCATCTGCACCCTTCTGAAACCTCTTTGCAGTGAAAGATTTCAAGTCAAATATGTTTCCACACACTTTTCTTGACAAGGCAGATTTACATATGCATTAGATTCATTTTATCAGGATACACACACACATACGGCAATGACACATCTCATTGACAGCATGCTGTCTGTTGGATAACTCCATACAAAACATATATTTGAAAGGAAAATAGGAGGAGGAATAGAATTAAGAGTCTCTGTATATAAATGACATCATGTTTTGTGAAGATGAACTGCTGGAATGGCTTGCCTTATTTCATATTTCTTCATTATTCACATACGCAACAAGTGTTCTGCAACTCTAAGGCATTCACTGCTCTACAACAGGGCCATGGTGTGATTAGTCTGTTAAGGCTAATGCTATTATGCATGATCCTCAATTATAAATATTCGTTTACCAGTTAGCCAACATAGATTTTTTTGTTTTTGTTTTTAAAAAGCAATGATGATTTAGACATTGTCTCCTCCTGCAACCTTTGATCTTCAGTACCAGAACTTCACATGGAATTAACTACTATTTTGTATCACGCTTGAGCTGGGCACACAGTTCAGATCTGGATTTATTTTTTTCCAGAGCCTCGGGTGTTTGAATGGAGGGGTTTTAATTTCTCGCTATGTAGACAAGGGATAGAACTGTATAGTTTGGACCTCAGCCTGAGCTGCTTATGCATTCATTTAACTCTGGAACTGTGGTCCTGGCCCATCTGCATCGAACTCCAGTCAATTTCTGTCTTGTTCATCTACAAGCTTAATGAAGACACATGAGGGAGTAGTTAGAAATTCTTGCTGTGATGGGCCTTTGTAGAGTTTACAGAACGCTAGTGAATGAGATGCACAGAATGATTTAGATACTGAAATGGACGTTAACTCGTAGGAGGGAAATTTATCGTATGAGTTCTGCTTATTGTCATTATCATGCAACTTCACAGATCCTTCTTTACTTTCCTACTGAATGTTCTTTTAATGTCTGTAGCCCGGGCTCAAGAGCCCTTGCATTGGAGAAGTATTCTGACTCAGGCAATCCACTCTCTTGGTAGGTTTGTGATCATTTTTAAAATTATAATAGAGACAACCAATTAATTTCACATTGGCCGCAGAACACACTTTAATGGTAGTGGTATTTACCTAATACTAATCTTGATCAAATTCATATCAATGACTTGAGAAGAAAGACTCCTCCAGTTGCAAATCACCTTTTCAACTTTGTCCCATAAGCCTTTGTTTATTTAAAAACTCTCAGTTGATGCATGCCAGTCTGGTTTTTACCTTTTGGGGAACATGGGGTTGAATGCTGAGAACTCTTGAAATCTAATCTTGCCCCTATCCCAAAATCACACAGTCAGTATAAATTCTTTAACATCCATTTAAAGAGTTTTCAAGGGGTCAAGGTTTTCCCATCTGCAAAATGGGACACACATATCTCAGAGTAAGTTTTATGAGGATCCATTAGAAAATGAAGGTAAAACACTTTGGAGCACCTCTAATGCAATGGTTTTCAAACTTTTTGGCTTGGGGCTATTTTTAAATATCATTTTTAAAACCCCGATGGGCCACCCATCTATGAACTCATTAAAAATGTATTGACGTGTATACCATCAGGGACTACCAATCACTATATAGTTAAAATAAACATTTTGATGCTACTGTGCTCATTTTTACAATCACTATTTTACACCTACAAATTATTCACCCTATGTCACACACTCATGGACAGAGCACTAGTGTAGGTGAGCAACTGTCACTACACACTAAAGCACATAGCCTGGCAACTGAGTCATGGTGGGTGGCCTGCTAAGTGCAAACCAAACCACAAGGCACTGATTTTTAGAGTCCTACCTCTGCTCAAGCACAGTGGGTCCTGGCTAGTCCACCAGCAGCCTCCTTCTTGCACTGCAGCAAGTTGGAAGAAGTTCTTCCTCACTGATCTCCTGTCCCCCTGGATGCAGCAGGAAAACTGCAGGCATCCTGATTAGTACCATTCGCTCCATCCGGGTCTGTAGGTGGTGGCTCCCTTCTGCAGCCAGGAGGATAGTAGATCAGTGTTCCTCTGCTTCTGGCTCCAGTGGAATCCCCAGTGCCTAGGGACCAAGGAGGAACACTTTGTTGTGCCCTTGTAACAGTTAGGGGGTGGGGAGTGATGATCTCCCACTACCTAGGCTATAGCAGAGACCTCAGCACCTATGGATCGAAGTGGAGCACTTTGCCCTGCTCCCTGGTACAGCTGAGGGAGAAGAGCGCTGATCATCCATCCCTTGGCTGCAGCAAGGAGCCTGCACTTGTCTTGTAGCTCTGGAGCAATGCATTCCGTCTGGGTCCTTAGGTAGCAGCTCTCTCTTGCAGCCAACAGGAGGGAAGCAGTGGGCCACTCTGAAACACCCCAGAGGCCATGGTTTGGGAACCATTGCTTGAATGAATACCCTACAGAAGTGTATATGCATGCAACACTAGGTCATGGCACTATAATCTTATTCTATTGGTATTTGCATGTGGAAATCTGAGTAGTTAGGCATCCAACTACCAACAAGCATTAAAGAATTACTTAGTTTCCAAGGAAAAGTTGGCTATTTGTGTGCTCATAGGGCAGTTTTTTGCACTTAAAAACCCAATTTATACAGGGGGCAGAATTCTGGGCCCTCCCCGCCCTGTAAGGCTCCTAGGCCTCAAGAAACCAGCTAACTGAAGCTGAGATATAAGCTGTATTTGCAGTGCTTCTATTTCTTGGGTACTATGTAAAGCCCTATTAGCCCATCAGGGATCTGGAAAGGTCTATCAGTAGCATAATGCTCCACGTGCTTCTGCTGCTGGGAAGGGGACGAGAGAACTAATCTAGAGTGATGGATAAAAAGTCATGTTGCTTAATGCACTGGTAGAAGATGCTCAGATGCTATAGTGATGAGCATAATATAGGAATCTATTTAGAATCTTATATTGTTTACCGTTTTAGGATTTTCCTTGAGCCCAAACAAGACAAGGCCTATCAGGCTCAGGTTTACACTTAAGCCAAAATATTCATAATAGTCTATCAAAAGTTATTTGGCTAAATCTATATGTATGTAAGTGGGGGTCAGTGTGCTTGTTCACTTCTCAAGATCAAGCCACTACTTAAGGTGCCTACCTATGATTTTAGTAATCTAACTTTAGCAATTTTTTTTAATTGGCCTTTAGTTTTTAATTTGAAATGCTGTTATTATGGCAAATTCTCTTTGAAATATCGTTTTTCATTTACAAATGCTATTGCAACAAACATGAAAACACAGCTTTATTAGATACTGCAACCAAAACAGACTTTCTGTGACACTGATACTTAGTCCTGCCGTAAGTGCTGAGGCCTGGACTAGATGACTTCTTGAAAGAGGTCCTTTCCAGTCCTATGATTCTGTGATTCTATACCTCTGTGCTAAAGTTTTAGAAGAAGGAGGGGGCGGGGGGAAGGAATCAGTCTTAGTGTCTGTTCTAAGATATAGTATTGATTTATAGGTGGTGTTATCTTATTCCTTTATAATACATTTTTTAAAAGACTGAATATTACTTCACCTTGGTTTCACTGCTGCTTATAGGCAATCCTCTGGGTATAGCTTTTTCCTTTTTATAGTAAGATCTGATTTGGGAAAATAAAACTGGTTTGTAAAAAGTATCAAAAATTCATCAGCTAAAGTAAGGGTTGGGAAGAGAAGTTTGGTTACTGATTACTTGTGATACTTGCACTTCTTTAGGAGGCCTTGAATGTCTGACTCGTACATAAAATCAGTTATGCATTTAGAAATGCTATTGCCTTTGAAAAGATGTCAAAGGGACTATAGTCAATTGGAAAAAAAGTCTAAAGTACCTTGAGGTGAATTAGACAGTGTTGAGTAGTAGGAGAGATTTCCATAATTATTTGTTGTTTTTTTTTCATTATTTATATAGCTGACTGTTGATATTCAGAATATAAAAGCAGGTTATTCAGCTCAAACCCCCCTGCAATCAATCAGTGATACAGTCTATCAAGTGTCTTAGTCAGCCTGTAGTCATTACAATCTCCTTTTTTTATTTTTTACTTCTTATGGAGACATTTGGGATGGCTCAATTTCTCTAATCTTGTAGCATTCCTTCTGTCTTTAGAAGGGAATCTGTAATTGTTGAATTATTCTTGGCCATCCTTCATTCGGAATTTATGTTGTAATTTCAGCAAAAGACAGACCTTGTACAGCAGTTTTCATCTTTTTCAAGGCTGCTTCTATTTCTTGAAATGCTGGAGGGTTTCCAATTATTCCTTCTGGTCTCTTTGGATGTGAATTGTAACAGATCAGCCCAAGAGTCGTGGTTCAACATTGTTAAGCTTATCAATATAAATATAATGTTAAACCCTTTTTAGATAATTGGGACTATGTGTGAAAATGTGACCCGTTTATGCATAAATTGGTCCTACACTTGTCTTTTTCTCTGTGCCAGAAAGAAAGAAATCATATGTGGATTTCAGATTATTTTTTGTCGGGGGTTCTCTACCTGCTAACGATTAGCTAGGTTGTTATTACCTTGCAATGGCTGCTTAACCTGATGTCAGTCAGCTGTGCAAACAAAATTTTTTAAAGCAAGCTGAGCTCTCATAGAAGGAGTTTTAAGGCACGCAAGGGGTCAATATACCAGACATTAATATGCATAACAATGATATTTTTTTTTTTAAAAAAAGAATTTTTATTATCTTCAAAATTTAAGAAAATTAAAAATAAGGGAGATGGAGTGGCCACCCGTTAGACCTCCCCTTCCCTACTAGGCAGAATCCTCTAGTCTTACCACCCTGCCACAGGTCAGAAGCTCTGAACTCCCCACCCAGCCTGGTAGATGGAGAACAGGGGGGGTCAAAGGATGGATTTGCGAGCTGCACTCAACTGTAAAAGAGCTGCGTATAGCTCACGAGCCTCAGTTTATCCACCCCTGGTTCATAGAGAGAGCACTGAACCTAACTACCATCTCTGCCTGTCTATACTTGCACATATATATTTGGTCCTCCCTAGGCACTTGCAACTGGAAAGACAGTTTCAGATGCTATTTTTGAGGGCAGTTGAAATTGGGGCCCTATTGGCATGTGTTCCATACCCAGGCGGTATTGTCGTAGTATTTTTTTTAAAGCAGTTTGTCTATTTGTGTTTATTGTGTTCATAGGAGGGCAGCTTGTAGCCTATCTGTATGATGAAGTGAAGCTCAAAACTGCATTGGGACAGTGGTTAAGGACCATCATGTAGGTCCAGAGAGAGGGCTTATCCAGCCTGTTCAGGCCTGACTCAGCTCAGGCAATCCATTATTCATGTTGACCGAAGTAGCTAATCAGGAGAGCATGTTTAGGCACAGTGTTCTGTTGCTGTCATAAAGTTAGCATGCTGTGTTGGTAGATGGCCAGGAGAAAGGAATGTTGCGATGTTGGCTACCACTAATGGATTGGACTCAGAGGCCTCAGAAAGGACACAGCAAGCACAAGAAGTAATAATGAGTAAGGTGAATAAAGGAAGGGGGTTTCAGTGGTGAGTGGTTCATTGTGAAATACTCCAAACTGAGCCCTGTAACACCCCTAAATTGATCACTAGTGGTACTGATGAGGGTTCATGTCAAAACTGTGGTATAAAGATGGTGGATGCTATTATACAAATATATTTCGCCCCACTTTTGTATATTTGCAATGTGTGGCTCAGATGTTAATTAGGAAAAATAACGCCATTTTACTCTAAGACATAACAGATAAAAATAAAAAAGAAGGGAGTCCTCCCCGAGCCACACTAAACCCTAAAAATGCCACTTAAAAATCCAAATGTTAGTATTGTAACATAATGATTCCAAAGGCTACATCTTAAAACCAAATTGCTACAGTGTTTTGGTCCCTTGTTATAGAAAACAGGGCTGTAACCAGAGCAGGGGGAGCAGGAAGGCTGCCAAGGGCAAGTCTTGGGAGCAGAAAAAAATAGATGGAGAAATTAAGAGAGAAAAATGGTAGGGGCCACAAATATGTTCACTTGCCCTTGCCCCGGGCACTATAATGCCCTAATTATGGCTCTGGCAGACAATACAATATTTTTAACAAAGGTAGACCCAAGACACCCAGGTTTTGGATTTCAAACCCACCTCTCAGGTTTAGGAATATTTGACTCTGGGGTTTTGGGTTAGTCAACTGTGGGCAACCACAAGCTTTGTCTTGGGTTCCTGGTTCTGATTCCCAATCCCTTTTTGTTGCTGAGTACATTTAGACATGGGGTAGGGAAAGTGTCAGGCTGATCTTGAGTTTTGTTTCAGACCATCTCTCTAAAATATTAAATTGATCATATATTAAAACTCTTCTTCTTTTAGATTAATTTTATTAAAAGGATCATATATTTAATTGAATCCATGTTGATGTGCATCACAACCTGTTTCCTAATACTAGTCCGCTTCTAACCACAACAGAGAATTGTTGGAAATAAGATTACAACCAGAGGCATTCTCCTGGCTTCATTAAAATGCCATGCCCCGGTATTCAAATTCTTAAACACTTGTATAGTTTTATTTTACTTATGTGAGGAGTCCCGTGCTTAAGTGATTTCAGGATCATCACCTGACTTTGTTGTGTGGGTTTTGCATCCATCAAAACTTGTGGCCGTGCTTTTGGAGCTGGATTTTGATCCAGGGTCAAAATATGGTCCATATTTATGAAAAACACAGAGTCTGGAGGTGTGCCAAAAATCCTAGTGTAAAAATAAACCATGCTAAAAAATAACAAAAACAACAAGAGTTCAGTGGCACCTTAAAGGCTAAAAAATTTCTTCAGGGATAAGCTTTCATGGGCTCCAACCCACTTCGTCAGATGCATGAAGTGGAAACTAGAGTTGGGAGGTGAATATATGTACACATGCCTGGATGAAGGAGGGCAAGTGTTAGCACAGTCAATTCAGCTAGGGTAGATGAGGTCCACTCACACCAGTTGATTAGAAGGTGAGAATGTATGAACAGGGACAATCACTTTTTGTAATGTGCTAATGATCCCAAGTCCCTATTCAGACCAAATCAAGTTTGCAAATCAATTCCAGCTCTGCAGTTTCATGCTGAAGTCTGTTTTTGAAGTTTTTTTGTTGGAGTATGGCACCTTTTAAGTCTGCTACTGAGTATCCAAAGAGATTGAAGTGTTTTTCTACTGGTTTATGGATGTTGCCAATTCTGATGTCCAATTTGTGTCAATTTATTCTTTTGTATAAGGACATCCTGGTTTGGCCAATGTACATGACAGAGGGGCATTGCTGGCACATGATGGCATATACCACATTTGTCGATGTGCAGGTGAATGAGCTCCTGATGATGTGGCTGATGTGGTTGGGACCTGTGATGGTATCACTGGAGTCAGTGTGTGGGCAGATTTGGCAGTTGGGTTTGTTGCAGGGATAGGTTCCTGGGTTAGTGTTCTTATTGTATGTATGGTGTTCGGTTGCTATGAGTATTTGCTTCAGGTTGGGGGGCTGTCTGTAGGATTGGCCTGCCTCCCAAGGTTTGAGAGAGTGTGGGATCATCTTTTCTAGGATAGGTTGTAGAGCAGAGACAGATGCATCCTGGAGGTGAATGGCTGGCTGCGAAGATGGTGATACCAGGAAGGCTTTGGCTTCCTCGACTATGGGGTGCTGTTTCAGGAAGAAGGACTGCTAGGCAGAGATGGACTCCACCTGTCGAGGAAGGGGAAGAGCATATTTGGAAGCAGACTGGCTAACCTAGTGAGGAGGGCTTTAAACTAGATTTGAAGGGGGTAGGTGACCAAAGCCTACAGGTAAGTGAAACTAAGGGAGATCTGGGGGAAGGGATGGAACTTGGGGGGTGCTGGGGTGTAACAGCAGGAATAAAAGAGAGGATAGTTGGAATTGGGGGGGGGGGAAATCAAATAACTGTTTTTTATGTCCTAATGAAGTCATAATACCTCAGGACCCCGGGAGAAATTGCAAGGAGGATGATGCGACAGGAGAATCAACAGGGCAAAGTAGGGCAATCAGCCCAGTATTTTAAGTGTCTGTACACAAATACGAGGAGCCTGGGAAACAAGCAGGAAGAATTGATAGTACTGGCACAGACAAGGAACTATGATATAATTGGAATAACAGAAACGTGGTGGGATAACTTGCATGACTGGAGCACTGCCATGGACGGATATAAATTGTTCAGGAAGGACAGGCAGGGAAGAAGGGGGGGAGGAGTAGCGCTATATGTAAAAGAGCTGTATGACTGCTCAGAGCTCCACTATGAAAGTGGAAACAAGCCAGTTGAAAGTCTGTGGGTTAAGTTTAGAGGAGAATGAAACAAGGGGAATGTCGTGGTGGGTGTCTGCTACAGACTGCCAGACCAGGAGGAGGAGGTAGATGAGGCATTCTATGGACAACTAACAGAAGTTTCCAGAACGCAGGCCCTGGTTCTTATAGGAGACTTCAATTATCCTGACATCTGCTGGGAAGGCAATACAGCAGTGCACAGGTAATCCAGGAAGTTTTTGGAGAATATTGAGGACAACTTCCTAGTACAAATGCTGGAGAAGCCAACTAGGGGCCTTGCACCTCTAGACCTATTGATCACAAACCGAGAAGAATTGATCGGGGAAGTAGAAGTAAATGGCAACCTGGGCAGCAGCGACCATGAGATGGTAGAGTTCAGGATCCTGATCAATGGAAGGAAGGAAAGAAGCAGAACACACACCCTGGACTTCAGAAAAGCAGATTTTGGCTCCCTTAGGGAGCTGATGGGCAGGGTCCCATGGGAGGCTGATCTGAAGGGGAAAGGCGTCCAAGACAGCTGGCTGTATTTTAAAGAAACCCTGTTAAAGGCACAGGAAGATAACATTCCGATGTGCAGAAAGAACAGCAAATGTGGACAGCGCCCAGCGTGGCTTAGCAGAGAACTCTGCGGTAAGATGAAACATAAAAGGGAAGCTTACAAGAAGTGGAAGCTTGGGCCGATGACAAGGGAGGCATCTAAAGATATTGCTCGGGACTGCAGGGATAAAATCAGAAAGGCCAAAGGACAATTGGAGTTGCAGCTAGCAAGAGATGTGAAGGATAACAGAAAGGGGTTCTATAAGTATGTCAGCAACAAGAAAAGGATCAAGGGTGGTGTAGGTCCCTTACTGAATGGGGCAGGCACCCTCGTGGTGGATGATGCGGAAAAGGCTGTAGAACTCAATGCTTTTTTTACTTCAGTCTTCACAGGGAGGGTCAGCTCTCAGGCTACTACACGGGGTAATGCGGAATGGAGAGAAGAGTGGCCCTCAGTGGTGGAAAGTCAGGTTAGGGACTATTTAAAGAAATTGGATGTGCACAAGTCCATGGGGCCAGATGGACTGCATCCAAGGGTGCTGAGGGAGTTGGCTGAAGTGATTGCAGAGCTGCTGGCCATTATCTTTGAGAACTCGTGGCAAACGGGGGAGGTCACGGAGGATTGGAAAAAGGCAAATATAGTACCTATCTTCAAGAAAGGGAAAAAGGAGGATCTGGGGAACTACAGACCAATCAGCTTCACCTCAATCCCGGGGAAAATCATGGAGCAGGTCCTCAAAGAATCCATCCTGAAAAACTTGGAGGAAAATAGAGTGATCAGGAACAGTCAACATGGATTCACCAAGGGCAAATCGTGCCTGACCAACCTGATTTCCTTCTATGATGAGATGACTGGATTTGTGGATGCGGGAAGATCCGTTGATGTGGATCTTTAGCAAGGCTTTTGTTATGGTTTCCCACAGTATTCTTGTTGGCAAGTTAAGGAAGTATGGGTTGGATGAGTAGACCATAAGGGGAATAGAAAACTGGCTAGCTCAATGGGCTCAGCGGGTGGGAATCAATGGCTCGATGTCTAGTTGGCAACCGGTAATGAGTGGAGTGCCGGTTCTGTTCAACATCTTCATTAATGATCTTGATGATGGAATAGACTGCGTGCTTAGTAAGTTCGCGGATGACACCAAGCTGGGGGGAATGGTAGATACTCTGGAGGGCAGGGACAGGATCCAGGGAGACTTGGACAAATTGGAACACTAGGCCGAAAGAAACCTCATGAGGTTCAACAAAGACAAGTGTAAAGTCCTGCACTTGGGATGGAAAAATCCCCATGCAGGCTGGGGACCATTCAGCTAAGTAGCAGTGCTATGGAAAAGGACCTGGGGGTTATGGTGGACGGGAAGATGAATATGAGCCAACAGTGTGCCCTTGTTGCCAAAAAGGCCAATGGCATATTAGGCTGCATCAGTAGGAGTATTGCCAGCAGATCGAGGGATGTGATAATTCCCCTCTATTCGGCACTGGTCAGGCCGCATCTGGAAGACTGTGTCCAGTTTTGGGCTCCCCACCACAGAAAGGATGTGGACAAATTAGAAGGAGTCCAGTGGAGGGCAACAAAAATGATTAGGGGACTGGGGCACATGACTTATGAGGAGAGACTGAAGGAACTAGGCTTATTTAGTCTGCAGAAGAGAAGACTGATAGCAACCTTCAACTACTTGAAGGGGTGCTCCAAAGAGGAGGGAGCTAGGCTGTTCTTGTTGGTAACAGAGGACAGAATAAGGAGCAATGGTTTCAAATTACAGCTGGGGAGGTCAAGGTTGGATATTAGGAAAAGCTTTCTCACTGGTAGGGTGGTGAAGCATTGGAATGGGCTACCTAGGGAGGTGGTAGAATCTCCATCTTTGGAGATTTTTATGGCCTGGTTAGACAAAACCCTGGCTGGGGTGATTTAGTGGGAGTGGTCCTGCTTTTTAGCAAGGGGTTGGACTAGATGACCTTGTGAGGTCCCTTCCGTCCCTATGATTCTATAGCTGATGATGTACTGGAGGGATTTTAGCTGGGGGCTGTAGGTGATGAGCAGTGGTGTTTTGTTGTTTTCTTTGTTGGGTCTATCCTGTCATAGGTGACTCCTGGGTACCCGTCTGGCTCTGTCAATCTGTTTTTTTCACTTCCCCAGATGGGTACTCTAGTTTTAGGAATATTTGGTAGAGATCTTGTAGGTCTTGTTTCTGTCTGAGGGATCAGAGCAGATCCAGTTGTATCTTAAGGCATAGCTTTAGACAATGAATCATGTACTATGTCCAGGGCGGGAGCTGGAGGTATTGTGGTCAGTTGGTTTTCGGTATAGGGTGATGTTAATGTGTCCATCCCTTATTTATACTATAGTATCCAAGAAGTGGATTTCTTGTGTGGACTGGTCCAGGCTGAGGTTGATGGTGGGGTGGAAATTGTTAAATCACAGTGGAATTCTTCAAGGGACTCTTTCTCGTGGGTCCAGATGATGAAAATGTCATAACTGGACACTCGACACTCAGTAGTAGTCTTGAAATTTGTCATATGCCAACAAAGAACTTCAAAAACAGATTTCAGCATGAAACTGCAGAACTGGAATTGATTTGCAAACTTGACACAATCAGACTGGGTCTGAATAGGGACTTGGGATGGTTAGCACATTAAAAAGTGATTGTCCCTGTTCATACATTCCCACCTTCTAATCAACTGGTGTGAATGGGCCTCATCTACCCTAACTGAATTGACTTTGCTAACACTCGCCCTCCTTCATCCTGGCATGTGTATATGTACTTCTCTACTGTAGTTTCCACTTCATGCATCTGACGAAGTGGGTTGGAGCCCATTAAAGCTTATGCCTGAAGAAATTTATTAGTCTTTAAGGTGCCACAGGACTCTCATTTTTGCTGTACACAGACTAACACGGCTACCCCTCTGGAAATTATCATGCAAGGTACTAAAAAATAACATAGATTAGAAATCTGTTGGAGAAATATTTAGATGCTAATAGTACAAAGGGATTTTGTTATCTGATCACTTTGATGGAGAAAACTCTGTTCTGTTCACTTTTCTTTGCAGTAGTAATATGCAGCTGTTGTAAAATGAATAAATATCTTGGCTCCTTCTGCAACTAAGCTGGAGTCATACCTTGCTTATGGTCACTGCAGGAATCTGCAACCCCACACTGAAAATGAATTTGGAGGTTTATGGTTTACTGGGTCCAGAGCAGCAATTATGAATGACACCCTGCTCCTTGTGGGCCTGAGGATGAACATGTATCATCCCTTGGTCATGTCGCTGGCAGTCCCTGAAGATCTCAGACAGAGCTTGAAGAGTAAGGCCAGAGTCTCACTGCTCCCATTGTAGCTCTGCTACAGCCAAGGAGTTCAGGGGAACCAGGAAGACAGAAAACCCTGCGACCTTCCTTGTTTACAATAATCTTTAGAGCCATTATCTTCTTCATGATCCTGAGTCTGGGAGAGGGAATCAAATTGGGATTATCCCATCTTTTCCTCAGCAATAGAAAGCTGATGACTATCCTTAATTTCTACCGCTGTTAGGCCCAGTGGTGTGGCCAGCATGGGGAAAATGTCAGCTCTCTTAAGAGCAGCTGCTAGTGGGAAGCAAGTTAGTGACAATGGCAGTAACTTTTCTTCTAGCCCAGTTGGAGGCCTCTGTGCTCCCATTACTTGAACTTAGCCCTGTGGGAACAATGAGACCCTGAGTCTTGGAGCAACCATCTGTAAACTGATTAGAATTGAGGAACAGGGCAAGTGACGGCCTGCTTCTTCTGCAATGCCCTTTGGCAAATTTGACATCACCAGTGCTGGCTATACCCTATCACTTGTTAGCCTACTAACTTCATTGATCTACATCTGTTCATCAGTGCAAATTAGCATTGTTCTGCTGCGTACAGCCTCTTCAGGTCACTTGTATTTACAGCGTGTTAAAATGGGGCTGCATGAACAGTTCTGAATTAAGCTTAAAGAAGGTGAAGCAGATGTGAATGGTTCTACCCCAGATACCACTTACATGAGACCAACTCTCTTAGACATCCATGCTCAGGGCTCCATACAACTTAATTATAAAGCATCAATGTACGAAGTGACAAAAGTGACTAATGAAAGAATAAAATAATGAACTGAAGTTTATTTTATGAAAATGGAATATTTTCTCCCCTCAGGGTAACCTTACAATGAAACAGCCCAGCATTTATATTGTGATAGAATAATGGAAAACAGAAGTGGTTAGCTGAAGTTCTAAATCACAAGGTACCCTGTAAACAGTATGGTGGGGTAGGAATTTTCATTCAGTGCAGCCATCTAATTGGCTAAATATTCTGGGTGCATTATAAATGACAATGTAAGGCATCCATTTTATTTTGCTCCAAACCCTTTCATAATGTATTTCATATGATGGCTTTCCTAGCAGAAATTGACTGGTGCTTCTCTAAGCAATCTGTCCTCTATAACCTGACAGTGCAGCCAGACATGAACAATATGTTAATAGAGGAGAAAGAATGGTCTTATGCTTAAAACAGAGGACTGTAATTCAAGATACCTGGGTTCTGCATAGACACCCTGTATGATCTTGATGAAATTACTTAATCCATGCCTCGATTTCTTCATCTGTATTAATGTATGTAACAATACTTGGCTACCTCTTGAGGGTGTAATGAAGCTTAATTAAACTAATGTTTGTAAAGTGTTCTGGAATATTTGGATGGAAGACAAAGTGGAAGTGAAAACTATTAATGAGATTTTCAACCAACGATGTGAGACATTTTGTTAGTGTAAAATAAGAAAGGGTCTTAGAATGACTTGTATTTGGATATCTTACAGAGAAGGATGGAAGTTTCCTCAGCCAAAGAAATGAAAGAGTTAATCTCAAAATACAGACCCAGACAGCAGTTTTCCCAACAGATTCTATGTCAGTGAAATGACAAGTGATGAGGTTGTAAACATTTCTATGTTTAACAGTGTCTTCCAACTTTTAGGTATAGTTTGAAATAGTCCATCCATTGTTTACTAATTTTTCAAGGTCTGTTTTGCCCAATCTTTTAAATCTTGTTTTGAGAGAGGATTAAGGTTGTCTTTAATATGTAGTAGGGGGAATCAAACATGCATGATTACATATGAAAAGCAATTCACTATTTTCCCTATGTTCTACTTGTGGAATTTTATATGGTATCAGTTATAGGGTATCAATAGAAAAGGTGAAGCACATGCTTCTTTAAAATACACATCTTTTGCAGTCAAGACAATGCAGTTTATAGCTGCAGCAAAAAATTCACATCAATTGGTATTTTAGCAGTGTTACTAGACATAATTAATCAGGCCATGAATTCAACCTAAGTTCTCTCTATTCCTGTTGCCTCCATTATTTTTCCAAATGTGCCTGTTGTTGAGGCACGTGACCATCCAAGCTTTTCTGCCTACAATGTAAAGTAATGTTACAAGCTAAGCAATGCAAAAAACAGTGTCCAGCTGCAAACAACAGTTTGTGGATAACAGAAAGCAAGATCTGACTTTCCTACACAGTAACTTCGCGGAAGTCAATTAAAGCTAGCTTACCTAGCATTGCTAAACCAGTGTGAGTAATAACCAAGGAGTTTGTTACGAGGATCATAGAACAATGGCATTCTAAAAGGTGAACATTAAAATACCCACATTCTGCTGCATACGCTGCTGCTGCTGCTGCTGCTGCAGATTTGGATGGCACTTTATAGACTTAGAGTAAGGACTGATGCACATTGACAGATAAAGCATGGAATTTAACACACAAGGAGGAATCTAGACATCTTGACAGGAATCTAGACATCTTGACTCCATTGACTGTAGCATGTGACTGAATAAGAGTATATGACAAAGATATATACACTTGTCTTCATAAGTAGAAGTTTGTTACAAAAAGTTTCCAGGTGTATGTTTAATTTATTTCTATCTTAGCATATCTAGTACATTTTCCACAGAATAAATGATTAAAAAAGTTGGGACTCAAAATGTATGAAAACTGTGCTCAAGAAATTTTCCAATGTGTTTGCTAACTAAAATCTGAAATATAATGGTTACATTGGGAATGCTTTCTGGGCACCTGAACATAGGCTTTTAACATTTGGTTCTGTCTGCTGTTGGTAGACATAAAAATATGGCCATAAAATTAGTTTAGGGTTGTAGGTTTAGTATAGGGAACTAGTTGCAGCTACAAAAATAAATCAGAGGGGGGAATATTGTGGCGTCACATCTGCCAGATACATCAAGGAACAGATATTTTACATGCTTGTTCAGTATGATTCAGGAAACATACACTTGCCTGTGCTAGACTGGTCAGGTGGGTTCACAAAATTTATGTCCTTGGCTCTCCATTTTCTCACATCTTATTTTATGGCCTACAGCCAGACCATTTTGGGCTGAGACATTATCAGATGTTGTAACTGTCCAAGATGGTCAATTCTTAAACCCTCGTGTCAGTGAATTGGTAAGAATATCATTCTTCTGAGTCAGTAATAAACAAATGCTCTGTCATGGTATTTTCAGTCATTGCTTTGTTGGAGGTGCTTTCTTTTGGGTAATTTTATAAAATTGGAGTCTTGATCATTTAAAGATTTCATGGCACTTTTTGCAAGGGGGGAGAATTTATTCTGCACATCTTAACTGTACTCCAATTCGTGTAATTATGTTGTGCATGCCTAAACTTCCCCAAAATTTCAACTCATATGGGATTCTTTTTTATTTCCTATCCTAAAGACTGCTCATTGGGTGGAGTTGCTTGGGTCTACCCCAAGATCTCTGTACTGTGGTATGATTGAAGTGATTTCTGGCCATAGAGTTTATCGGGTAATCAAATTAATCCTGTGGAGAACACCAAATTCCAATTATAATTATGGGCCATCATTCAGTTTAGGACTATGTACTGCCCTCAATCCCACAGCAGTCCTCCAACTGATGTTAATAAGAAATCTGCACAAAGATCAAGGCTAGAAGCATATGGCCTTTCTGCAGTAAATAAACTTTGTTATTAGCATTAATTATTTTTAAGTACCTGATTGTCACTTTTCGTATCACTCAGTGGGAAAAGATACTCAGCTTTATGACCGTCAGTGTTTCTGTCCTTTGCTTTTCTTCCTTCTCCACCCTTTCTATGTTTCTGTGCCCTTTTTTTATCTTCACTATTCCTCCTTCTGTGGCTTTCTCCCACCAGCAACTTCTAGTTTCCATCCTCTGTGGGCTTCACCCCTTTCTCCTCTGCTAAAATATTTATCAGTTAAATAATTAACATTAGTGTGCAAACTATGATAATTGACACCCAACGGGACGAATGAGGTGGAGTCAGGGAGAGGCCAAGGGTAGAGGAATTCAAATTACTCAGGGTACTTTTTCAGGCTGTTTGTTTTTCCATATTCAGGAAACAAAACTACACCTGTTTACACTGAGCTCACATTTAGAAGAGTATCTTCTCAACCACGTGGGCTAAAAGTTTAACTTTTTAAAATGAAAGTTTAAACTCTGTGGAATCTGGGTATGGGCCACATTAATATATCCTGTGGGCTTGATCCAGCCTGCAGGTTTGATGCTTGGTAGTGCTGCTGTATCAATTCATAATGTATTTAAATTGCTTTCACATCCTTCCAGATTAAGTGCTCTATGTAAACTTAAGATAACATTTTAGGAGCATAGGAGTTTCCATAATGGAAAAGACAATTTGTCCATCGAGTCTGGTATGATCTTTGTATTAGTGCTGGATATCTCATTCCTCAGTGTGTAAAATGCCTCCATAATGTACATAGCTAAACTTGAAATAGTATACATGGGGAGGTATATGACCCCTGCGTGTGACATTGCACACACACAATGATGTGTGAGATGATATCATTTGCTCCTGACCTTCACTGCATATTCACCTAGATGGGATGATTCAAGTCTTTTTTCTTAGGGCAGCCCACGAGTTCACTGTCTATCAATTTAGTTGGAAAATTTTCACCAGGACATTACTATAAAATTATCCAAGCTGAATTTTACTTGCTATTAGCTGTCATGCTACCCTGTCCTCATATGTTTAGCCCAACTGCAGTTTATTACAACCTTCCATAGTTTTTACTACCCAAGCTAATGTTGTGTTACCAGCAAATTCCATCAGCTTGCTCTCCATTTCTATTCCAAAGGGGAAATTCAGCCCTATAAAGAGGACCAGCATGAGACCTGTGTGCTACTTAAGCCCTAAATCAATTGTAATGAGGCAACTTTAGAAGTTTCACTAAAACAAATATTTGCATCTTTCCAGAGCTTATTCTGAATCCTTATGTGGGCCTTGTGCTGGCCCTCTGCGTGGTAACTATTATACTATGTAATTGATAAATATTAGGTGGTCAATCCTGTGGACAGAGCTGTGCACATGTGGAACCCCAGTGATGTTAGTGGAACTCCACAAAGGACTAAGGATACATATGTTTATGGGATGGGGTCCATATATCGTCAGATTTAAGTATGGAATGTATGGTTGGTCTGCTGTAAACTCTTCCTAAACTATTACGTGTTGAAAGTTTGCCATATATAGTGAAAGAGATTATTTCCTCCCAATCTGCAATAATGTCTGAGATTTTACCTTTAACTTCAAGGTTGTAAAGTATCAATGATCTCTGTATAGATGGTCTGCTAGAAGTGCGACATTTTTTGCTGACTTGATAGAGTTATTTAATTTACAAGGATAAACTTGAGGACCTTTTAAAATAATAATTTATTTACTCACCTTTTATCTGTTCCTCATATTGTTATCTCCACAAATGTCAAAATAATGTGCACATGCCAATCAGAATTTCAAACAGTATTTGAATTTTTCAAGTTTTCCAGTGGCTGACAAATTGTTGGATAATTCACACTTACCTCTACTCTCTCCACTTGCATCCTCACCCCCGTCCACACACACTACAATATGAATGTTCATATTTTCCTTTTTAAATACATAGGCCAAATCTTGCTTACCTTGAATTCAGTGGAACTATCAGGATGAATAAAATGAGCCAATACACAGTCTAGTAGGAATTTAATATATGTAAGCTATACTGAATTTTTAATCAGCTACATATTTGTTACAGAGAAGAGTAACAAATTATTGTACCAGTAGCACACAAAAGCTTATGACATTCCATTATTCTTAATTAATTGGTAACTGTAAGGCTTTTTTATTTATACTGGAGAATACTTTGTTACTAATTTGGTTGCAGATGTGTAAAATATATGAAAAACACAACCAAAAATGTGTTTTTATTCACTTTGCTAATTTAATAGTAAAGGCACTCTTTTGTCCTCTGTAGTCTTCACATGTAACCACCGGATTTGCATTGTATTCTTACTGTAGTAGGTTTAGATCTGTTTGAATGATGTATATCATTAAATATGGAATGTACATGTTTTGTAGGAAAGTTAATTAAAACCATGTTGAATGAAAAAAATGCACTGATGTAATTTTAAAAAGTAGTTATGAGTTATGTATCTACAAGCTCTCAGGATCTCTTCTTCCGTAGGCTGGCCATATTTCCCAAAGGAAAACAGGGAACCATACAGTACTCCTCCCTTCCTCCCTCCCCCCTGTGTAGGGCTCACCTGAGTCCGCCCACCCCGGCCCATATGGAGCTGGCTCAAGCCCCACTTATGTGGAGCTGGCCCAAGTTTCCTGGCATTGCTGCTTGCCCAAACCCTGTGATGCAGAGCCGGAGTTGCTCTTCACCCCTATCCCTGAATATTCCTCTGTGCTCCACTAGGGGGCACGTCACTTTCTTTTGGCAGAACTGGGCATTTGTCCCATTTGCTCTTTCCAGTTGCTGTGTGTCACACACACTTTATTGTAGTCAATGGGGAGTGATCATGAGTACTCCACACTTTGAATATTAGCTTGCTTATTTAGGAGATCAATGTGCACTTACAGAGCAAATTGTAGGTTGCAGTTTAAAAAAAAAAAAAAGATGTTAACCTTTATGAATTAAGTATCACAACTCTTGTCAGTTCAGAAAGTTGAGGAAACTGGAGCAAAAAGGTTTGGGGCCTGGATTTCAGAGGGTCTGTGTATATGCAACTGCCACTGATTTCACGTCTGTGATTTTGTGCTGAACAGCTCTGCATAAGAGACCTTAGCATGTCTTGTGCTGGTCACATAGGAATCTTGTAGCTTAATTAGTTATTCTCATCTCTTTTTAGTATTGTGTTATAGCCCCAGTACGATATCCCATAGAATCATAGAAAAGGTAGAGCTGGAAGGGACTTCCAGATGTCATCTAGTCTAGCCACGCAAGACCAAGTACACCTAGATCATCCTTGACAGGTATTTCTCCAAGCTGTTTTGAAAAGCCTCCAGTGATAGGAATTCTACATCCAGTGTAGGGGCTGGTTACAAAATCCCACAAGTAGGAATGAAAAATGGAGCACTAGATGTTAGGAGGGGGTTGGTTGAGAAAGAAAATTACACTAAGGGTAACTGCAACAAGAAGGAAAATCTGTTCATTTTAGAAGCTTATAGACAAATGCAAGGAGCATGGGGAATAAACAGAAAAACTGCAAGTGTTAGTGCATAAGCTAAATTATTACTTTATTGGCATCACTGAGATTGGAGGAATATATTTAGACTTGATTCTGTCTTACAGGTAGGAAGGAATTGGTTGTGTGTCTGAAGATTGCAGGCAATTTGAGTGAGAATGATTATGAAATGATAGATTTAATGACTCTGAGGAAAAGGAGTGAGTGCAGCAAAAGGATGACAGTGGAGTTTAAAAAAAAAAGCAGTGGATAAGGTCCATGAGAAGAAAAACGAAGTCAGGAGAGGTAGCAGCTTCTCAAAGGGTGCACCTACACTTACAAGTTAGGTCGACTTAAGTAGGCTTAAGTTGACCTAACTTACTCCCTGTCCACACTGGGCTTTTATTAAGTCGACTTAAGCTGTTCCTTCAGTCGACTTAAGGAAAATTTAAATTGACTTAACACCTAGTTTTAGGTTGACTTAAGGCTTAAGTCGACTCCTTAAGTCGACTTAAACCAGTGTGGATGGGGATTAGCGCCTAAATCGACCATATTTAGTCAATTTAAAGTGTTAACTTTTCTAGTGTAGACATACCCCTTTTCAACCTTAAGTCAATTTAAGTCGACTTAATAAGGTTGACTTTAAGTCAATTTAAAGTCGACTTAACTTTTCTAGTGTAGACATAGCCAAAGAGACAGTATTAAAGGTGCGACAGCCAGCTATCTCAATGTGAAGAAAAGATAGAAAGAATAGTAAGAAGCCTACATGACTCCAGCAGAAATCTTTGATGACATGACAATTTAAAAGGAATCCTATAAAAAGTGAAAATATGGATACATTGCAAAGGATAAGTACAAAAGAATAGCACAAGCCTCTAGGGACAAAACCAGAATACTAAAGCACCATCTGATTTTGCAAGGGACATAAATGGCAATAAGAGATTTTATAAATACATTAGAAGTAAGAGAAAGATGAAGGGAAGAGTAGGTCCTCTACTTAGTGGAGAAGGAAGGCTAATAACAGATGACATCAAGAAGGCTGAGATGTTTCATGCCTATTTTGCTTCAGTCATCACTATGAAGGTCAATTATGACTAGATAATTAACATAATTATTAACAACAAGGAGAAATGAACACAAAATAAGGAAAGAATAGGTTAAAATATTTAAATCAGTTAGATGTATTCAAGTCATCAGGGCCTGAAGAAATTTACCCAACAGTACTTAATAGCTGAAGCAATCTCAGAACATTTGGTGATTATCTTTGAGAATGGAAGAAGTCCTAGGGGACTAGAGAATGGCAAACATAAGTACTATCTGTTAAAAGGACAACAAAGAGGACTCAGGGATTATAGACTAGTCAGGCCAATGTCAATACCTGAAAAGATACTGGAATAAATGATTAAGCAATCAATTTGTAAGCACCTAGAGGATTGTAGTATTGTAATAGTCAGCATAGGTTTGTAAACAACAAATCATGCCAAGCCAACCTACATTCCTTTGATAGTGTTCCTGGTATAGTGGATTGGGGAGGGGGGGGGGGAGTTGTAGATGTCATATATCCTGATTTTAGTAAAGTTTTTGACCTAGTCCCACATGACCTTTTCATAAGCAAACTCAGGGAAATGTGATCTAGATGAAATTATTGTAAGATGGGTGTACACATCTGGTTGAAAGTCCATATTCCGAGAGAACGTATTGATAGCTTGCTGTGAAGCTGGAGAGATGTATTTAGTGGTGTCCTGGAAAAGTCTGTCTGCGTTCCAATACCGTTCAGTGTTTTGATTAATGGTTTGGATAGTGAACTGGAGACTGTTTATAAAATTTTCAGATCACACTGGGCTGGGAGGGTTGCAAGAATTTTGTAGGACAGGAGTTAAAATAACTTTACTTTGACAAATTGGAAAATTGATCAGAAATCAGCAAGATAAAGTTCAATAAAAACAAATGCAAAGAACTGTACTTAGGAATTAAAAATCAAATGTACAACTACATAATGGAGAATAGATCACTAGGCAAAGCTGAATGGGTTCTTGAGATTATAGTGAATCAAATGAATATGAGGCAACGATGTAATGCAGTTGTAAAAATGGCAGTGGGGGTGCTGGCTGCCACGCAGCACAGGGCCCTGCTCCAGAGCAACTGCACCAGAGCGGCGGTGGGGGCGACCTCGCTACGGCTGTGAGCCAGCCTGCCCCGCCTCTGCGCAGAGAGAACAGGGGTTGGCCTGCCCCGCTCCACCCCCAGTGACGGGTCAGTCAGCCCAGGGGCGGGGAGGAGTGCAGAGCCTGGCCTCTGGCTCCAGGCCCCTCCCCCCTCCAGCCTCCTGCAGGTGCTGAGCTGGGCAGGAATGGATTACTGCAGGAGTTTTAGGGGCTTGAGCCCGGGGCTCTCTTTTTGGCCAGAGCCCAGGGTTTAAGCCCCGAAAGCCCCTGCGATAATCTGGCCCGGAGCAGGAGCATCATATGTAAAACATGGGAAGCAATTATCCTGCTTTACTGGGTACCTGTGAAGACTCAGCTGTAGTACTGTGTCCAGTTGTCCACTTCAAGAACAATGTGGACAAACTAGAGAGAGTTCAGAGGATAGCAAGAAAAATGATAAAAGGTTTAGAAAACCTGACCTATGAAGAAAGGTTAAAAAAACCTGGCATGTAGTCTTAAGAGAAGAAGAGTGATTAGGGCCCTGCTAACAGTCGCCAAATATGCTAATAGCTATTATAAAGAGGACAGTGATCAATTTTTCTCCATGTCCACTAAAGGTAGGACAAGAAGTAATGGCCTTAATCTGCAGCAAAGGAAATTTAGATTAGACATTAAGAAGAACTTTCTAACTCTAAGGATAATTAAGAACTGGCTTCCATGGATGCTGTGAAATTCCCATCCCTGGAGATTTTTAAGAACAAGTTGGAGAAGCACCAGTCAGAGATGGTCTTGGTTTACTTATTCCTACCTCAGCTTAGAGGGCTGGACTAGATGACCTTTTGTGATCCCTTCCAGCCCTACGTTTTGCTAATTTTATGATTACAAGGCACACAAATAAGATTTTTAGATTCTGTTGCTGGAACTGAGGTGCATCGGTAATAATAACACTGAACGTTGGAGAGGATTTGATCAGTTGTTCTTCTGTAAGTGTGTTCCTGATTGGCTGCTTTTTGGACTGGTATGTTTCTGTAGAGTGAAATATGTCATTCTCTTGCTGTCATGGGTTGGAGTCTTAAGGTGTTAAGAAGTTAAATTGGGGAAAGGGGATATTTATCCTTTTCCTGCAGTTGCAGCTCATCTAATTTTTTTAGTGCAGCTAGTCGAAAAATGCAGAAAACAATGCATGAAAAAAGATGAATTTATGAAAACTTTTCATCATAATTTTAATGCTTGAAAAAATTTAGCCTCTCTATTAGTTGCCTCCTGTGCCCCATAAATAAGGAACATTTTGTGGCAAAATTTCTCTGACCTTTTGAATAATTTCAGCCAGTTCTAATTCTTGGTAAACATAGCCTATGAGTGTCTCAGTGCCCTTACTGAATTTGCCTCTGTGACGTAAGGAAGTATCTTCCTTGTTTTACAGCAGCACAAAGAAGAAGGGATTTTTTTCCAAGGTTACACAAGAAGAATGTGGCAGAGCTAGGACATTAATCATATTTTCTTGATCCCAGTCAAGTGCCTTAGCCACAAGCACAACTTTTCTTCCTCACTCCCTTCTCTAGTCTCCATTATTGTGTTTGAAACTGTTAGACAACTAGAGACCTACCCCTGAACAGATTACAACAGGGTCAGTTCAAAAAGCTTCATCAGTAACATTTTTTTTTCAGCTTTCCAAAGCCTACTATCTTTAAATTTTATTGATTAAATCAAAGATGGATCTCTTCTCATCAGACATGTTAGATCTGGAACAAAGACCCTTAAACTGTTCAAAATACAACCGAAAGATCTAGGAGACAAGATTAATGAAGAACAGGTGCAAAACTTTCTAGTACTAACTAAATCTGTAATGGTTTGACTAAAAGACGCAATTTTTGTACATGGGAAGATTAATATAATTGAAAACTATAAAATCTCAAGCCCCCACTTAAGTCAATGACAAAATACCCATTGATTTAAACAAGCCAGGATTTTACTCTAAATCTTTACGCAACATAAAGTGTTCTGGGATCTTTGGAAAAAATAGCTATCCAGGAAGGGTAGGAGAGACTAATCCCTTGCTAAATTTGACCTCCTTATTTTCCTCATCTTTTCTAAAGATATTCCATATATTTAAATATCTCGCATTAAATTCTCATTCTTCTCTAGCAATTTTGAAGGTAACAGTGATGTTTGCCAGGAATGTCTCATCACTACTATACATCAAATGTAATGGAATTTACATTTTTTAATTTTATTTTTATATATATTTCCTGATGTAAACATCATTCAAAAATATTAATGCTGCACCCAGAATTCTTGTTATGGGGTTTCTAAGCCTCTCCATTTTTGTTATTTTTTTTCCTGGAGGAAGTGACACTTTGTTATTATTATTATAAAGACCACATCCTTTCAAATATGTGACAATGTCATATTCCAACACAGTTCTGTACTGGCATCAGTGAAGATTTCTACTTAAAACCTGATGTTGCAATTTGACCAGGAGTAGGGAGAAAAGGAGGGCCAAAATGAAGTAAGTGCTAACTTCTGATGAGGATATTTTAGACAATTATCTGCTATCTGACTATGAATCATCCTGTTTTCATCCTCTCTATGGCTGTGTCTAGACTGGTAAATTAAGTCGACTTAAGCTTGGCTTAAGTTGACTTAATTTGCCCTGCGTCTACACTACACTTTGCTTAAGTCAACTTAAGCAGCTTGCTTAAGTCGACTTAAGGAAAATAAAGTCAACTTAATGAATATTAAGTCGACTTTATTAAACCACCTTTCTACTCGACCTAAGGCTTAATTCGACTTTTTAAAGTCGAATTAAACCAGTGTAGCCCTGGGGTAGCCCTAAGTCGACTTAGGGCTACCCCAGGACTACACCAATGCCCTCCCTGCCGGGGGGACACAGGGGGAGCCTGGCATGCCCCCCAAAGGGCAGGGCAGAGCCCTGTGTGTGATGCTGTCTGGATTTAGGGAAGCATTTATGATATTATTTTCAATGGATATCTCATAAATGCTATAATCCATAGGAGCTATGTCATGTTTGGTATCAATAGAAAGGTAGTAATTTGCTGGGAATGATTATATAGTTTATGTCTAGGAATTCTATTTCAATCAGAAGTTAGGAATATGGTGTTCTATCTATACTTTAACTTATGTTATTTTATTCAAATGGCTGAGCGAGGCGGGGTGTGTCAAACCATTGTGTCCTTAATGTTTCGGAATTTTCCAGCTACAATGGTCACAGGGAGTGACCTGATGAGCCATTAAGGACATAAGGAATACAAGCATTGTGTCCTTAATGGCTCATCAGTTTAATCCCTGGGCCCATTGTAGCTGAAAAATTCCTAAACATTAAGGACACAATGTTTGACACACCCACCTCTCTCAGCCATTTCAATAAAATAACATAAGTTAAAGTATAGATAGAACACCATATTCCTAACTTCTGATTGAAATAGAATTCCTAGACATAAACTATATAATCATTCCCAGCAAATTACTATCTTTCTATTGATACCAAACATGACATAGCTCCTATGGATTATAGCATTTATGAGATATCCATTGAAAATAATATCATAAATGCTTCCCTAAATCCAGACAGCCTCACACACAGGGCTCTGCCCTGTCAGGGTCCCTGTCCCCCTTTGCCCCATTGCACACAAGGGGTACCCCCCCTGCCACCGTGGACCTGCCCAAGGTCCCCCTAGCCCCACAAAGTCGACCTAGAGTATCCAGTGTGGACGCTCTAGGTCGACTTTGTACGTTCCCCTTTAAGTTGACTTTAATTTTAAGTGTAGACACACTGTCGACTTAGTTGAAGTCGACTTAAGAGTGCAAGTGTAGACATAGCCTATCTTTCTTGGCTTGCTTGGTGGTAAATGAGCTGTGTGCTCATCATTGTACATGTCAAATGGAAGGTTTTTCTGATATTTGATATGAATTGTTAAGGTTTTTCTTTTGTTTCTATTTGTTCCTATGGTGTTTAAGCCTGGATTCTAAAACAATATTGTTGCTTCCTCTGCTGCTTCTTTCTGATGTCTCCTTGTGACTACAATGCAGGAGTAAATGCTCTGCAGAAATGTGAAGTAAATATTCTGCAATCACAGAATACTTCATTTTGTAACTAGCTGGCTATCTCTAGAGATTCCTCTGATTTCATTTCTATTATAACTATGTTCTAGAAGTTTTTTAATGCAACCAGACCTGTCCAGAAGCTGTTACACTAATGTTCATCCAGTATAATGTTAGCTTGGTTGTGGTGGAATTCCACAAATAAAAAAGAGAAATTGGCACTTTAGGATTTCGGACAAGGATTTCCATAATTTTTAAAAGTGAGTGTCTGAGTTAGAAAACTGAGTTATTTAAGGACCTTCATTTTTAGAAGTGGGCTTCAGGAGGAATTGTGAGTGTTCAGCATTTCTGAAAATCAGGCAGATTTTACATCGGAACCTAAATATGGGTTATGGGACCTAACTTTGGTCACCCAAATATGAAATTGTAGGCTTTCTAGGCACAGTGGGAAGCAATACGTTACTATCTTGGTATGACATGGTTCTCGTTACTATTATGCTGACATTGTAAACCTATGAAACCTGCAGTTATTAGTGTAAGTATTTCTACATTTCAACTCTGTATGATGCTACCATTAAGCATGCACACTGCCTTTTGTAGAGCCCACCTGAAATGGTTCATTTCCTTCTAATTGTTCTGCAAAGCTGACGTAAGCCTAAACTCTAAACTCTAAAGCTCTAGGGAAGGAAGGAGATTTCTGCCACCATATAATGGTGAATCGGAGGAGATGGAATCAGTGTGACCTTATTTACATATTTGCCACCCATCATCCCAGTGTGAATATTTTGGTCATTTTAGTTAAGACTAATTTAAGGTTTGAGTGTAGGAGGTAATGAAATACTACAGTCTTTACTGTGTGACAGAAGGGCTCAAACTATGCTAAATATGCCCTGGGTGAGGCGTTGTCGTAAGCAAAACCTCATTGTTACATGCTTGGGCTGTGGAGTTGCATGATCAGGAATGCAGAAAGAAAGGTCTTTATCTTGTGGTAGGATTTGGTGGGATTCCTTGGTACCGAGCTCTCTGTTCAAGGGTTGTATATGGTATTTAATCTTTTCATAGTCTAATATCAGAGCTGAGTGAATTCTGGTAAGGACCTGTATCTGATTTATAAAGGCAGCAGAAATGTCCCCTAGCGAGCACGGTTAGAGCTATAATCACCAGAGCTGGATTGGGTGCCTGAGAGCTTAGTCTCACTGACTATGTCTACACTTACTAAAGTTAGTTTGAATTAGTTAATTCGAACGAAGTAATTCGAACTAATTTTAGTTGGTTTGAATTAAGTTAATTCGAACTAGCAAAATTTAGTTTAAACTAAGCAAATGCCATTCATGGCACTTGCTTAGTTCGAATTAGTGAATTGCATTGAGTTCAATGGGCCGATTAGTTCGAACTAAGCAATTAGTTCGAACTAACATGGCCACATTGGTTAATTTGAACTAACTAGTTCGAATTAACCCTTGGTTCGAATAGCATATTCGAATTTATTAATTCGAATTAAGGAAGCCCTTAATTCGAACTAATTAAAGCCTAGTGTAGCCATGGCTTTAGTTAGTTCGAATTAAGCTTCGTTAATTCGAACTAATTTGCCAGCGTAGACATAGCCACTCAGTATTGTGTCTAAAAGCGAAGGTGAGGTAATATTGTTGAGAGATGATGCAGAGGCAGGGGTGTGTCTCTACAAAAGCCATTTCTCCTTAGGCGCTGGAGATGTACCTGTCCAAGTGCATTTCTGGGCTTCACTGCTGACAACCTTTGAGTGGGATGCACAGAAAGAGGAGGGGGGGAAGTGGCATGCGAAAGGGACATTTTTCGCTAGATGTTCACATCAGCAGGTGGGGAAACTAAGGTGAAAATAAAATTACTGCAGAGGTAGGCATTTTGCTTTTTATTTGCAAAATTATTTGTTCATTTATTATTGTTAAGTTTTCCCAAATTAATGCTATTCCTTAAACTTTTCTTTGTTTTATACACAGACTCAGTGCTTGTGAGAGGGGAATTATTGCTTCTAATAGCTGCCCAAGGAAGATGCTTGGTTTTTCTCTGGTTTCTGGGAAAAATACACCTAAATATTTGACTCTCTTTGCTGCCAACAACACCTGGCACAAGGGTTACACTTACATTCATTGTTCTGCCACAGATGTACATACGCTTGCTAAGAATAGGCTGATGATATCATCTTCCTCTGTGTGGTTATGGCTAAACTTTACTTAAAGCACCATCAAGTGCAGCAGGGATAAAAGACACCAATCTTCCACAGAGCTTCTGGGTACTAACTATGTGCATTACACTTTAAAAGCAATGACAGCTATTGATGAAAAACTGATCATTGAAAAATTAGCATGACCTGATTTGAAACGGTGACAACAGTTACACAAACTCTGTATTTGTGTAGTTCAAAAGAGAACACATCTGGTCCCTTTAACTCCAGGTGTGTGTGTGTGTCTTGCCTATTTCTTGGAAGTGACTGTGTACAGGCAGAACATAATTGGCAGACTGTGACATCCCTGTCTGCAAGTGTCTCTCTAAATGGAGCATATTTCTGCCTTTATCTAGTGATGGCTGTTACCTGAGAGAAGCCCAGGGCCATCTCAAAGGGCTTGTAGCGGCTAATTGTGCCTGTTAGGACTAGCAATTAGCTGGGGATCTCTCGACTAGGCAGCTCCGACACCCACTAGCTTTCAGCTCTTTTCACTTCCTTTCAGTTAACTAGCTGTGCCTAATAGAAAAGACAAGGGACAGGTAGGCAAGTGTACAGTCACACGGAGGAAGGAAGGAAGAAGAGGGAGCGATACAAAAACATTGAGGGGAAAATAGACCGTTATAATAACACAAAAATTATGCTTTGCTTATTACAAAAACAGTGTAGTACAGTGGCTTATCCCTTATTAATAGGTATGGGAAACTACCACTGCATTTTTTGCACAGTTTATGCTTTAGCTTTAAGGTAACAATAAAATCTAATTAGGTATAGGTCATAAAAGAGATCACATACATATGGTGGTTGCCGGTTACCATGGTGCAAACAATGGTTTCAATGGAAACATGAAGCAGAACATCTGAGAATTAAGATAATAAATCAGTTTCATTGAATAATAAAGCCTTGCACTTACCCATTAATTAAGGATAATCATATGCCATAAGCTTTTGTGTGCTATAAGTAATTTGTTACTCTTTACCATAAATATATAGATGATTAAAAATTCAATACACCTTACAGGTAGTGAATTCACACAATCCTCGGTCTATGTTACAAAAGAAAGATGTGAGCATTCTTCTTACACTTATTATTTTTGTAGTGGGGGAGAATGTTTCAATTATTCAAGAGAATTTGAGTTTTTGATAGCAATTGAAAGAACTGAGAAAATCAGCAGCCGTTTGAGAGCTTTGGGAAAATCATTAAACATTACTGAGATAATTCAAAGGTGCCACCAATTGTTCGTAAAACAGGCCAGATTTGTATGCTATACTATATATTCCCAATAGTGAATTGAGGCATATTGTATAATGCAACGTACAGTAACACAATACACATTGCTCTTATATTGGCCTTTTCATAGAACGTATCCTAAGGTGCTTTATAATCCCTATGAAATACTCACCTTAAAATCCCATTGAACTGTGTATGCAACTGTGAACAAATGTCTTAAGACTATCCTTCAAATCAAAAATAGTTTCTGTCTCTTGGACCAAACAAGAAAGAACATAGGGTTTCAGAACTGAGGAATCAAGAACTGCCATTTGGAGCCTAGACCCGGCAGCTAGATCTCAGAGCCCACAGCCGTGTTCTATTCCTTTTTAAAACCTATTCAGACTTTCATTAAAATCCAGTATTGTTTAAGAAATTCTTTTTGCCACAATTTTTATAAACATCTTTCTTAAAAGTCACCTTTTATATGGAATAACAACACTAGCTTTTTTCATCTGTAGATCTCAAAGGGGTAAGTATCATTATTCGCCACTTTGCAGCTTGGGAAACTGAGATACAGGGAGGTAACATGTCTTGTCCAAGATGTCCTCTAGCAATCTAGAAACAGAAGAGAAGCCAAGTCCCTGTGTTCCTGTCCAGTGATCTGTGCATTAGGCCTCACTGTCTAACATATTTCCTTAGCACTGAAGTGAATGTGCAGCAACACGCACTGATGCTGTTTTTTCTTTATAATGTTAGAAAAAAGCAAGGAAGGACGTGGCAATTTTCAGCCTCCTAACCAAGTTATTTGCCTTTAATTCTTTCTGTCTGCTCTGTCTCTTTCTCAATGCATCCTGTCAGCTGACAAATATTCACTTTTTTATTATAATTTTGGGAAAATACTGAGTAAAGGAAGGCCAAATTGCACATAATACATCAACGGTTGCACCATTTCAGACTGCCTGTTGTAAAGTGCACAAAGCCAGCAAACAGATGGGCTGAGTAGCTTACTGGACAGAGCCCTGACATTTTAGCTCGGGGATCACAGTTTGAATCCAACTTGAAGCACTAAGAAAAATGAGTCTGGTGATCTGAGTTCAGCTCCTCTTGCACTAAACCATCATACATAATTCAGTAGAAATTTGACTATTTACTGTGAAAACCTTTGGTTCGCTGGGTTTACATGCAACCTGAATTCCTTCTTAGTCTTGGTGAAAACGCTTCTTCCATGCTAATGAAACAGTGCATGGGTCCTTGTGCTGTTGAGTGCACACTGAACCTCACCAGTGGATGAGGGAATGTAAATCCTTTAACACTTGTCAATACAAAAATTGATCTCTCCCAAAGTATTAACCAGAAACCCAGTGACCTGTACCATAGCATGTGAAGCACACACAAAATAGAAGAAAATCAAAGACTTTTGTGAATTTTAAAAGGAAGGCTAAGAAAATATTTCTAATGGAAACAAATCCAAATTCTCCAAACTAAACTTAATGTTAAACCTGACCTTTGTATTAAAGAACTACAAATTTTCACAGGAAGTTGAAGACACACTGGATGGGGGAACAAAAGAACAGCAGGACCAGATGCCATTATTTGGCACACAGTAGGGGGAGAAGCATGGAAAACGCATTCTCTGCAGAAGACATTTTCCTTTAACTCTCTTTGTTTTTGGGTAAATAAGGCTAGACACCGCATGGGCTTTTCTCCTTGCTTCAAAAGGCTAGGGGTGGGGGAATGAAACATTTTTAAAAAAATTAAGAACTTGGTGGTAATAATGTTCAGTTATCTGTTTTACGATGCAAGACAGTGCAGTTTGTGAAGAGGGGAAAATGCTGAGCAGAGATATTGAGAGAAATTTCTTAAGGATAACTATCACAGCCATTTACTATCAGCAAAGTATTTTAAAAACCAGGGGAAGGCGAGGGAGTGTAGGGAACAATTAGATTTCAGTCTTTATCACTAAAGTGGTATATGTTCGTGGTAGATACTCTTTTAAGACTATGGAATGGATGTAGTGCTTAATGAGCTGAATTGACAGTCCTCTATATTCTTGTCTCATATTCTGGGACCCACATGGCCATAACACCATTATAAACAACCCTCTGTCAGGTAGTCATCTTTAATAGCCACAGCCCAGACTCCAGGGTGTGAGTTTGTCTACGCACTTCGGACTCAGTGTGATTCTGGAGAAGCGACCTGTGGAAGGGAGAGTGCAGTGTGGCGGTAGCCATGTTGGTTTCAGAATATCAGAGAGACATGGTGGGTAACGTAATATCTTTTATTGGTTCAACTTCAGTTAGTGAGAGGGACAAGCTTTCGAGCCAGACAGAGCTCTTCAGGTCTAGGAGAGAAAGGCAGAAGGCAATTCAGTTTCCATGCTCACTTAGACCCCACATACAAATGAATAGTCTATTTTGATAGTCCACTGAGTAGTCCATTTGTGCACACATGCAAATGAGTAGTCCATTGTAGCCCCATTGACTGCATTGGTACTATGCATGCTTCAGATTTTGTTGCGGGATCAGGGCCTCAATCATTAGTCTTTCTATTGAGACTACTGGAAAAGGTGATGAGAAGTAGTCAGTTTGTCCTTTACGAATGGGGCTGAGACCACAAACTCGTTTTATGTAAGCCATCAAATAGTCATCAAATACAAAAGATTTTTTGGTGATTTTTAAAAAATGTGCAGTAGCAAGAAATTAAAAATTTGATCCTAGCTGATGTTTGTTCAAGATGAAATACTATACAGGTTAAGATTAATAAAGTATTGATTAAATGCGATCATAGTTCATAATTTGTAACCTCTAGTCCACCATGTGACTGGTGTGTGAGAGGCTGAGTACTTCTGCTTGGCTGCTGTTGACCATGTTCATGGAGGTGTTGCATTTTCCCTGGCATTAGGATCAGAAAATCCTTAGCTAGTGATATATATTTTTACTGGCCTTTCAGTTCAGAAGATATTGTGTGCCCTATCTTTGAAAACACTGTCAGTATACAATATTAAGGATTTAATGACCCAATAAGCATTCCTAGTTCAAAGCAGGGTCCTAAGGAAGCAAAGATAATTTGGAGGGGACAGGAGCAAGGGAATTAAAAGGGGATTATCACTAAAGCAAACAGAACATCAATCAGATTATCCCTTAAACCAGTAATAAGACTGTCCCCTCACTTTCCACATTCCTGAAGCTTCAGAATGTGAGGCTTGCGTGCTTGCCAGGTGCTCGAATGGTTAATAGTTATGGTTACTACACTTTTCTTGAACGAAACTTTAAGCAGTAGGAAAAAGGATACAACAGGTTAGAGCTAGGCCAGTAGCCATGGCCCATACTTTTAGTCTGAGAGAAAGGGACCACACACAATCTAGTCCCTGCATTTCTTGGATATCATGATTTGTTTTTTAAACTGTCATATTCTGGATTTTCTCCTTCAGGGGCAAGTGTAGGGATCTAGGTCTCAGAAGTGCCTGTAAAATTTACAGACATCTAGAAGTAAATCTGAATATGAAAACTGCGTAAATGCATGCATACCTATCCCTTTATGTGCATGACTGGCTTGTCCAAGAGCAGGATTTATGCATATAGATCCTGGTGCGGCAAAGCATTTAAGTGCTTAACTATAAGCAGAAGTAATTCTATTGAAATCAGTGCATTACTCACCTAAAATTAAACACATGCTTTAGGTGTTTTGCTGGCTCAGGGTCACAGAGCTCAAGTGGGACTTAAGTCATGCATAGTCCTTACTCTGACAGCTGATATAAGGGTGAATGTCACCCACATAAAAGAATAAATCATGCAAATATTTGCACATGCAAGTAACTTTACTTACAGGGGTTTTCCCATTTTATTGAATGGAGTGCCTGTGCTTCTGAGCCTGCAAACAATTATGTATGCTTTTTATTTTAAACAGTAATGTAGTTCCAAAGGGTTTGATCCTCATTTATCATAAGGCCGTTTTACATTGGATGTAGCAGGAAGGATAAGGGCTCCTTAAAGTGACTTTTACTCTCCTTAGAAAGCCCCTTTACACTGCTAGAGCAGCATGGAGCATCAGTAGAACCTGGCCCATAGAATTCAGTGGGACAATTCACATGATTTCAGCTGAGTACCAGCAAAACTGCTACCCACATGTAAAGTTACCCACATGCATAAGAATTTGCAGGACTAGACTTGTGTGGTCATATATATTTTTACAGGAGCAACATAGTCCACAGCTGAAAACTGTTTAAAAATAATTTGATGTAACAAAGGGATTAAAGTGTAGTCACTTTAGTGTAGTGTAGTGCTTACTATGGGCTAGTGCTTTCTGCCATTGAAGAAAAAAATAAATTTAAATAGAGGCAAAAGCTATTTTGATAATGTTTTATCTATCCTGTGACTGACATCAATAACACATAACTGTTCCATTGACATTGACTCATGTCCAATGGACCCACTGACCTGATTCAATGTCAGTTGAAATGCCTCATATATCGTAAACATATATGAATTCAAACAGATCCATTACCATCATGTCAGGTCCCAAAGTGTCCAAGATCTGATGCTAAATCAATGGGATTTTTTAATTTTTTGAAATGTGTATGTTCTTGCAAACATCTGTGTAGAGGAGCAATGTGATGCTCAAAATAATGTCACTAGAAGACCCTTAACCATTGTATGAATATATGAATTGTAATTATGTCAATAGTTGTTCACAGTGCTTTTTTTGTGATGGTACGCAGGGGTGTACGGCACCTTTATTGTAGGCCCAGCTGCCCAGCTGGGGGGGGGCAGCGTCAGCAGGGGAAAGGATCATACTACTGGAAGAAGAGGGATGGCACAGGAATAAGAGGGGTGGGAGAGGAGGCATTTTTCAAATTTACTGTTGAGATATGAGTACCAGCATTTAAAAGAAAAAACAATGGTGGTTCAGATACTATCTTGGTAAAAGTAGTCTTCAAAAGTGCCACGGGACTCCTTGTTTGTTTGGCTGACCTAGACTAACATGGCTACCCCTTTGAAACCAGATAAATATGTTATACCTTCTCAGGAGAGCCTGCAAACTGGAAATGTCATTCTCTTATAATGTGAGAATATATGAATCCTAATGTTCCCATTAACACTGCATAACGTCTGAAGTAGCTGCTGGCAGGATCCATTGACAATAGAGCATTTAACAGATAGTGGTGTGCATTTTTAAGGGTGTCATCCTGCATCCCTGGGAGTGTCTTATTTTATGTTTCTTTCATTTCCCTTAAAAACAAAGAAAACTTGAATGAAAAGTTTTTCAAGGCTTTAAGTGAGACCCTCTGAACAGTATATCAACATTCTCCCCCCCCCCCCCCCCCACTGCTGGGCCTGTTTATTAGTCAAAACTGTAGGAAATGGAATATACATGTACTGTATAAAAATGATATGCTTGGTTAGTGATAGTTTAGAAGAAATAAGTACATCAATCATAGAGTAGCAGGTTGTCAGCTCTTTATGTGTAGGAAAAACATTGAACAAAGAACATGATGGATGTTGGGCACCATTTACAAAAGTTTCATGCCAAAGTTGATTTACAGTAAGCTCTTCCCTCCCTCCCCAAAAAATTCTTCAAAAGAAATGTTCAAGAAAATCTAAGCAGAATATCATGTTCCCTGTTCTCATGTGTGTAATTACAAGCTCATCCTCATTGTGAATTTTCTGTTTGGTAAAAAGAAATGGATATGCTTAATGACGTTCTGCCATTCAAACATAGCAGAGTAATTTTCAGCAGCAATTGATGACGAAAGGAAGGCTGGCAAAATTCGCATGGTGTATAGAGGGTCAAATCTTAGACACAGATTAAATCCTGCATGTAAGGCCTTTGCTCAGAGAGAGAGAGAGAGAGAGAGAGAGAGAGAGAGAGAGAGTCCTGAAGCATAAGTAGAAAGGCCGTCCATTCAATCTGTAGATAAGGGCAGTGGATGTGGATTGTGGCTGTCCCATACAGTGGTTTAGCCCAGAATCTTTCTCTCTGCACTGAATCAGTGCCATACTTTGAGCCTGCCCTGAATTTTCCCTCAGCATGGTACCTGTGGAAACCTGACACCAAACTCTACACTGTACTCAGGGCCATCTGAGATATGAACACCTGCCGACTAAAACTGCCAAACCCAAGCAATAGTTTTGCACAGCTCTGCTTTGACCCACATTCAGAAGCACAAGACTGAGATGTTAGTTCCAAAAGCTACTCAATATCTTTCCTTATGAAAAAGCATAATAGTTCAGATAGTACAGAAATTCTTACTTTTCCAGCTCAGCAGTTTTTTTTTTTTTCATATTCCCTATCTCTTCTTTAGGGCAGCTGTTCACTCTCCCATGCATGGCTCTGTTCATTATATGTATTTATTCTGCGCACACGTGGGTCTACTTAATCTGACATTAATTTTCCTTCCCTATTAAAATTTGGTGCTGGAGGGGTAACCAAATATTATAATAAAATACTGCACAAAATTAGGAGAGATCCTTTTATTTCAGCATCGGACAAAGGCATCTTTTGAACTGCACTTTAGATTTATTTGCTATTGATATAGCCAACATACACCCCAAATAATTGCAATTCATTTTTGCACTTGGCTAAACATAGGTACAATCCTTAGAGATTTCATGTCCAGACTGGTAATAAAGTGTTACCATGGCTGGCATGAGCAGGCAAACTGTATTCCTTCGTAGGTAAAACCAGAGAAAATGTGCATTTTGATTGGCATGTCACAAACTGTTTGAAAATAGTGAAGTGCCCACTGAGAGCTCATTAATGCCGCCAGCTCTCTACCATGCCTAAAATCCTCAGCTGGAGATGCCATCTGTGAATAGTTCCTGGAGAAGTCTGCAGTCTCAGGCAGTTCCCTTTCCCCTGCCGTGAAGAATAGGAAAAACTAATAGACTGGATTGCTTCCTCCTATGAGGGGCACTCAATGGAAGAAAATTTCCATGTGGTTCCCATCATAGAAATTCACGAATATTATTCTATTTGAGAGCAGGGGACAATGGTGTTTATAACATGCGAGCTAACCTGTAGTATAGTCTTCATAGGGCCAGGAGGCCAAGTGGAAAGTGCACCCTATTTCCAGTCTCTCACCCTCTGGTGGGAAGGGCCTTAACCCTTGTATGTGGCTTATCCTTGGCTCACAATTCTCAGCAACCTTACCATCTCCTTACTAAAGGAAAACATGGGAAGGGAATGAGGCATATGCTTTTCCTACAAGGGCCTTTGGTAGGGGATCCTAGGGTCTCCAGTCCACTGGGCTCTGGCCAAGGGACCAATGAGAGACAACAATGTTGGAAACTCTTGAATGCCCCAGAGCTGCTTCCCTGGTCCCCTTCGCACTATCCATCTCCCCGCCAAAACATCCAAGGCTGATATAAGTAGGCAAAAGAAAAGAAGAGACAAATAATTTTTCATACTCGACTGGCCTAGTAGATAGTCTTCTTCCTTCTTTTTTTCTTCTTTGGGGCCCTTGTTCAAGAGTCCTTAAGACAGGTTTGTCTTCCTCCCCCTTCTGAGCTCAGTGGCTCCTTTTTAAGCTTCCTATCCAGTTGGGGCACTTTCTACAGACCTGGAGGTGTGGGGTTACGCGGGCCAGTATTGCCCTTTAACCCAGTGGTTCCCAACCTTTTTGGCTGGAGGGCCACAAATATAATTTTTTCAACTCTGAAGGGCCACCAATCTATTTAATTAAAATTAAATTAAAAATTAATTAAGTAAATTTAAAATAAATTATAATTAGAATTAATTAACTACAATTTAATTAATTAAGCTTAAATTAGTTTTTTAATTAAATAGATTGGTGGCCCTTCAGGTTTGTAAAAATTATATTTCTGGCCCTTGAGCCAAAAAGGTTAATTAAAAATTTATTTATTTTTTTTAACTTTTTTTTTTTAAGGGCTGGATGCCCATGAACTCCCGAAATGTCCCCTGCTGCCAGACCTGACCCAGACAGCCCCCCAAGAACCGGGCCCAGCTCTCTCCCCCAGTGCCAATGCTGCAAGTTGGACACAACCTCAACCCTGGGCGGACGTGAGCCCCCTCCACTTGGCTCTTCCAGGTGTATGAGGGGCAGGGCAGAGCCCCGCTCAGCCCAATCTGGCCCCAGCGCAACTCTTCCCATGGGCCAGCTCCAGTTTGAGTCCCATCCTCCCAGGGTGTCCTGCCCCGCTTCGGGCCTGGAAAAGGGCATCCCCACTGGCCCTCACCTGGGCATCAACTCAGTCGGCCATGGCTCCAGCGGGCTCCACTCCCGGAAGGCCAGCACCTCCCTTCCTCCTCGCCAGGGGCTCCCAGCGTGACTGCCTAGCCAGAGAGAGCCCTGCACTGGAGAAGGGAGGGAAGAAGGGAGGCGGGTGGCCGCAGCCCAGCTCCCATCCAATAGCAGGGGAGCGCGGGCCACTTCAAAAAGCCCCGTGGGTCACTTTTGTCCTGCAGGCCAGAGGCTGAGAACCCCTGCTTTAACCCCTTGGAGATCAGGGAGAGTTTTGTACACCCGATCACATGACCCCAACCCTTTTGTTTGTCTGGGATCTATGGGAGGCCATGGCTACCTGCCCAAAAGCTCTTGCTTTACTAGTTAGTGTTACCACTGCTAGGCAGTTCATTGACCTACAGATTTGCAAGAAATGTATCTCAGTCATTTAATATAATGTACTTCTGTTTAGATCTGGAATATTAACCCTGGCTGAAACAATCCTGGGCATTTTTGACTGTGACTTCTTTCTATATTAATCTTTATATTTGTTAATTTAATTGTTTCTGGAAGGTTGTGGTTCCACTTAAAACAAAATAAAAAAAAAACCCAACTAAACTCAAGTTTGTTTTACTGAAGGCCAAAGAGGTACATACAGAATCAACCTGATGCATAATTGTACATGTTACCGAATGTTACCAGAAGGCATCATTTCACTATGCAGTTAGGAAGCCAATGCTGTTACCAGAAATAGTTTATATATTATGCAGAATGTATATTATGCAGAAGTTTTCTGGGGTATCCTCCTTAACAAGAAGTTTCAGATGGTCCCAAAATAAATTGCAGTGTACCACATAGTGCTCCATCCCCCCCAAGTGTTAGCTCTCAATTCCTCCAAAACAGGTACTGATTCCGTAGCCCTTTTCATAGATTTTCTGTTTGGGTCTAATTATGTGACAGGTGTCCTGAATCATATATGCAAACTGACACTTGAAAGAAGCTTGTGATTTTGGGGATCCAGTCTAGTAAAGTCTCTTGCAACTGATTTTCCTGTGATTGAATTGATGTGACTGACCCCAAGCCCAACTTATCAGATCCACATCAGTTATGAAGGTGAATCACAAGCAACTTCACAGCCCTTCCACTGTTCTGCAAGATATTTATAACTGGCTTCCCTGTAGCAGAGGGAGAGAGGTGTGATATCACTGTGGTATAACACATCTTCTCCCATTAGAACAGAAAAGGCAGATTGGGGTTTGTTTGGTTTTTTAGCATCCTCCCAATTCTTGGCCAGCCCTTCTTACCCAATTGGGTGCCCAATTATTGGTACTATTTCACCATTGCATCTTTCACTCGTTGCTCTCCTGTCCCTTGCCAAGTCCAAATTAGAAATGACAATTTAGAAATGCTGTGAGAGCAATGTGGGCCTAATTGTCTGAGCACCATGATATCTGAAGTACCTCTTTTTTTTTGTATCTGTCTGTAAGCTAATTTAACTTTATACCACAGTATACTTATGTTCCAATAGAGTTAAATAAGGAAATAGCTACAGTATCTTGGGATGACTCTGTATAAAGATATGACTTTATCTTTTTGAGTGATTTCCAGTAGTTGAGGACCCTCATATCTTTACAGCAAGACTTCTGTCACTACTGGATTTTTAAACATCTCTTAATTTCCCTACACAGGAAGTTCTAGGCATTTTGCAATATTAATTATTGTATCCCAAAATCAGGTAGTCTAGAAAATTCTAATCCTTTCAGTTATCTTCAGTTAGATACCCAAAACCTAAGGCCCAAATCATTAGTCTCCTCTGAAAATCTTGGCCATAGCTCCTATCCTTTGTTCTGAGGTGAATTTCATCCCAGATGAATGATGTGAACAATATTTTTGCCTTGAAAGCAGATTGAAGAAGCAAAGTGTCACAGGAGAAATCAAATGAAAATATTATTTACACTAGCTTAGTATTTTATATAGTGTTTTCCATCCTGGAAAAACCAAGGTGTTTCACAAGCAGTATTAAATATATATAGCATCACTGAAATGCAAACAATTGTCAGGTGGCGAGCTGCACTCACACAGCACTTCGTACATTAGTGGGGGGCCAGAGACGATTTTAGTTAAGTCCACTAAGCCAACCCACACTCGTACAAGAAATGCCTTGAGATCTTTGGCTATGTCTACACTGGCAAGTTAGTTCGAATTAAGGAGGCTTAATTTGAACTAACTAAAGCCATGGCTACACTAGGCTTTAGTTAGTTCGAATTAAGGGCTTCCTTAATTCCAACTAATAAGTTTGAATAGGGTATTTGAACTAAAGGGTTAATTCGAACTAACTAGTTTGAATTAGCCAATGTGGCCATGTTAATTCAAACTAATTTCTTAGTTCGAACTAACCGGCCATCGAAATGAATGGGGATCGATAATCTGAACTAAGTTTTCCTAGTTCGAATTAAGATGATTCGAACTAACTAAAATTAGTTCGAATTAGTTAGTTCGAACTAACTAATTCGAGCTAATTTTAGCAACTGTAGACATAGCCTTTAATATTCATACAGATCAGATATGAGCTCAGTTGCTAAGGTGTCCTATAAAAGATCCCCAAACAGTAAATCCAGGTTATATACTTTAAAAGGATGAACAATTTAGAGGTGAACATCTGTTTTCAGGAAGTCTCATGTTCATGCTATCCCATGTGATACAATTAATCAGCTATTTGCGCCTATTAGCAATTCCATTTTTTCTATTGCTAAGCTCAAAAGTAAATAGGTAAGGTAAAAACAGGAGAGAAATATGCAGAAATGAATAGAGGAGGGAGAAGAAAATGCAAGCCAAATAAGCAAAGGCTGAAGGAACTGGGTATTTAGTTAGGAAAAAGAGGAGATTAAGGGAGGACATGATAGCTGTCTTCAAATACTTGAAAGGCTGCCATAAAAAGAGAGAGAGAAATTGTTCTCTCTTGCCACTGAGGGTGGGACAAGAGGCAATGGGTTCCAACCACGACATAGCAAATTTAGGTTAAATTTCAAGAAAAACTTCCTAACTGTAAGAACAGTAGGACAATGGAACAGTCTGCCCAGGGAAATTGTGGAAGCTCCTTCACTGGAGCTTTTCAGGAAGAGACTGGATAGCCATCTGTTTTGGATGATTTAGACAACAAATCTTGCATCTTGGCAGGGGTTTAGACTGGATGACCCTGATGGTCCTTTCTAACAAAAAGGGATGATGAACCAGAAAATACCCTCCTCATTGACAGTTTCGAAGCTTCTGGTATAAAAGAACAGGAGGCGGAGTCAGTATCAGACACGTTGTTAGCAACATGGGGTTGACAGCGAGAGCACTGTAGCATTTGCTTTTACTTGGCCCTTAAAATGCATACAGTTTGTCACCCTCCGCCCCCAGCAACTATATTCAGCCGCTGAGCCTGAATGGCACAAGTTTATTGGCTACAGTATTGCCTCTCTGTCCTAAATCAACCCAACCTAAATCTGCGCAATGCCACAGAACTTAGAAGCGAAGGCAATGGGGAGATGCAGCAATCGTTCAGCTGCTACAGATGGCGAATGTAATGCTGAAATGATATTGATGACATTACTTATTTATATAGTAGACAGAATTTAGAATGGGAATAAGGATTTGTCTGTCATCATCACATCTCCCATCAGTTTTATGCTGCTCTAGGCAATGCGTATGCTGCTACTAATTTTAGTTCATTTTGTTGCTATTCAGTGCAGTCCATTTCTGAGGTTTGCTTAGTTATCATGAATAAAATGAAATAAAAATAGAAAATTATTAGGGGGCTATGGTAGAGAGAATTTTCAGGAAGTCACTCCTGAAATCTCAACCTCTTCAATATTAGCAGGTTAGTGAGGTTTATCCTAAAAAGCCTTTCATTATTTTTTTGGAAATGGACCAAAAATTCTGCTTTTCCTTGTGACTCAGTGCTTTTCTTTTATATTTGTCTCAGAGGAATCAATGGCATGACCACAACCTGGTCATATTCAGTTTTGGCTGCCTCTCTTCAAAAAGACTCATCTGAACTTGCTTACAGGATATTGTAGCTATGTTGGTCTCAGGATATTAGAGAGACAAGTTGGGTGAGTTTGTTGGACCACCTTCTCTTGCTGAAAGAACAAGCTTTTGAGCTTACACAGAGCAAACTTGGGAGTTTGAGTTCTGGTTTCATTCTCTAATCACTCTACATGCTTCCTGTCAGCTAAAGGTACAAATATGGCAAATTGCAACATAATGAGATTTCGTTTTACCATGAAACATCAGATCCAGATACTGCTAGAGCCTAGACACTGGAGTGGATGGCCTAGTGTGTTAGGATGAGAGAAGGTTTATTACCAATAAGAGCACTTAATCTGAGAATCACATTTCCTTGAATGTGTATGAAATGATATTTTCAAACTACATTTCCCCACAAAATCCACAGATTGAACTTGCCATTGTACTTTTTACCAGGAACATATGCACACTCTGGTTAATCTGATTGTCATGTAATGTTTTGTCCACAGCCTCAAGTCCTTACTCAGCTTTTACTTAGTCCTTACTTAGGCAAAGCTCCCATTGAAGACCACACTTAAATAGAGACCATCTAATTCAAGGGCCCAACATTCATCACAGAAGATATTTCAGTGGGTTTGGTTTTTTTTCAGTCTAAGGCCCTTTTCCCTCCATGATTAGCACATTTAGCAGAGGAGTTTGCTTTGCTCCTTTGTCTTTTAATGGTATATAATTGCCCTACACTCATTCAAAAACCTGTAGAATGATAGAACTCTTAATCTCCTAACTCCAAGTATCAGCCATATCAGAAGAAAGAGAAGATGCTATGGATGTGGTTTAATTGGGCATCCCTCTCTAATGTTGACCAGAATTGCATCTGCTCTCGGGTCAGAGAGGTGTATATCAGCATCCCTGAATAATTTGGGTGCCTGGTACTGGATTTTCTGATGAGTAATTACTGATTCTCCGTGTATAGATTTAGCCATCTCTTGATTCATGGACTTTTTGGTGTTGTCAATGAGTAGAATCGTGGCAACTCCCCATCTCTGCAGGGTGATTGGAACAAAGTATAAAATACCTTCTCTTCCCCTGGTGCCTATGGGCTAACTGAGCAGCTGTTTAACCCAAGGGGAAGACGCTTTAAAGGAACTATCACCCCCTTTTGTTCCATTAGGCCAGACGAAGTCCCTCCTTTCCCCTCCCCACATTCAAGGTCATGGAGAACACATTTCCCTTTGCTCATTCTGCAATGACAAGGACCACATGAGGTGCCATATTGTGTGGCAGTAACATATTTATCATCTGCTGAGACAGAAATCCTATCTGGTGTAATTACTGTATATTAAAATAGATGCAATTTTGATAAGAAAGTATAGAATACTGTACATTACATTAGTGAGAAAACAGGATATTCATCTTTAATTTGTAGACTTCATAACTTTGTTTGCATTCACTACAAGATAACTACTGTACATTCCTGAAAAATGACATCTTATATGAAAAGACTTAATGAAAGTCATAGTGCTGATAATTTTCCTGTGGATCAGGAAGGACAGATCTCTGTGTTCTTATAATGTAAAGGTTTGAAAGCCGTACATTAAAGGAAGTTTCTCATGATCAAATGTTTTACCTAGTTGAGTCAAATTTGGTTTATGCACCTAGAGGAAAAAAATAGTCCATTTAGGATACTTATTGGAAGGGAAGAACACAGTTCTAGTGTAACATTTTGTAAACATGCTTTTGAGCAGAGTATTTACAATTAGTTTGTTGGCTGTCTGTTGCGCAGGATTGCACCTTAGGGGTAGTTTTGGATCTAGATATTACTGGGTGAGAGGACAGGGACATTTTTGAGTAGTGTTTATCATACATCTTTGACAAGAAAGTTGCAGACATATTTTCTTTGTATGAGCCTTTGGAAACTGCCTACATGGGGCAACTCTCTGTGGCTATGTCTACACTGGCAAGTTAGTTCAAATTAAGGAAGCTTAATTCAAACTAACTAAAGCCATGGCTACACTAGGCTTTAATTAGTTCGAATTAAGGGCTTCCTTAATTCGAACTAATAAATTCGAATATGCTATTCAAACTAAGGGTTAATTCGAACTAGTTAGTTCGAATTAATCGATGTGGCCGTGTTAGTTCGAACTAATTCCTTAGTTCGAACTAACCGGCCCATTGAACTCAATGCAATTCGCTAATTCGAACTAAGCAAGTACCACGAATGGCACTTGCTTAGTTTGAACTAAATCTTTCTAGTTCAAATTAAGTTAATTCGAACTAACTAAAATTAGTTCGAATTAGTTAGTTCGAATTAACTAATTCGAACTAACTTTAGTAAGTGTAGACGTAGTCTAAGATCTATAGGATATTGAACTTAGTATAGAATTCAGCAACCCACATTGCAGCAGATTGTGATACATTTACGTTAGGCTACAGCTATGCACTAATAGGTATGCGGGTGATTCTCAGCTCACGGACAATGAAAGCTAGTGTAAATATAAATAGAAGTACAACAGAGTCCTGTGGCACTTGTAAAGACTAACAGATTTATTTATCACATGAGCTTTCGTGGGAGAAAATCCCACTTCGTCAGACGTCTGACGAAGTGGGATTTTCTCCCACG
>ML685783.1:12791643-12853135 GCA_007922175.1 Pelusios castaneus
GGGAGAAAATCCCACTTCGTCAGACGTCTGACGAAGTGGGATTTTCTCCCACGAAAGCTCATGTGATAAATAAATCTGTTAGTCTTTACAAGTGCCACAGGACTCTGTTGTCTTTCTACAATAGACTAACACGGCTACCCCTTTGGAATTTGACTATAAATAGAAGTGTTACTGCGGTGGCAGTGTTGGCATGTCTTAGCTCTGCTGAATGCAATCCCACATGAGCCCTGTGGGTATGTTCTAACATCACTAAGATACGTTACCACTATAGTACTATTTACATTTATGTTACCTATTGTACGTGAGCTGCAAATTGCATTCTTAGCTCACAGGGTAGACGTAACCTCAGTAGCGTTTTACTGCTTGTATAATCAATGTAGCTGAAATCAGTTGAGCCCTTTGAGAAGTAAGGCTTTTCAGCCCAAGGATATCACTGAATACGTGGTGTTTCTTGTGCACATTGCATATTGGTCACATACTGGCAGCCAACTAATTTCTGGGTGGAATTTGAGGTGTTGATTGCAACCTGTAAAGTCCTAAATAATTTTGTTTCTATACATAAGATAACCTTCTGTCCTTTTGTGATACTAAGACCATTGCAACTGAGGGGCTTGAATGAATAGTTTCTGCTTTGAATGGGAAAGGGATTATTTATAGGAAAAAAAATAAAAGAAGCTAAAGGACACAAGCAGAAACTTATGCCCAACAGAGTTAAGGTTAATCAGTGTTTCTGAAAACATCAGAAGCAAAGGAAATAATGGTATTGGCCATTACTAGTTGGAAATGATAGAACTGTCAGTAATAATGCCAAAAAAGTAGACATGTTCAATAAATGTTTCTGCTCTGAATTTGGGAAAAAGACAGATGTTTTATTAATGTCATTTGATTATGATACAATGTTTTCCATTTCAACTAACTAAGGAGGATGTTAAACATCAATTACTAACATCACATTTTTAAAAATATGAGCCTGATAACTTATATCCAAGTGTTCTAAAAGAGCTGGCCAAGGAGGTCTCTGAACCATTATATTTATTTTTGATAAGTATTGGAAAACTGGAAGAATTCCTGGGGACTGAAAGAAAACTAGTGTTGTGACAAAATTTCAAATGGTAAATGGGATGACATGATTGATTATAGGTTTGTGAGCTTGACATTGATTCTTGGGACAGTTAATACAGAACTCAATTAATTTAAAAAAAGGATAACATGGGTTAATGGAAAGTACTTTGAAGAAATTTTATATAATTTTTATGAGATTACAGATTTAGTTGTTAAAGATTATTATGTTGATGTAAAATACTTAGACTTTTGTAATACATTTGGCTTTGTGCTGCACATCATTTGATTTTTTAAAATAGAACAATACAAAATCAATGTGGCAAACATTAAATTGATTAAACAATTGGCTATCTGATAGGTCTCAAAATGTAATTATAAATGACAAATGCGATCAAGTGGCGCGTATTTTTAGTGGGATCCTGTAAGGCTCAGTTTTTGATCTTATGCTATTTAATATTTCACTCAATGATCTGGAAGCAAACATAAAATGATTAGTGATAAAGTTTACAGATTTTGTGTGTGTGTGTGTGTATTGGGGGGAATTGTAAATGGCAATGAGTACAAGTCACTGACACACAGCAATCTGAATTACTTGGTACAAATAAAAGTTATGTGTTTTCATGTGGCCAAATGTAAGCTAATACATTCAAGACTAAAGAATGTAGGACATATTTATAGGATGGAGGAAATATATTCTGGGAAGCAAGACTGAAAAAGACTTGGCGGTCATGGTAGATAATTAGCTGAACATGAGCACCCAGTGCAATGCTGTGGCTGAAAGGCCTGATGCACAATGGGGATGCTTAAGTCCACTTTATTAAGTTGACCTAAGTGCAGTTAGGTCAATTTGCTAAGTCCCCGTTCGGGGAAACCACTTTGTTAAGTCGACTTAATAAGGTCAACTTTAGGTCGACTTAAAGTCAACCTAACTTTTTGTAGTGTAGACATAGCCTTTGTGTATCACTTATTCCATCTATGAAAGGGTGATGATAATATTGTCATTCTTTGTAATATGCTTTGGATTTAGGAGCAGAGCTGCTAGCACTCATTTTTCAGTGTCTACAGGTTTGGCATGCATTTTGTTCTGTCTCTCAAAAATTATTGAACCATATTTTAGACCATTAATGTACACAATAGCATGTGCAAAAAGTGTGAGCAGTTGCTTGTTTAATTTTCATAATAGTGGATTCAGATTATATAATTGCACACTCAGATATGCATAATGAGAATTTTTCATGATGTGGACTTTAGAAAAAGTAATGGTTATTTAATTTTAAATGCATGTTTTCCCATTAAATTCCTTATATTAAATATTTCAAAACGTGGTATTTAAAAAAATCAAGTAGACTTGCTGTTAAGCATGTCATCAGCATTAATTTATGATGCTTTGTTCAAAGATCCACAAACTCAAAATATTTCAGCAAAGGAAAAAAACACCTTTGTCTCTTGCTATTGTAATTCAAAAGAACAATTTCAGGCCTACCAGGGAAAATGAAGATCAATAATCAGATGGAGTCATTGCCCTGTAGTATATTGTGAAAAGTGCAAGTTCTCTTATTAATAAGGCAGATATTTTCTATTTTCCTGTTGATTTTTTTCTTCTGTGGAACATATGGTACTTAAGATTTTGCATAGACCATTGTAAGAGCAGGATGAGTCAAGCATAAAGTATTGACTAGATTTGTAGCCTTAACTGTGAGTTTCTTTGCTTTGGTGCTGTAGGTTAGTTAAATTCTTGGTTTCAACTAAACATAGAATGTGGTTTGGTTTGGTTTGGTTTGGTTTGGTTTTCTGCAGCTGATTTTTAACATTTTCTAAACTTGAATGCTATAAATTAATAATTTTCCCTGAGAAAATATTTTTGGGGGAGGAGTTATTTTTATTTTCAGTTATCCTTTTGATTCAGCAAAAGCCGTTGTTTGACATTTTATTGTTGGTAGTGACTTTGATTTGTGTTTGGCTTGAACACAGATACCCTGCACCAAAACATTTTAGTTACAACAAATCATAACCAGTTTGGAAATGAAGAGATTTGCAAGGTCAGTTGTCAGAGGTCAAGTTTGCAATTACATGGCAATTGTAAGGTGCAATTGCTTCAGGCATTACTGGACTCCAAAGAGAAATATGCAGTAACTAAGGGTTTGAAAAGCTCATTCATAGGATCTTGACCTACAAGTGGAAAGGAATATCTTCAGTGAAACTGAGAAGTCTGAAGATTAAGAGAATTATGTTGACACTCTTAGTTTTAGACATTTGGCATTTAATCCTAATCTCTAGATAAAAGAAGTTTTAATACAAGGAAATGACTGAAAACACTGTGAATGGCATTTCTGAATGATGTGCATAATTTCCTCTTCCTTGCCTCCTTTAATATAACAAATATCTTTTCTCTAGCCCTGGAAGGAAAACAAGTGTCTCTATAATTGGTGCAAGTGCCATTCCTTGGCTAACTCACAGCAGGATACCCTCCCCTTGGGGTAATGGAGTCCCTTCACCCAGAGTAACAGATTTTCCTGACTAGAAAAGAACAAATATATGTGAACTCTGGTGGTCAAGTGAATGGGGAAAGTATAGTATATCTCATTCTAAACTGTTGAGTTTCCAATTCCAACCAAGAAGGAATAAATTTTAAGAGAGATTACAGAGATTCCATAAAACAATCTGAACACAAAGACAAAACAAATGATTTCCAAAACTCTGTATCTACTGCAGCATGGGAGTTGACTCTTCTTGCAGGAAAATGATGCTTAAACGCTTAGAGAACAGGAAGGAGGAAGGCAGCAAACAAACTTTCTAATGCTCTCTACGTTCATTACCTCCCTGCCAGTAAGGAAAACTCTTTCCTTGTTCGTGATCCCTTTTGAGTTCAGTTAGAGGAACTGTTATTGGTTATGAACCACAACAGTACCACCCGCAGAAATGAAGAAACAGATTGACAGAGCCAGACGTGTACCCAGAAGTCAACTACTACAGGAAAAGCCAAGAATAAAAACAACAGAACGTCACTGGTCACCACCTACAACCCCCAAGTCAGACCTCTTCAACACATCATCAAAGATCTACAGCCTATTCTACAAGATGATCCCTCACTCTCTCAAGCCTGGGGAGACAGACCTCTCCTTGCTTACAGACAGCCCCCCCCCAACCTTAAATGGATACTCACCAGCAACTACAGATCATACAACAGAAACACTAAAGCAGGAACATATCCCTGCAACAAACCACGCTGCCAACTTTGCCCTCATATCTACACTGAAGACACCATCGCAGGACCTAATCAAGCCACCTACTCTATCGAAGGCTCATTCACCTGCTCATCCACCAAAGTGATTTATCCCATCATGTGCCAGAAATGCCCCTCTGCCTTATATATTGGACAAACAGGACAGTCTTAGTGCAAAAGAATAAAGGGACACAAATCTGACATCAGAAATTGCAACACTACAAAACCAATACGGGGACACTTCAATCTCTCTGCTCACTCCATTGATGACTTGCTAATAGCTGTGCTGAAACAGATGAATAACAAATCGCAGCTTCAAAGAGAAACTGCAGAACTGGAATTTATATGCAAATTTGACTCCATTGCCTCAGGGATAAACAGGGATTATGGATTTTTTTCTCATTACAACAAGTGATTTGACCTCACCTTCCTCTATATCAAGGGTAGGCAACCCCCGGCACATGTGCCAATAGTGGCACACAAGCCCATTTGGAGCAGCACTCAGCATCCTCTGTGGTGCCACAGAAATTGCCACTCCTCCCACCAAAAGAGACTCCAAGTGGCTTCTCTTGGGGGCGGCTGCAGTGCGGAGGTCCCTGCCATGTCCATGCCCCAGGCATACTGTGTAAAGAAGCCACCCAGAGCGGCTCCTCTCTGTGGTGTGCCGCCACCAAAAGGAGTGACTTCAGGTAACTTCTTTCTATGGCATGTCTGGGGATAGGGGTCCCCAGGCACACTGCTGAGAGGAGCCCCTCCAGGTGGCTTCTTTCCATGAATGGGCTGTTGGCACCAGCTGAGGGTCGAGGAGGAGGGGCCTGCACAGGAGTCGGCAAAGGTTGCCGGCCCCTGCTCTATATGTTGTTCCCATGTGTTTGAATCCTAACATCCGTTCTGATTTGCTGTTACAGCCTGACCTGATCCTATGTCATACACTTCCCTGCATTTAATTTCTTCCTACTCTGTAAGTTTCCCATCTTCAAAGCGTCTGACAAAGTGTGATTTTCTCCCATGAAAGCTCATGCGATAAATACATCTGTTAGTCTTCAAAAAAAAAATGCCACAGAACTCTGTTTCTCTGCAGTAGACTAACACGGCTACCCCTTTGGATCTTAACTAAAATCTCACATCCAAACACATACCCCTTCAGAGGCCAATCAAAGCCCTGGATCCAAACATATCAGAATTTGGCCCAGAGATGGAAAATACAGATCAGAATGTTGTAGCTTGGTCTGATCTCATGTTCTTATGCTGGAAAGTGTCCACACCAATTTCCACGCTGCTTTGTGTGGATTTGTGCTCTGATGTTGCAATGAAGCAGCTCTGCAAAAGGAGCTTGCCTACTTTAGTGCCAGGTACAAAAAATCCTGCTCTCATTTGGCACAAATCTTCCCAGTAACATTAATAATCAAAACCCGATTAACAAACTGGTCAGTTCAAAATGAAAATAATGAACTTCCCTTGCCTTCCTGCTTCCCATCAGGAGGATCACAAAAGGTGATCTGTTTTAATAAATCAGTCAGACTCAACAAGCTGGCTTATTTACCAAGCAAATACAATCCAACCCAGGCAGTTTTCACCCTTGATTTGGCCTCAGTTCCTGGGCCTTTTGCATATCTAACCACTATGTTTCTTCCAAGCTTCCTCATTGAAGCCAATTTCAATTTCTTCCTTCAGCATGAGACTAGGCTGCAGCACCGTGTCTGTTGCTGCTTAGGCAACTTGATAAACCAAGTCAGAATGCTGAAAGAGGAAGGTGAACTGGGCATGCACCTAATAGAATAAGCCTGTAAGATATGAGATTGGTGGAATCTGTATGTTCCAAATCTATTGAAAGTTTAATTTTTATTAATTAAGGATTTAATCTTTGTAACCCATTAGAGACGGGATATAGGCTGCAGTCCTGGAATGCCTTGCTTCCCAGTCTAGTGCAGACAGATCCCTGGTCTACACTGTGGGGGGATTTTGGTGGCAGTCGAAGAAAGATAGGCAAATTACTTAAAATAACTTACGTATCTTCCTTTGACTGCCTAACACCCACTCACTGCGGCGTCTGCAGTGCGCTGAGTCGATGGGAAATGCCCTCCCATCGATTCAGCACCACACTATTTGGGTGGGTGGTCTTCAGGGATTGATTTCCTGATCGACTGAGAGGGTCTTCACAGACCCACTCAGTCAATTGGGAAGATCAATCTGATGGCATTTACCGTCAGTGAGGACAAGCTCCAAGGGTATGTCTACACTAGAAAAAGTTAAGTCGACTTTGTTAAGTCGACTTAATAAGGTCGACTTTAAGTCGACCTTATTAAGTGAACTTAACAAAGTAGCTCCTTTTAAGTTGACTTTATTAAGTCAACTTAACTTTGGACATAGGCGTCCACACTAACATTAAGTTGACTTAATAAAGTCAACTTAAGGGCTATTCCCCATCCACACCATCCTTAAATTGACTTAAGAAGTCAACTTAAGGCTTAAGTCGACCTAAGGAAGGGTAGTTATTAAGTCAACTTAAGCTTTCATTAAGTCGACTTAAGGAATTTCTTAAATCGACTTAATGAAAGCCCAGTGTGGACATGGAGTAATTTAGGTCGACTTAAGGATTCTTAAGTCGACCTAAATTGCTAGTGTAGAAATACCCCAAGTGTTTTACAAACTCCCATTTGGTCCCGACACCCCTGGAACTTCCCAGCCAGCCTATCATGGACTGATAATGAATGTGGTCTGCAATTTCCACTTTTCTGGACAGAAAGAAAAGTTCCCTTCATGGCCGAAAACAAATGGGGAGATTCAGCTGCTGCTCTGCTGGCCAGCAACTGTACGGTGTGTGTATGTCTTGATATGAAATAGTATCCATCTCCTCATTTTTTTTCTATCTCTCTTAGAGGTACCTTGACCACCTGCCACTCGAAGCACCAAAATTATTATTCTCTTATGGTTCATTGAAGGTAGAATTTCTGAAATAAAAGCCAATGAAAAATTGGAATATTCCCTCCTTTAAAGAAAGTCTTGTTTTAAATCTATAATTTGGGGAAAACAGTACGAAAGACAACAGCTTTGTTTGTATGTATTAGTTTACATATGCAGTTTTCTTTCTTTCTTTCTTTCTTTCTTTCTTTCTTTCTTTTGTGCAAGGGTCTGGTCACTGCTTTTGAACCTCTCAAGAGCTGACACGTGCAAGGGCAAATGAAGCTAATGACAAGAGACAATATTTTAATGTTAATTAGATATTTCATGTGTCTTAGTTCATCAGAGCAATGTTGCTCTTTTATGTCTTCCATGAAAGCAGAGCTTTAGCTGGGAGGAAAACAGGGAGCACAGTCACAGAAAAAGTAATCTCAGTTTTGTAATTATTAAAATTATTGTTACATTTAGGAAGCCCAGGAAACTGTGAAAGGAGGGTATTTAATAATAATAATAATAATAATTAATAACATAGCTACTGCACTATAGAAAGTCCCCGCAAAGTTTTTACACCTTCTTTTTCCCTTTCTACAAGAGCTGGAATTGTGAAATCTGTAATCTTCAATGATATTGCTAATCAGAATAAAGTTGGTTTCCATACAAGCTAAATCAGTGTGATGCAGGCTGGGTGTCTTTCACCTGGCTAGATTTTTTCCCCTAATTTCATCACTTTAAGTGTTTTGTTAAAATAGTGGCAGTGGATTAAAAATAATGTATACCAAAGCAAAATATCCCAGTAATGCTGCTCACCACAGCTAGGCACATAATGAACAATATTGTCTGTGAATGCTTTCATTTTTAATGAGTTTGTTGTACCTCTTTTGTATTCTTACCCTGAATAGTCAAAGAATCATCTCTCACTGGCAGAAATATTTGCAGGTAGCAAATTTTAAAGTTGCCCATGTATTTGAAGAAAATGAAAAATAAGGTCCTGTTCTTGCAATGAGCTCCATGTAGACCAACTCTTGCACATGCATGTACCCTGCCGTCTGCCCAAGGAGGAGTTCACTGAAGGACCATGGTCTTAATTCACATACATAAAGATTTGTATCAGCAGTGCAAGCACACTTGTTCAGTCAGGAAACCTTGAAAAAATGTGAATGACCTGACTGGTTGTAACTAAACAACATGCCTGAATTTCAAGTATCCACAATTAATCTATGAAGAAAAAATAAATAATTTAAAAGGATATTTGTTGAATAAATTGGAATGCCAAAAAAATAAAAAAATTAAGGAAATCATGATCTGCTCATAGATATTCCAGAATAAAAAATGAGATTGTAGCATAAAGGAATTTGGTATATCTCTAACTACTTTGGAAACCCTCTAGGTCTGGGGTCTCAAACACGCAGCTCACAGGCTGCACGTGGCCCATGGAGATATTTCCTGTGGCCCGCAGCAACACCTGGAATTTATAAAATAATTATAATGTATAATGTAAAATTTTAAGTGGGTTTATTTGCTTACTCTTTGTCTTTCTGATGATATTGCCATCTTCACTTTTAATAGCATAGTATATTATATTACTCTTCATTTTTTCCATTTTTGACTATATTTTGTATTGTTGTATGAAAAGTTTGTGATTCATAGACTCATAGACTTTAAGGTCAGAAGGGACCAGTACGATCATCTAGTCTGACCTCCTGCAAAATGCAGGCCTCAAAACCTTACCCACCCACTCTAGCAATAGGCCACCAACCTATGACTTAGTTATTTGCCTCCTTAAATCATGATTTAAGGACTTTAAGATACAGAAAATTCACCAGGAGATGAGTCATGCCCTGTGCTACCGAGGAAGGCAAAAAACCCCCAGAGCCCAAGCCAATCAGCCCTGAGAGAAAATTCCTTCCCGACCCCAAATATGGCAATCAGTTAAACCCTTAGCACGTGGGCAAGTCTCAAGAGTCAGTTACCCAAGAAACAATTCTCTGTAATAACTCAGAACCCACTCCATGTACACTCCCTTCTTAGGCCACTTGTATATCCACCATCCATAGCCAAAGATGGGTCAATTTACAAAATAGGCTATCTGATCATACCATCCCCTCCGCAGGCCAATATCCTAGTCCTCATGTGGCCCTCATGGTAATTTAAGTTTGAGATCCCTGCTCTAGGGGATCTCTCTGTCTTCTATTAGAGAAGTCACCTGAACCCAACAGAGCACCAGCGTATGCATATATAACAGAACATTGTATGTTTATATATAATTAGTAAACATGATTATTTTGAACATCACTGTGTCTGTGTGGTTTTCCCCATATAATTAATTTTAGGTAGAGGCAAAAACACAATAATGACTAAAAGTATTGAATAAATTATTTGTTGCAAATTTTTCACCCAACTGAGATCAAAATCATGGCTCTCATTTCACAGTAGTGAATTATACAACATAATGCATCATCAAGGGGAATCAATGTTAACTACAAAAGTTTAGTGTAAAATACTGGAGATTACATGGGAAGGTTTCTTAATTCTATAAACTCAAAAATAATATTTAATATCAGCCCACGCTATTTCGTATAAATTAGAGGGCAAATGATTAAACAAGAAGTTCAAGGCCACAAAGGCAGCTTAGAATTCAAAAGAGGTTCAATTCTGTCACCACTACTCTGATTGGGAAACTCACTTGGTAGGCTCCCCACTGGCTGAGGTTTGAAGTGAGTCTGACACTTCAAGTAAAGAAAAGCCGGGAAGTGAGAAAGATCTTGCAGCGTGTAATCAGTCCATCCACATTGCAGATCAATGGGTGGCACAGGCATTGTCTCCAGAATGCCCTGTGTTTCATTTTCCATCCCTAGACATATATTAACATCAGAGACGAAACATGACAGTGGTGCCAGGATGAGCGTTTTTAATAAAAATTAAACGGTTTCATTTTACATATGTAAAAGCCTGAGTTCTACCGTTGTTTGGTTGCTCACATTTAGGAATGAAACTTGGGTTCATTAACAATTGTAAACGTTCTGCGTGATAAAAAGCTGTTTGCTTTTCTACTGCTTGCTTGCTTTAAATCCAGGGTTTTTGCCCTTTTAGGATGTGAAGTGGACAAATCAAATGCACTGCTCGAAGGGTATAAGTACTGTAAGTTATATTTAACTAAAATAAACAGGTAAATCCAGGCACTTCTGCTCTGCTATAAAAAAGACTGCATATGCTCAAGGCAGGTTTTCTTAAGGTAAGGGACAGAGCTTAGGGAGCTCTAAGGCAGCTAGATTTGCCCATATGGGAAGGCGGTCTTTCACTGATGATTTTGCAGACAGAAATTGCCCATCTGCACTGTTTGCAGGTGTTTTGAATGATTATATTATTAGCTCTGTCTGTTCAACTTTGCTTTTTTATAGTGGCTTTAGTATTGCAGTAAATAAAAAAAGGAAATATATAAGCAGCCATCTGGTTCCCAATTTTTGACTAGCGCTTTTTGTCAAGAAAGAAAAGAATTCTCAGATATTATTTCCTAGTTCTAAACCACTAGCAAATGAGTAGAACAAATCTCCAAATTCTGACCTACATATAAAATGGGTGTAGAATTTTCATCCTACTTATTTTTGTGTGATTTAACTTGCTCTGATTAATCTGTTTTAATGCACTCTCCTGGATTTTGCTCTCATTTATACTGGTGTGCGACCAATGGAGTTGTTTTGTACTTACACCAATGTATCTCACAGCAGAATCTTCTCCATCTTAAATTAGAGTGAAACAAATTAAAGTGAAAGTAATCATTGCTAAGCCATTTTCTGTTTTTCTAAATGTGTAGTGACAGCTGGAAACTTGTCCTTTCCTGCAGAATTTTCCAGAGATGATTCCTCTGGAAATCCTTTGCAATACAATTGTGATGAAACTTTGCAAGATCTGTAGGAATGGGGAGTAATTTGTTAGCCATCTCAGCCAAAAATCCTTGATTTTTTGTTTTGCAGTTGGGTTTCGCTCACCAATATTTGTTAGTTATATATTTTCAGTTAAACGTTTCATGTAGAAGACAAAGACTTCTTCTGGACACTGCTTTCAGGCATTTTAAAGTGTTATGGAAACGGAATACTTGTGTATGCAGAACTGCTCATTTATAGAGGCTGATGACAGCAACGCTGGTGGGGTGACAATTGTAGAAGGGCTCCAAGTTATTGTCCACCCCAAAAAATTCTGTAACATCTGTGTAAATAAAATGCAGTGGAATCAAAAGGAAGCAAATATGATGTACCAGAGGCTCCAATTCTCTCAGCATATCAATATTTAGTCAGTGTCAGAATATCTTTTTTTATAGATTCTTTCAGAGCTGAATTTTGGCTTCATTAATGCTATTTCTTTTTTCATGGTATCAGAGTTATATATAACAATAGAGATTCATTTAGATATCTGAACTCAGGTGAATTGCTGATGATCTTCTTTGTGGGGATGAGAACCAAACCTCATGTTTCTATTCCCAATCCAGATGTTCTCAATCTTCAGAGGTTTTGGGACTGTTCTTTCAGTTTTACCCATCTTTTGGTCTTTATTGAAGGCATCACAGAAAGAAGCAATTCCTTATTGCTATACATATAAACTAGGGGAGCTTGCATACAGGCAGAGCCCATTGACTTCAGTGAAGCTCTGCATGGCCATGAGGATGTTCACATATTGGGAGCTACCTTATCCTACATGTAATTCCACTGAAAGGGATGGGACTATTTGGAAAGTGAGAAAATACCCAATGATCAGGAGAGCAGAACTGGTCTCAGTATTATAGTATTGCCATAGTAAAGTAATTTGCTAGATCTGTTACCCGTAGTCTCCTTGAATTAGAATACCTTATGCTGTTGTTAATGTTATTTATTATTTGAATTACAGTAGAGCCTATGTGCAATTTTTCAGCTAAAATTTTGGATGAAAAATGCAAACTTGGTCAAACTAAAACATTCCACAAATTGGTGTCAGTTTTACCAAATTGTTGGTATAAAAAAATCTGAAAAAGTCAAAATGTTTCTCTTTGAAATTTTCTAAATGAAATGTTTCAATTATTGTTCGGAGCAAATTTTCATTTAGAAACTTCCTTGCAAATGCAAAAACATTTTTAAAAACTTAAAATAAAAATTAAATATTTTGTTTTGAATGGAATGAAACAAAATTTATTTTGACTTTTCAATTCTCCAAAAAACCCCATAACATTTGTTCTCAGTTTATTCCCCCAAATTTTTTTATTCTAATTTTTTTTTTGATTTAATAAATGAACAAAAATATATCTTATTTTCATAGCTCATCCTAGGTGGTCTAGTCATGGAATAGGACCACTCGGTGCAGGGTGCTGTACAAAAACTGAACAAAAATTGATCCTTGCCACAGAAAGCTTACAATCAAGTATATGGCATAATGCATGGACGCAAGCAGATGAAGGAGTACAAATAAATAATGAGCCTAGCTATTGATGATGACTGTTTTGCAAGTATCATGGAAAAAAGAGTTTTGAAGGATGTTTACAGGGAGTTGCTTCCAACCATGAGGGGCATCAGGGAAGAAAGTATAAAGGTGTTTCTTTGAAAATGTAACAAGTGTGCAATGGACGCTGCCATCATGGGCCAATCAGAGGCAGGTGTTGACATCTCAATAATGAGTAATAGATGATAGATGAGATGGTGATAGGCTGAGGGAAGTCTGGAATGCTGTAAATAGTTCCCTCGTAATTAATGGCACTACTCACAGAGTAAAATACTACTCAATAGAGCGGGAATGGTGAAATCTAGTTCGAACTGAGTGTCATGGTCACAGGATAGCAGCACCTTTGACCCTTTTGATTTCTATGAGTTTATGTTTCCAGATCTTAGGCCTTGGGCCTTTATCTACTTGGGGTGGAATCCCCATATTTTTGTTATAGTCTTTCAAATCATTCGGGAACCATGGGGTGAAAAACAATAGTCTGTGGCTTTTGGTCCAAAGGTGACAGACTTTTGACATTGGAAAACTGCCTCTTGGATCCTGAAATCCCATTTGCTTTGGTTGCAAATTGTATCTATCTCCATTGCCTAGTTGATCTGAATAAAATGACTAAAACTTGAGATCTGGATTTATTTTTAACTAATGCAAATAATAATGTGGCTTATAATTGTTATTATTGCTCCTTTGGGAATTAGTTGTTACAAGCTCTCAACCCTTTTGTCTCTCCTTTGGGTCTCCAGGCTACATGGCAATTTATAACAATATCAGACCTTAGGCTAAATCAACATCCTTAGGGTTATGAGAAGTTGCTAAATATCAAAACAAACTCCCAGTGTTCCAGTTCTTTAACTTCACTGTGTTTAATTAGCCATTCCAATTAACCTTCCCTTTTGCGTTCCCTCATGTTTAAAGGGTTATATTAAAAGTACTGTAGAATTAAAACCATTTTAAAATGTGCTGAGTATATTTCATGGGAACCAGAAAGCATCTTACATGGAGCTGTCCTCATTTTCATTTCACTGGTGACTTACATTAGGGGCAGATTTTCAAACCTCTTCACCTAAGCTGCAACAACAAAAACTTACATGGACAATTGTGTGTCTAAAATGGGTAATAGTTTTTGCATAGATTTTAACCGACTTTGTATATGCATGTTTGCAAGTTAAATCAAGGTGAAAATATATTAATACTTCCCTAGCAGCCATTGGGTATGCCAGGCCCAGTTTGAAAACATTTTGGGTGCCCCCCTGAGTGGCTAAGTTTAAAATAACAAACAAATGGCTCAACATTTGAGTTATGTGCAGTGTGCCATCATGTCTAGATGCTGAGCTGGTGCTGCTAGAATTTGGCATCAGGACAGCCTCTTTGATCTCCATCCCATTCTTTACCTGCTCCAGGCCTGCCCGGTGGACATGTAGGTTATGTATAGTTTAGTTCACCAGTGGTCCTAATTAAAAAGTGAACCAATCAAAGACTCTGTGCTTTTGTGAGGTACTTTAGTATTTCCCTATATATGTGGCATCCTTGACAATTTTCTGTACGTTTTTAAGTGGAAAAGACTTTAAAACACATACAACAGTAATAATCCACTACACCTGTATCTCACAGTAGAGGCAGATAATATAAAGATTTATCCAGAATGAAATTGTATAAGGAGCTCTCTACCTATTTATATGGCTTATATAAATGCAATATCAAAGACCTTCTATGTATTTCTGGCTTTATCCCGATAACACCCACGTAAAGTAGGAAGTGCTATTATGCTCTTTTTAAAGATGGGGAACTGAGGCACAGCAGGACTAAGTGACTTAACTAAGATTACCCAGGAAATCTGTGGCAGAGCCAGGAACTGAAGTTTGTCCATTTACTTACCTGTTACCCACTCTGAAGTAACAAAACCACAAACCATCATTTCTCCCCCCCTCCCATGTGATTATTTTTATCCCATCCCCATGTGAAAAAAAAAGCCATTTGACAATTAGTTTTTGCTCATGCAAGCATCTGTGTGTCTCAGGGTTGAGATAGAATGACATGAGAATGTCTGTTTCACTCTTTCTTGATTTGGTATGAGCAGGGATCTTTCTAATGCTCTCCTATGTTGTTGTTTTAGTTAAATTTGGTCCCTCAGGGAGTCTGTCTTTTTTTAAACTTCTCTTTGCTCTTTGGGGTATAAAGGAAAAACAAAAGGGATGTTTATTTTAGTTGAAGCTGTGATAGGAGAGGCTTTTACTTAGGAAATCTGTTGAAGTCTTTGTTTTCTAAGATAATGCCAGTTAAAAATATATCATGCTTTGTGTTAAATTGTTTGATGGCATAAATTCAACAAAGACATTGCCTAGTGTGCTCACTATATAAGTCTTATAAGAAAAAAAAACAAAACAAAAAAAACCCCAACCCTTCACTTTTCTCCTTGAGAAAAGCAAAAATTCTTTCCCTCCTCCCCCTCCTCTGCTTTTCATTGGTATCAGGAAAGTTCAACTCCAAGGCATGTGATTGTAATATAATCAAATAACCTGCTGGTGTCTCATAAAGAAGTACTGGTTGTTTAAATGACTATTCATAACAGACTTAGATGTTTCGTAGCTGGCGATGGTTTAAGAATCAGATAACATCAAATCAGTGAGAGTAAGAGCTTAAGCCCCTTTGAAAATGTACAAAGAACAAAGATGACAGCATTACTGATGACTGACTAGTTAGGAAGAGACAAAAAGAATGACTATATTTAGGATTTTCATCAAGCTTAAAGACAAATCTGTAGTGGGGAGCAGCAGCACAAGCATGTGATAGACACCATAGACACTACAACTATTCAGAGATGAAAGAAATAAGCCATTTTGTATTTCTAGCTTAATTTTTATACCACCTAATCTCCAATAATGGAGAATCCACAATAAAAGAGAAATGTTCAAATATAAATTATTCTCTAAGCATCTTATGATGCTTCTGGGCATAATGGGGTGAAATATCTATTATCAGCATGGTCATTTTATTCTTTACATTGACATTATTGTCATCTACTTATTGGTATTAATGTTTCATCAGAGGAAGAAAAGTAGAAATCCAAAGATACTAAACAGTAGATTTCGGTGAGTGAACAGAAAGGAACAGACAACGAGGGGATAAGGAGCTGTAAACCTACTGAAGAAAAGAACAGAAGAAACTAGTAGAATTTAAGATGGAGATTAAAAGGACTGAGATGTTTTTAAAGAACATTTTCTTAGATTTTTAACTAAAACACCAGGCAGCTTTCTGAAGAAAAGAGTGTTTGAGGTCTTGAATGTTGAAATAACATGACTCTCTTTGCATTGTACATTAATGTGAGTCATTAACAAAATGGAAGAGTGCATTTTGTAAAAATAAAAGCAGGCGCAGTTTAACTTTTAGTTTTAAGTGTCGGTTAACACTTTTCAGAAGTTCCACCTCCAAATCTTGAGACCAGAAGAAGTTATGGTAGGTCGGATACTGAAAGTAACATTAAGGGAGATGTAGGTAAATAAAAGATCAGGGGTCTGATCCATCACTGCAGTACTACAGGTTTATGTTGATATAATTTAACTTTCAGTGGAGTTATAAAGGGATAAACCTGGAGTAACAGAGTAGCAGATAAGATTCCAGGTCCCAATGTGTCTCAGAGTATATCTTCATAATGTGTTCAGGTTTTTCATTAAAAATACTTCCCTTTCCTGTAGCAGATTTAAAAATAAATTTTATTTTAATACAGTATTATCTTGAGTGCTATGGAGACAGTTTTGAATATCTAGAGTAACATTTTGATCAGTTTCCTTCCTGTCTTTTAGATTTAGGATCCGATTCTTGCACCACGGAAGTCACTATGAGCTTTCAGTTATATCAACAGGAGCAGAAATGGATCTTTTAATCAGTCAGAATCAATGGTATTTATAGGAGGTGACATTATAGGAGTGATCTTTCATTTTATGAAGCATACATCGTTATAAGAACATTCCACTGAGCCTCTCTTGGTGTTTCCAAGAAGGCTTTTGATTGTGTGGAGTGGCTTTGACCCAAACTCTGCAACTTGTTCAAGATCTTGTATAATTCACCCCTTTGTTAGATGCATATAGAAGGAATTATATTGTCTCATTCTGAATTAAGAAGAGGAGCCAAGCAGAAAAGTGACAGGTTGTAATTATTCCTCAACATAATTGTCAACATTTTCTAAAATTTAAAAAATGTTAAATTTTACATCAAAATTGCCAATTTTTACAAACAGTGGATAAAAAGCGAAACATCTCTAGTTTTTTCTCTTGTTTTTCAATCAACTCTATTCCTCACGTTCTTTCTTTAATTTCCTACCTGTGTCTGTCAAATTCTTTTAGGAAAAGACCAGTACACAAATACACATATACATACAATGTCAGAACTAATAGATTATCCTAGTTCAAAGAAAAAAAATATGAGCATCAACTCACCAAACATGATGGTACTGCACCAAACTGATAAAGGAGGTGCCATTGGTACTTTCTAAATAACCATTTCTTGCTGGAATTAGCAACTACCAGAGATGCTAATACTTTAACTTATTCCAAGGAATAATCCCCAAAAGCAATATTTTGGGGAATAACATAACAGTACTGTAGGAGACTCTGTATTATGGAGTAAAACACACATCTGGCTATGAGAAATATTCATTACTAAGGCCTTGTACACACGATCACTTTATCGCGCATTAACAGTCATTACCGCGCGATAACAACAACAGCGTACACACGTGCAATAGGGCTGTTGTGCATCAACAGCCCTATTGTAGCGCAATAGAAAAACCACCTCGACGAAGGTGGTAGCAGTTAACGCAGAACAGCTGTTGTGCCTTTCGACTCATGTGTACGCTTACCGCGCAATGATTGGCCTCCAGAAGTGTCCCAGCATTCCAAAGTTGTCCTCTCTGGTCTTCCCCCCACCCGCTCTGTGGCCGTGATGAAACAGTCCCCGCCCTGTTTCGATTCCCGGAATTTTCGAATTTCTCCTCTGTTGTCACTTCCTGTTCTCTTCCTCGTGGAGTGCAGCTCCAATCTTCACTAGCAATGGCGGCCCATCGTGGAAGACGCGCACCCATTTGGAGCATGGCAGAGGTGCTGGACCTGATCAGCATCTGGGGAGAGTCTGCTGTGCAGGCGCAGCTACGCAGCAGCAGGCGAAATTACAATGCATATGGTGTAATTTCTCGGGCCATGTCAGAGAGAGGTTATGATAGAGACACTGCAGTGCAGATCAAAGGTGAAGGAGCTAAGAATAACCTATCACCGAGTGAAGGAGGCAAACCGCCATTTGGGATCAGTGCCTGCTACATGCAGGTACTACACGGAGATTGAAGCCATCCTCAGTGGGGACCCCACAACCACTGCAAAGAGTCCTGTGGACACATCGGCCCCCCCTCATCCACTGAATGCCAGAGCCGGGCAGGATGAGGACGTGATCGATGAGGAGGAGTAGATGGAGGATGACCTGGAGGAGAGCACAACAGCGTGTAGCCAGGAGCTCTTCTGCACCCCCGCTGAGACGTCCACCCAAGATATGTATTGCAGCGTGTCCTCTGAGGCGGCAGAGGGGGGTTCAGGTAAGTTTCTCTTTCATGCAGCTATGGCTCCTGCTAAAATATCATTGTCCGGGGCGGGGGTGCTTGCTGTCTCGGTCCCTGCTGTGTTAGTCTGCATTCATTAGAAGTGCATCAACACAAGCAGTGATTGTCAAAAAATCAGCCGCATTTAGGTCACTAAAGGTTTCCTCGGTGTACCTCCAGAGCCTCCTACTCAGGTTAGATGGGAGAGCGTATGTGTCTACGCTCCCGTATAAGGATACTCGGCCTCCCCAGCTGCAAAGCACAGCACTGGGAACCAAGGCAGCACACAATCCAGCAGCGTACGGTCCTGGCTTCCATCCGGTGGCATGTAGGATAAGTATTCTAGCTGGCAGGGGCACTCTGAGGAGAGAGATATCGGGTTCCATCTTTGTGCCCTGTGCAGAATGTTAGCCCCCGGTAAGGTTTCTATTAGGACGTACCTTGTCCGCTTCAGCGAAGCATAGGATGTTGACTGCCCTGCACCTTCCAGTGGAATGTGCTACTAGAAGGTTACATTGGTTAACTAGGCTATGTGTTAACAACAGCTTTATTATTTTTTTATTATTATTAGATTCGACCTTCACAAGGCCGGTGTCTACCCCAGATGACCGCATGAGAAACATTCGGTGGCGTGCTCGAAGAAACAGGGAGGATATGTTTCAGGAGCTGATTAAAACAACAGAGGCATCCACGAGGGAGAATCGAGCCTGGAGAGAGGAATCCCAACAGAGGAGGCAGAAACACAGGGACGAAATGATAAGCGTCATGAAGGAGCAAACAGAATTGCTCAAGAGCATGATAGCTTTGCAGACCCAGGCGATTAATGTACGGGCTCCATTCCAGACAGTTCAGCCATGTCTGCCTCTCACACCCCGTAGTCCTTCAAAGCATTTCTTTGAAGGCCACCCATCCCCCTGGTATACTGCAACATCCAGTCCCTCACAGAGCTACTTTTTAGAGACCCGCAGCTACACCCACCTGTAACACCTCCCACCAACCCCTCCCCCTTTCATCTCTTAATAAAAACAGTAACAAAAACTTTGAAGAGTGGCTTTATTTGTACACAGTGAAAATCTCATAAGGTGCACTTGATATGTCCTTGCAGTGAACTATGGGAGGGCATCATTGAAATGCTCCCTGAGTGCCTCCCTTATGTGAGCAGCTCCTCGTTGGGCCCCCCTAATACTCCTAGTGGCTGGCTGTTCGTATGCTGCCTCGAGGTGCTGTGCCTCCATAGCCCACCCCGGGGAAAACTTTTCTCCCCTATTTTCACAAATGTTATGAAGGACACAGCACACTGCAATTACATCAGGATGTTGTCCTCGTCCAAGTCCAGCCTCCCATACAACAGCACCAGCGCCCTTTTAAACGGCCAAAGGCACACTCTACAGTCATTCTGCAGCAGCTCAATCTGTAATTGAACCACTCTTTGCTGCGATCTAGGTTCCCGGTGTATGGCTTCATGAGCCATGGCATCAGTGGGTATGCTGGGTCTCCGAGGATGACTATGGGCATCTCCACATCCCCCACAGTAATTTTTTGATCTGGGAAGAAGGTACCCCCTTGCAGCTTCCGGTACAGACCAGCATTCCTGAAAATGCGGGCATCATGCACCTTTCCCGACCACCCAGCATTGATGTCCGTAAAACGCCCCTTGTGATCCACGAGTGCTTGCAGCACCATGGAGAAGTAGCCCTTCCTGTTGATATACTCAGTTGTGAGATGGTCTGGAGCCAAAATCGGGATATGTGTGCCGTCTATATTGCTCCCCCGCAGTTCGGGAATCCCATGGCAGCAAAGCCGTCCACAATCTCACGAACATTGCCCAACGTCACCGTCCTCCGTAGCAGAACACGATTGATGGCTCAGCACATTTGTGAGAGGGCTAATCCGACGGTGGACCTCCCGACTCCAAAGTGGTTTGCAACCGACCGGTAGCAGTCAGGAGTCGCCATCTTCCAGACAGCTATCACAACACGCTTCTCCACGGTTAGGGCTGACCTCATGTTGGTGTCTTTACATCGCAAGGCAGGGGCCAACTCTGAACACAGTTCCAAAAAGGTTGCTTTCTGCATTCGAAAGTTCTGTACCCACTGCTCGTCATCCCACAGCTGCATAACAATGCGATCCCACCACTCGGTGCTCGTCTCTTGTGACCAGAAACAGCATTGCACCGTGTGCAGGTGATCGGTGAAGGAGCTCAGCAATGCGGTGTTGTTGCTCTGCAGGGCATTGATCAGCCCCTAGTCCTCAGCATCCTCGTCTGATTCGGAGCTCATTGCATACTGAGCAACCAGCCGAGATGTATTTAGAATGCTGAAGGCGACAGTGGAGATTAGAGCAGGATCCATGCTGTCGCAATTGTGATTGCTCGCAAGTAGTGCGGCACTGCACTGTTGAAAATAGGCGCGAGTTGCTATTGGCAACGAGGAAGACGCAAGGGGAACATAGTGCACCACAGGACACTGAGAGTTTACCCATGGCGCTTTGCGTTCCTTTCCTTCATCCCAGGATTCCAAGCGCCGATTCAGGGAAAATTGAAGTATGGGATAGGTGCCCAGAATTCATTGCACTGCACTGCTATATTGCAAAGAATTCTGTTGCGTTGCAAGGAGCGACCTGCGTACGCGCTCTCCCGCAATAAAGGTCACGTGTTTTTTATAGCGCGATTGCCATGTTGCGCTTTAATCTGCTCGTGTGTATGTAGCCAAAGTAACTTTGTAAAGACCCATTTAGTAATCATTACATTTGCCAAGCTCTCATTGAGCTAACTCAGAGTTCTACATGTGGTATGGCAACCGAATTCTTAAATGACAATATCTGACATTTGGTAAGTGAATTTGTTTGTGACATTAGCCTTTGAGGATCCATCATTGGCTCTTATCGGCAAAGGTGTGGTCTGAAATCAGACCTTTGTCACTGATGCAACATAAAGCAAACTAAAGATTCCTTTGCTCTGGGCTTCTGGATGCATTGAATTAAGTTCATTGCTAATTAGATACAATTGTGAAGCACAATTATTTATGACCCTTCAATGGTCTGAATTCATGAAAGGAATAACGAGTATGTATTTTTCTTTTGTGGAATTTTAATGAAGAAATGGCATTACTATTCATTATTTATCCACTTTTAAAATGTAATAATAATTCCACTGGCAAATCCCAAATTTCTATATTCTTAGAGAAAGGCAGCACATGTGTAGATAATAGCACAGTTCAGTATGTATGAAGTGCTGTTTTCTTTTTCATCAGATTTTGAAAGTAGTATATAGTAAATAAGAATGCCACTGAAGTCATTAAAATCCTACTTCCATAAATTTTGTGCAATGGTCCTCCCAAACAAATGGGGTTGTGTGATGTTTTTCTTCTACTTTTTGACGCTGCTTCTCCTTACATGCAGCATTTATCCCACATGTCTCAGATACCATTCATGTCTTAGTTATATTTTTAGAAATGTTTAACTAATTTGAGATGCCATAAAACAAATGTATACAGCGCTCACATAGTGGACCTTATTCTCATTGACACGAAAGCCCCTTTACATGGTTTTGGCCTTGAATATCTGTGTCTTAAAATGGGCACCACACCCACTTTAAGGCCTTATTATACTATCAGAATGACACAAAGTGGTTCTCGAGTAAATCGAATTGGGGCCATGAAGATAACAATACAAATGCAGGGCTAGGCTACACAGTCTTTATAATGAATGCTCCCCGCCCCCCACATCCCCCAAGAGTAGCTCTATATGATGTCAGTGCATAATTTGATGCCCTATATAGAGCAAGATATCCCTGGAGGAGTGATGTGCACTTAACATAAGTAAGGGTGGTAGCATCTATCCAATGAAAGTGCTCAATAACATCCATAAGGATTGCACATTCTATCCCTGATAGAATTTAACCTACACACAAGAAATATTATTAACACAATGGTCAACCAAAACTGATAAATAATACATGGAAAAACTGGAAACAAACAGTTAAATAAAGGAAAAAAGCATACTGTAAGATGAGAGTGTCTGGTGCATGTTTTCACAGAATTGTGGTAACTGGTAACTCTGCCATTATACACTAGTCTCACTCACACTTTCAAGTTCACCAACTGATGTCTGTTACATGGTTTACCTTACACAGAAGGACTCCTCCGAGGAGTAAGAGTTTCTGGCTTGGACCCACTAGCCTCCGACTGGGTGGATTTAAGGTCAATTTTCAAATCAGCTTTAACATGATCCAGAAACGACAGCTGTTTGTTAAGGGCTGGAGTTAATTTGTTCAACAGCTAACATCTCTGAACTTGCTAGAACTGTGTTTGGCCACTTTTTGAACCCCAATAGAATGGAGGATATTAAAGTCCCACGGAAGTACTAATTGTGCATTTTGGGGTAAAGAGAACTTCCAGAACATATAAATAATATAATATAATAATAAAATATAAATATTTTGATCCAGTACAATGAAACCTTGAGGCATGACCAGAATGTGTCAAGTTCCCCTCAGAATAATATTGTTATTGCTGCTGTACAGCAACAGAGCTGTTATCAAAACTTTATCGCCTGGTGCTATATTTGATCATTAGATAGGAATACTTGCTCACATTATAACCAAGAATCAGAGACCCTGATAAATCTCACAGAGTTTAAGATTAATACAGAGGAAATTTAATTTGTTAGTCATGACTTGTTTTATTAGTACCCTGCAGTTTGATTGAGACTGGGAAGTGGAGAGAACACAGTTTGCCAATAGACAGAGGTAAAAAAAACCCGCTGGTTTTACTACCTTAAAACAATTTTTTTTATGGGAAATTTCTGTCAAGATACATCAAAAGCAGAGAAAAGGCTGAATGAATGGCAACCATTCTATCAGTAAGAGTATGAATTTTATAGCTTTTGTGTAAGTCTCAGTAAAGTCTTCTTCAGAAGACAAACCTGCCAGATTTTTTTTAATAGCCTCAATTGCAAAGTCTCCGGAGAAATGAGATGAGTTACAGTCCATTCCATAATGAGTTGTTGAATAACCCAATGTGATATGACATTTGAAATAGGGTTGATTACCAATAAGATATGGCAACTTTAATTTCTATTCAAGGGTAATTAAAGATGGTGAATATCTTTGTATCTTTGCACATTTCACATATTTTATCCTTCTAATGTCACACTTGCAAGTTACAATGTAGTTTACCTATGTTAAATCTGTTACAATTACCTGTGTTAAACATTTGCCCTGAAACCTAAGAATTTTTCCTTCAGAAGTATTTACTGAGAACTAATTTTGCCCCGGATTTAGCCACATTTTGCTTCTGTGCCAGAAAATCACAATTATTTTGATGACAAAGTGATGCCATCTTATTGCTGCTAGTTAGAATTACCCTTTGTGCTGTGCTTTGTCTTAAATGTAAGTCCTCCATGGTCCAGAGATTTCAGTGCATGCTTAACTTTGTGAAACATGAATAGTCCCTTTGACTTAGTGAGAGTACTTACCATGCATCAAGTTGAGCATGTGCATAAATCTTTGTAGAATCAGGGCCTAATCTAGTCTACTGAGGGGGCTCCAGTGGGCATGCTGTCACTACCGACATACGATAGTATGGACAGACAGCAGCTGAGGGAATGATGGATTGGTTGAAGCCAGTATATTTTTATTTCAACTATGGAACCAAATTTATTCTGAATGGAGCCCTTATTTATTTTGATGAAATCTGCAGTGAAGAAATATATGATTAAATGTGACACAATAAACAGAATGTTACTTTTTCATACTTTTCATTAGGATAAAATTTAGTACTGCCCTCCTTTGGAAGATTAGGAAGTCATTCTATGCACCAATATTTTAAATCACTCTCTGCCTCTAGAAAATTCTTGATGATTACATGTAGCACATGGTACCTTCCTGAAGCCTGCATGGCAACAGAAAACAGTGGACTTGTGCTTTGATTCATTTCTATTTCAGCATGCAGAGTTATAGTTGGCTGAGCTTCTTGAACAAATGGGAGCATCTTGGCACTCCTTTTCTATGCCTGTGTCACAGTTTAGTTTCCTGAGGTCTGACATGGTGAAAGTAAAATCTTTGAACTTCGGTATCCAGATGAAATTTAATGGCCTGCAATACCTAGGAGCCAGAGTTGATCATCTGATTGTCCCTGATGGCCATAAACTCTATGGAACACTGACACGGATATCTGCATCATAGTTGAAATATATAGATTCTTGCTTTAAAATTAATGGGACAGATTCTCAACTGAGTTACAAACACTTTTTACCTCCTAGCTCCAATAAAGGGGCAGTGTTCTGACTGCAAATGACAAGCACAGAATTTCTCTGTCAGGCGAGATACACCGCAGGTATAGTTCCACTATGCCTGTTCTCCAGAGTTTTAGAGTTCTTTTAAAAACCCAGCTTAAAGCTCAGAGCAGCCCTGGAGCTGCTTTATGTATTTCCAAGGCTAGTGCAGATGAAAGCCTATCCTGAGAATTAAGGGAAGTATAAACAGCTCCTGGTGCCCTTCCTCATCTTTTTCACTGAGCAGGGTGAATCTAAAAGAATAAATTTAGTGTGTGCTTAAAAGATTAGAAAGGTTATTATAGTTCTTTAGAAAGTATTACCATTTGCACGGTACCAGTTTGACGTTTATCCGCCATTTCGGACTAGTGGCACTACATTGGTGGAGTGGATCAAGTACAGTATATTAAGTTACACCTTATGTATCTGTGCATATTCACACTCCATCTGAAAATCTTAGCTTAGAAAACTGCAGAAATTGGCAGAGCTCTGTGAAATAGCACACTTGGATACTGATTTAAGAGTTACCTAAAAAGTTTGTCATTTGTTCACAATAGCATATTATTTAATAATCATATTGCTCCTTTGCAATGTAAGGATGAGAATTGATACACCTTTCTGCAGGCTCTCTGCTGTGAAAACAAAAGATATGATAAGGCGAGAAGCTAGTTCAATAACATACTAACTCACAATATGCTGTAGGAGCCTTTACAGCAATACCCTTTAGCACTTCTCTGGCAATGTAAAAGGGCCTTAAATTGGCTGGAAAGTACTCCCACTTTAGGTCCCCTTTATACTTTACATATCTTGTAATCTGGCTGATCTTACAGTAATTTAATCAGACCATATCCCCTCCCAGTCCTCCTTTTTCTGAGCTCATCATGGCATGAGCTCCCACTGCATTTACCATAATGAAAATGATGTTTTTGAATTGATGTTTTTTTAACATCTCTAGAGTAAGCTGCTTTCAGCGCTTCCCCAAGTTTGCTTTCCTGTATGTAACATTTCACATGTGGTCTAAAAACCAATTTTACACTTAAAGTTTAACTATTCAATATTTTTCATTTCAGAACTAAATAACAGGCATTTAAGAGAATATTTCTTTTTTTAATGACACACATGATACTATTTTTAAAAAGCTGACTGACAGCCACAGTGTCTTTTTTAGTTCTTTCAGTCTATCAGTGAAGTTTGCTTTTATTTTCAAGATTTTTGTTCAGATGCTGAACTGTTATCAGTAGAGCTAACATCTGCTTCTCCAGGGATTCTCCCATTTACAACAATTGGAATGGCTGTTTTTGAAAACTATTTGAATTAAACTCATTCTTCTCTGATGTGGTTCCACAGTAGCTGTGTGTATACATATGTAGTTTTCCCTGATGCTGTTTAGCAGAATTGTAAAGAAAAAATTGCTTTCAGCTATTAATCCCTCTTCAGTTTGATGTATGATAGGGTATCAACGAAGTGTTAGCAATACAGGGACATACACCTGAAAAGTAATGTTCAGTGCAATGCTATCAAGTTTGATTATGACTATTTTATATAAAAAAATAATTAATTCAGTATTTTCAGCTAGAGCTCTCAGAAATATTACTCATCCAATATTATAGCTGACCCATGAGTATTCAGAAATTAAGGCATAGGCAGGTTGAATATGTTGCTCAAGGTCATACAGAGAGTAAACAGAAGCATTCAGAAAAGGACATCTGAAGGTCTCCAGACATCAAGTCTTCTGCCCTGTCTACTGGAGAGGACAAGCCACTGATGTTCATGGCTTGACTTGTTATCTGTACAAATACTGCTGGGCTTGCTCTAAGAAAATCCAAACACAGCTATTTTCTATAAAGGACTAAGAAAGCTCAGTGCTATAAAAGGGAAAACTTTAGAACTGCGTGGATCACTTCAAAAAGGGGTTCCCTCTAACTTATATGTGAAATTAGTCAGAAGACCCATGTGGGGGCTCTGCAGAGGAAAAGTAATCTTTGAGGTGTGCTCTTATATCCCTTTCATTCTGTAGAAATGGTCTCTGCAAGAAGCCCTGCATAGCCTAGTGTGAAAGGTCATAATGGAGAGGGCAAGCATGTCCACATCTGCATGAATTCATTGACTCCAGAGTCCTGTACAACTTACGAAGTGGAGCAGCAGCTATTATTCCATCCCCAGGGGACATAAGACTTGTGGAGAGACTTGCTCAAATACTTCATGTGGGAAGGGTGCATTTTTCTTCCTCATCCTATCCAGATAGAGCCTCAGAAATTATTCAGGAGGGGTCAATTTCACCCTATATGAATGCATTTTAAAACATTTCTGAAATATGGTTCGCCAGGGTTGCTATTGACTCTGGTGTTTCCTGAATGGCACACCCATTTTTGTAAGAGATCTGGTACCATGTGGAGCATTACAGATCCTAGAAGCACATTCAGCAGCCAATGACATTTCACATTTTCTCATTATGTTGAAGGATGATGTTTCATTATAAGGCTACAATGTTGTAATGTCGTGCTTGCAAGAGGGGAAGATAGTGCCTTTTCGGGATGCCCAGGGGACAGTGCTGGAGTGGGTGGGTGAGCTCTTGAGGCCTGCATTTTGCAGGAGGTCAGACTAGATGATCGTACTGGTCCCTTCTAACCTTAAAGTCTATGGGTGCGTCTACACTTGTAAATTAAGTCGACGTAAGCCTGCTTAAGTCGACTTAATTTACTCTGCGTCTACACTACACTTTCCTTAAGTCGACTTAAGCAGCTTGCTTAAGTCGACTTAAGGAAAATTAAGTCGAGTTTACTAACTATAGTTTAAAGTCAACTTTAGGTTTAAGTCGACTTTCTAAAGTCGACTTAAGCTAGTGTGGATGCAGAGTAGCCCTAAGTCGACTCTAAGTCGACTTAGGGCTCTCCAGGACTCCCCCACTGCCCTCCCTGCTGGAGGGGTGGCACAGAAGGAGCCTGGCATGCCCCCCCACAGGGCAGGGCAGGGCAGAGCCCTGCCCACCCTGCCCCTATGCCCTGCCAGGGTCCCTGTCCCCCTTTGCCCCATTGTACCCAGGTACAATGGGGCAAAGGTTGAACCCCCTGGCACTTGGCAAGGGGTGCCCCCTGTGCCTCTTTGGACCTCTCCCAGGGCCACCTAGCCCCTAGAAGTCGACCTAGGCATCCAATGTGGACGCTCTAGGTCGACTTTGTAAATTCCCCCCTAAGTCGACGTAAAATTTAGGTGTGGACATGCTAAGTCAACTTACCTAAAGTCAACCTAAATTAACAAGTGTAGACATAGCCTATGAGTCTGAGTGCGTAATTTTCCAGGTGACTGGGGGGCGGAGGGGCTCAAGCCGGTTTGGTGTTATATCATTGACAGAAACCCCTAGATATTGAACCCAGTCCTTGTTGCTTGCGACTCCAACCGGCAGAAGGATTATGCTTATATCACAGTTTTGAATCAAAATCAAGACTGTGCCTGTCTCTCACAGAGGTACAATAGTGGGATGCTGTAACTGAAATAATTTACCCTTTTGGATGTAGTCTAACATGTCGTCAATCTGCTTGTTGAACCGCCTTCCTTCTAAATGCTTAAATACATGCTTGCTTTTAAAGATATATACATGCAGTTTGAGCTCATGGAAATATTTAACAATCTTAACTTATAAAATGAGTATATCCTTCTTCTTGATCAGTCAGTGGCTTAAAAAATACAGAGAGTGGGGACAGAAGTGGCTGATCCCCATGTTGAGTTAAAGCAACTTGACGATAGCGCTAACATACAGGTCATGCAAAAACCACAACTGTCATTCAGAAGCTAACGGCTCTTTACCTGGCATTTGCTGTGGCGCAAGGCAGAACTGATCTGCAGGTAGCCTCTCTTTGTTGTGCTTAACCAAAAAGCTTCTTGGAGAAGCAGGCTATTTTCTTTCATCATTTGCCCACAGAAAATTTTGCCAGTCCATTTATTTTCCTCTTCCATAGAACAAAGTCTAAAGATAGTAATTGTGAAAAGACATTTTCACCAAGGGCTTCTCAATTATCACATCAACAGCCTCACTCTTGTGTGTAAATTGTCTTTTTAAAAAACACCCTCAAGTGCAAGAATTCTCTTTGGGATTGTTACAGATAAAATCTCATATTTTTCTAAAGAAGGATGGTCCTTAGGGAATAGAATTGCCAAGAGTTGAAAGAAAAGCAAGGTGTTGCAATGAAATGTGCATTATGATTTAAATGTGTTACAGTACTTAAGAGAAATGATAATCAAACACTTTATGTGCTGTACCTTATTCAGAACAATTTTAAGAACTAAGTCACAAGACAAATCTCCAAAAGAGAGAAGTGATGTTTGCGTATTACAGTGATATCCTTGTACATCATAAATTCAACTGCAAATATAATTCATGATACTATTTATATTTGAATATCTCTGGGTGTGTATTTTCAAAGGTTTTGCAGTATCTAGGTCATACTATCAAATGAAATCTTCCCGTAAAATCTGTCCAACCCATTCAAGATGAATTATCTGTGCCAAATGCTAAAAAAAAAAAAAAAAAAAAGCATTTTGTTCATTTTCATACAGTTCATTTAGAGTTGTACAAAGTAAGTCATCTAGGGCCAGTAAAAAACATCTTTTTGATGATAGAAAGATGTACTGAATGTTGAATGAGTAATACCTTCTGTGGTTTGTCTGAAATGGCGCTTGTAAACCAGTAAGTCCAGTTCTATTTACCTTATATGCTATGGGCATCTCTACACTGCAATATAAGCCCTGGGTGAGTGGTACTTGAGTCCATGAACCTTGGGTGTGCAAGTCTCAAGCTTGAGTGTCCACACTGCATATTGATTCTAGGTTTAGAGTTTATGGACCCATGCCCCAAAAATGGGACTCTAGCATCCAGACTGCTATACGCAGACTTGAGGCAAACCACCATATCCCAGGCTTCCTAGCACCTTCCCCAGCTGTGGTTGCTGAAGCCTTTGTTCATGGTGCAGTGTGGAAAAACTTGACTATCCATCCTTTATGTTAGAGGAAGTTGTTCCAGCCAGACAAGTCTTAAACTCCTTTTGTGTCTGTATGCTCTTGGCAACTGGAGTCAGTAACATGTGGAAGTCACCCTTTGGAAGAACTTCTCTGGCTTGTGCTTTCATTCCTGTTTCATACTGTTCTCGTCTCTCTGTGTAGCTGCTGATGTCGCCAACTTATAGTTGTGCTTCTGGAGCAGGGCCACAAGCACAGACTGGTGGGATCACATTGTCATGCAGATCTGACATTATGAGTAGTGTGTCCAACTTTCACATGAAGAAAGCAGTATTTCTGGTCCTTTGTGAGCAGCTTGCCTAACCTTCCAGCATTACGACACCTGAATTAAAGCATCCATACTGATCCAGAAGTGGGTTCTTATAACCACATGGAAGTTGGCTACCTCAGACTGCTACAGCTTCCTTGCTAACCAGTTCAGCATTGGAAAGTCAAACATATAAAACTGTAGCAGGGGTTTCAGAAACAATCAGGTGTGTGCAGGGCTGAATTTAAGGGCAGGTGACTCAGATGACCACCTGGATGCTGAGCTCAGGAGGCATCAGGCTTGGAGGACTGTTTTTGTTGTTAGCGACAACGTAGAAAGTAGAATGTCTGAAGTAAAATGTTTCAGCTGTTCTGTATGTGGATTCATTTTTTCACTAACCCCTAGAATGTTCTGGACCTCTGTAGAACCTCAAGGAACCTTCTAGACTTTCTGAGAAATACAGTTTCCTCAAACTTCCTAGAATGTTGTCAGCCAGACCCTCATGGATATGTAAGGGATGGGATGTTGCCAGTCAGTCAGTGAGATATAAGAATGAAGGGCAGTGAAAGCCCAGCAGCAATATGAACTTTGTGAATTTTGTGTAATTGTGAAAGTGTACATGTGGGGGTGTCGAATATGGTGAGCTGAAGACACCCTTTGCCATTTGACACATTGTGCCATGTGATTTACCCAGTGGTGGTAGGCAAAACAAATATTCCTGGTTTGGGGAGAAGGGGGTTTCCAAACTGACACGAATACATAAACCAAGAAGGGTATTAATCCATTATTATGCAAGCACTTGTGGACCACAGAGGCTGATTTATATACACCAGCATGTGCAGGATGCACAGAGTCTACACAAATCAGGGATGTGCTCCCACATTATGAACTTGCCTGTGCCAATGGAAGAGGGGGAATAGTATTTTTATGAATGTGCTTGTGGAATTTTTACAGTAAATGAGGTATGGTCACATCATGCAATGAAATGGGGGGGGCAGGTAGGGGATTGCCATGCAGTGTAGTTAGGAGTAACCTGACCACTTATGAAATGGGGTTGGGGGTGTAAGTGGCAAGAACTATGGACTAGTAGCTGGCTGCTTTGAACTCACTATCCAGGGATTATGTGCAAATATATGTGGTAATTAGGACTCTCAAAGAATTACACAGCCATCACCCCCCCCCCCACACACACACACACACACTCCTGGCATTTTTCTGGACAGCATATAAACCCCCAATTGTACTCCAGAGACTGATTTTGCCACCCATTATCCACATGCAACTTTCCACATACACCCCACCTAGTTTTCTGTTTGTAATTGGTTTGTTGTGCTGCAGCATGCTTAATTTGTATGGCATGGCATAAAAGGAAAGGCAATATAACGTTCTTAGTTTAAACACCCCAGTGCAACTCTCTAAGAAGGTTTTAAAAAATCATTTTAAATGATTGTTTCACTGTTGTTCGTGTGTCCCAGCCTCATTTTAAATTCCATGTAAGGGTGCTGGAACGAGGGGTGTAAGGGGTGCTACCGCACGTCCTGCCTTGTAGTGGCTTCTGTCGTGTGCAGTGTTTATAGTTTTGTTCAATGGTTTTCAGCGCCCCCACTGTAAAAATTGTTCCATCACCACTGATTCTATGTAGTTGCGTTTTGGGCGGGGTGTGAGGGGTGCAGCCTGCCAGTAGCAGATACATGCTGGTGCCTGTAATTTGCAACACATTTTGCATAGGTTAATAAACTGGAAATCCCTCCCATCCGTATGTTAATAACAACAAAGACGGAGCCTGAAACTTACCAGGCTCAGGGGCTGTGTCTGCTCTTGTGTTTCTGAGGCTGGTTCAGGTGGACAGTTCCTCTCCGGAGGCACCAAACGCTCCTTTCAGTAGCATAGGGTACGTCCACACTGGAGCCTTAGGTCAACCTAAGGACTGTTAAGTCGACCTACAGACTGCTGCGTCCACACTGGGCGCTTATTAAATCGACTTAAGAACTGCTTTAAGTCAACTTAATAATACCACCTCTGGAGGTTGACTTAACGCTTAAGTCGACCTTATTAAGTCGACTTAAGCCTAAGCCATCTACACTAGCTTAAGTCGACTTAATTGGCCTCCAGGCCCCAGTGCAATGTGGGACAGCTACCAACAATGCACCACTCCTCCATTGACCTAGCACCTGCCAGTGTGGATGCTGGCAGTCGACTAGCATATTGAATGTGGACTCTCTAAGTCGACTTAATAAGGTTGACTTTAAGTCAACATAAAGTCGACCTTGTTAAGTCAACTTAATAGAGCCTGCAGTGTAGACGTACCCATAGTGCCCAGCACTTAGTCAAACTCCTGGTAGAAGGGAAAGATGGAGATGACTTCCCAGCGGTGAAGTTCTCATTCCTGACACTTAATCTGCTTGCTGTACTTGCTCAGTGGTCCAGTGAATCCCCAACACCGCCAGCTACTTTGCTATTAGCTGGTGCACATGGTCAGTCCTGTAATGTCTGCCAAAGCTGAACTCTTTTGCTTGCCTTGCACCAGTGATTAACCAAAGTGGGGGTGTGCTCCTGTGACCAGCCAGTAGCATGTTTGGCAAAGGACTTTTTCTTCTTCCTGGCCATTACAAATGCAGAAGAAGGCTCACTCTGTTTGCAGCGCTGCAATCAGAAGAAAACAGAAAGTCTAAATGCCAAGCAGCTGTACTTGAATCAGAGGGGTTGCTTCCATATCCTGGGAGTCAATTGGCCAGTTGTGGAATGGACAGGACAAAGGATGCTGTCCCATGGAATTGTGGGATAATGCTGGTGAACTCTCAGGACCCAGACTGGGGATCCCAAGCCAGAGCCGCAACTGTACAGCAAAACAGTGGATCCCAAGCCTTTGTGGGACTGTGGCTTGAACCCTCCACTCCTGCAGGACCCTGGGCCCAAGTTAGACAGAATTGTGTGTAGATGGAAGGAGTGTTTGGGCTGAGCCTAAGTCTGAGTCAAACTTATACTGCAGTGTAGTGCTGTTGTGCTATTCCTCTGTGCGTGTGGTCTGATCTGTAGTTGAATACTCCACAGACCTATCTTGCAATTGTTGTTTAGTTGTTTCTGCAAGCTTTCTCATGTTTTCCCATCTAAACTCATTCTCTGTCATACCGCATAATTTTCATAGATTTTAAGGTCAGAAGGGACCAATATGATCATCCAGCCTGACCTCTTGCACAATGCAGACCATAGAACCTCCTGCCCACTCCGGCAATAGACAATTTATGACTGAGTCATTGAAGTCCCAAATCATGATTTAAAGACTTTGAGGTACAGAGAAACCACCAGCAAGTAGTCCATGCCCCACGTTCCAGGGGAAGGCAAAAAACCCGCAGGGCTCTTGCCAATTTGCCCTGGGGGAAAATCTCCTCCTGACCCCAAGTATGGCGATCAGTTGATCCTTGAGCATGTGATTCTAATTTCATTATCCTCCTCTTCTGATTTATCTCTGTGTTCCCAGCTTCACAGTGGGCTATTTATTATTTTTTACTCTGCTTTTATAAAGTTTGGGCTTTTTCAAGACATCTAGACCCATCAAATTCACTGAGAGAAGAATTTGGCACTATAGCTTAAGAAGAAGCAGGATGCCATCCATATTCACATACAGTGGGGACGCGAGTTAATTTGTAGGTTGGTGAGAGAGAGCTTTTGACACTGCACTCCATTTCACATCAAGAGACGTTAACTTGAAATTACTGTTTCCAAGGGAAACACTTATGACTCAAAGCATTAATTTGCATTAGCCCATGATAAGGCTATCCTGTAAACTTGAGTTATTATTGAAAATAACTTACATTCACAGTACCAAGGAAGAATTTAACGAGAAATAGTTTTTCTTCTGCACAGCCAACATTTTGCATATGATTGGAGCTTTAGTGGGTCTATACACATTAATTTTTTTAAATGTAAAGGAAGGTTGAAAGGTAAATATTAGAGCTGTGCAAAATTCAATTTGTTTGGTTCATAAAGGTATTGTTCAACCAATTTGGGGAGAGTAAGGGATTAATTTTGGACCTCTTGATTTTCCCACTTTTTATAGTTCATTTGAAAAAAAATCTGAGTTCAAAACGACATGGTTTCAGTGTGTGTGTGTCTGTATATATATATATATATAGCGCACTATAAATCACACCGCTGCATCTTTGTGGAAGACTCAATCCAGGTTAATTTGATGTTCTGCCTAAATTTGTCAGGAGGGTTTATGATTCACCAAAATGGAACCAAGTCTCGGGTTTGTAACTATGCCTGGACTTATGCAAATTTCTTCTGGTTTTGTGCTTCCTTGTGAAAGTTTAGTGGATCTCTGGCAAGCATTCTTTTTGCCATGACAATGGTCACTTGAAAATGATCTAGTATTTGGGTGGTTTGTACTATGAGCTGGATTAGTCCTTAAAGTCTACACTGGAGAAGTTTTTTGCAAATTTTTTCTAACATCCATTCCATCCCACTTGTATTTAGCAATAGTTGCTTAGTGTATACGTGCTAGCAATATTTAAGCATTTGGTGCTCTTGAAGGTCTAATCAACACAGTGCTTAAAAAAAAATGGCAGCAATTGATGACCTATCCATGCATGAGCTTGTAACATTGCTCCCAATTGTAAAGTTGATCCAACAATGGGAAATCCTTGCAAAATTTTCCCTTGTGTAGAAGAGGCTGAATTGTTGTCTTTCTTCCATTAACAACTACATAAAATGACATCCAAAGAGAGAAATGCCATTTCTCCATCTCTCACATAACTCTCCACATCTCTAGTATACACTAATAGCTGCATAACCTTATAGTAGCAACTTCATCATATGTAAGTATTAGAAAAAATGTAAATAAGTAGAAGACACTCACTTATCAGAATTTCACCAACCAGCCTTCCCAATTAATGGGATCCAAAGTTGCACTGGGGGGAAGGGCGAGAAGAAAATATTGAGGATTAATTTTTCAGACCAGTAGGCTTTATTTCCAGGTGCTTCCCACAAATGGCACCTCAGTCATCCCTGCTAATAATAAAACTGCATTGTTTGGTTATTTTTGTGTTCTATTCTTTTTATCTGTAGAATAAACTTGTAAAGCCAAGCAAATGATGGTGAGATAATTAAGAATACATAGATTGTCCAACATGTTTCGTGTGGAACAGGAATGATATATTAGTATGTGAAATTATTTCCTTTCCACCACATTTACATGGTGCTCTGGTTAGTGAGTGTTTGCTCTTTGAACTCCATAGGTTGAAGGTAGCATACTGTGATATCACAGTAACTGCGGATAAATATATACTTGTACCGCATACACATCTTTTTTAGATTACACACAGGATGTCTATGTTTTGACTTGCATATATCTCTATAGCTATAAAATTCTGGTATGTAAAACAGAGGTGATGATGTTATATGGGCAGGTGAAGAGCATGAATAAGGGGGAAGGAGTTGAATTCTGCAGTTTCTTATGTGTAATGTGTATTTTTTCATGAGGGGGATATTGAAGTGTCTACCCTTACCCTTTGCCTTCCTCCATACAACTTCCAGCCATGCCCACCCTGGGCACCCTGCAGTGTGTATCTCAATTGCTTCTCATGAGTAAGGACATTATTTTAGATCCAAACTCATTTGTAATTATCTATTTTAGAATGTTTTATTAGGAATTAGGATCCTTTTTATATTTTAACCAAACATATTCATTTCACAGCATGTTAAAATCATTTGCTCTCCCCTAACTGTGTTTATCTTTTCTCTGTAATATTTCACAGCTGAAGTCCTTTTCTTGGAGTGCTTAAAAATATTGCCTGGGTTTTTGTTTTAAATTGAATATATAGAGATAAAATCTGCCCTTCTCTTTCTTGTCGTTAGCATTCTAAAGTGTACCTGTGTTCAAATATTAAGAAATAAAACAAATATAAATTATGCATTTTCTAAGTTAATTTAAAATGCATTATGCACTGCTTTGTTCCCTGGAATTAGTATTATTAAGGGGACAGATCTGTATGGATTAATTTTGAGTCAGTTTATTCACTTCTTTGTAATTCAGTGGCAAGGATTTCTGTCCCCAGGCGTCAAATTAAAATTTTTACTGTAAGTAACACATACACAATATGGACCTCCTTGTATTGTTTCTTTGTTTTTCTAGCATGCAGTGTATTTCCATATTATATTATTTCACCAAATCCATCTCTTTCAAAGTAAACAAATAAAACTTTTTTTTGTCCTGATGTTAAAAGAATGCTCCCATTGTCACTGTAACAGAGCGGTACATAATACCAGTCTATTCTTTTCATCAGTATTCAGATTGTATTTAGCTCTGTGTTGCCTGACTCCATTCTCACAGCATATCTCCCTACCACCTCCACTCTTTTCCCAATATTTTTGGTGATGTGTCAGCTGTTACTTTGTGGTATTTTTTTTTGGAGGTATTCAATAATCATTTTACAGTATTGTTTCACTGTAATAATTCTTTATCCTTAGATGTTTAAAATCTTTATTTTCCCCTATAGTGAGCAAGAAAATAGTCTGCATTCTTAATTGGTCTTCTTTAAACAAAATATCCTTTCATATGCACTAATAAAGACTAAGGATCATTTCTCTCTTGTTTAAATAACTGCTTGCTGTAGTATAAAATTGTAAGAGACATGATGCAGATCAAGATGCTGGCTTGAAGTGGAGAAGAGGAACAAGCAGTGCAATAATAAGCAGATTTTAATGATTTACTATAAATCAGCATTTTTGCCCTGTCAGTGAGATTGAAGAGGCAGACAGCTCCTCACATGTCTGCCTAGCAAATGTCTTCCTGATGAATCATGTGCTCTGAATCACTGATCACAACATTCAAACAGCACATCCAAATAATGAGGAAAACATATACACAGCATTCTTATGGCTAGCCTAAAGCTGCAGGAATATGTGGTTTTAGTGATGTGATAGTTAAACCCCTACATTGATACTGTGTCTGCTCACAGAGGGTAATGTAAGTGCATATTACAGGTTAACTCTTGAAGCCATAGCAAGCTATGCCTTTGCTCATTAGATCTGGGATGAAAATCTAATCTTTTAATATTCTGGAGAGAATAAAAGAAGGCAAACTGGAATTTAAGATGATGTATATTTCAAGGGTCTAGTAATAGGAGGAATATATATCAACTAGTTAGTTCCTTGGTGAAGAGTTATTTGCATCATGTAAAATCTAACAAACTATCATTATACACACAGTATATATTCAGATGACCACTGTTAGTAACATCAGTTGGTCAGTAGCTAAGAATAAAAGTATCAGAGAAAACGTTATGCCTTGCATTGCATAATATGTAGTGGTCACCCTGACAAACTTGTCATATGCCTTAGATAACTAAATAATTTTCACCCCACTATAGCAAATACTGTAAGTAGTGATGTAACCATACCTATTTAGCCAAAGCAAAACTTGTGAGTTTTTAAGGATGGCTTCTGTATAGTAACAAGTCTGTTGTAACACTGGAGGGCTGATAGGAATGAAGAAACGACGTATTCAGGAAAGCTCAGATAGATGTAATGAATGGACTATGGAATGGATCCCCAATTTAAGAGTCTATGTTACCTTTGGAACAGAAACACAATTCTTATTAGAAAAAATAGGATTTGCATATGTCATACAAACCTTCCTTTAATAATAATGGAAATTGACTCAGCTCTGCCCTCCCCAAGTTCCTAAGGTTGATAATCCGCATGTCAATAACTCCTGTGATAATTAGACAAACCCAGCTTTTAAGAGCTGCATAGCAGCAGTAGCATGAAAAGTAAGCTAGTACCTGGGCAGAGGTAAGGCCATTTGCAGATCAGTTTGTAGGAGCCCACCCCTCTGTCAGTTGCACCTGGCTGTTTGCGGATCAAGTGAGTTTATCTTCCAGCACTCTCTCTCCTTAAAACTTTTATTAGCTCCAATATCCATTCAGAAAATAAATTATGAAGCAAATAAATATGTCTTAAATAGCACCTCATATTTAGTGATTTTTAAAGGTTTGTTGCAAGTTTCGTGGTAGTGATTTTTGAAAGATTGCAGCTTCTAATTCCCAGTTTTGCAGAATGTAACTTTTGCATTTACTGCTAATTTCTATACTCCCCTAAAGGCACCGTATACATTTAGTTTGGAATTTGTTAATACTGACTATGCATATTATGCCAGCAGGTCAATTTATGAAGACTTAGTAAAATAGCCTTCTTATGGATCCTGCAGAAAAGCTGGCACTAGAAATCCACTGACACTTTTCCACTCTGCCTGCATACCTCTTCCCTGGTGCACATTTTGTGCACTATCATTTTTGCAAGATGCTGATGCCCATTGTTTGTGAAATCCAATGTCCTCATCTTTTTTTTTCTTTTTCTTTTTGCATGCAAGGAAAAAACGAACAATGGTTTTTTAAAACAATAAAATGACAATGTATTTTAAACACAACTATGTCAGGCTCAAAGTGTATTTTCAAAAACATATCCATTGTTTAATTGGAATAAGAACATACTTAATTTCATGGTCATTTGGTTAAAGCAGTTATTTTTATTAATGTGTTATTGAGCTAGAAGCTGAAGGAACGGGTCAGTTTGCTCCTGAATAACTCACCAGCTTGGAGAATGAAGCCTAAAAAATACAAAGAGAAAAACTCATATCTGCTAGTTAAGCCTCACAATGGTATATTTTACCCTTGTTTCTATTTTATTCAAAGTGGGGGGAGAGAGGGGGAAGATGCTCAGAATGCTTATTTCTGCAGAAAAAATCTGCAAATGAACTGTTCTATTAGCACAAACGCAGGAAAGTCTTTAGAACCTCTCTCTTCAAAAGCATAATTAGGTATTTATTTCAGACATACTAACATCTTTGCAGTAGCTAATAAGATGCAGCCCATTTGAATATTAATATAATAAATGATTAAATTAAACAGCAAGATTCAGACTCAGAAATAGCCTTTATAGGTCCCAGGGGGTCACTAAAACTGTATTCCATTTCTTCCTACAGTTAACATAGTACAAGGGACATGAATGCGTAAAGCAATATTTGTCTTATGAAACATGGAGTTTTATATTGTGCTATTCAGTTTTATTACTCCACAGTTTGAAGCTGTGGCCTGTGATGAAGTCACCATGCTGGGACCCAACAGCAACTCTTCCTGTTTCGGTGCTTTTTGGCATCAAAGTGATGCATCGTTCCCTTGGCAGAGGCAAAGCTGATGGCACACTATGTATAAATAGGTTAACAATTTTGGCACATGATAAATTAATAACAAAAAAAGTTGTCAAAGTAAAACGGACTACGAATTTTTCATCTGTACATTACAATATATTTATTATTAATACTATGTTCCAAGTGATGTGTAGAATTAAAATCAACATCACTAGGATGTTAAGTTGAACTTTGTTTTTCCTCTGCACACCAGATAAAAGAAAAATAGGCAAAGTAGGCAATTATAATTGGCCATTATTCCAATAAAGGTGTTTCCCGTCTCAAATTAGTCCATGAAAACTGCACACTATCCAAATCCCATGAACCTGAGAGGTGTTAATAAACATCTGGTCATGGTTTTTGCTTAATTAGCATTCCTTAGTTTGGACTGAAGTCTGTTTATGTAAAACAAAACACACATGCACACACACAGCTCAGATTTTGTTATGTGAGCCATGGCCCATCAGCAATTCAAACCAGCTTCTTATAAATGCTTGATGGTAGAATTAGATTTTTAAGTCTTATCATTTGTCAACAAAGCAAAATAAAATGAAAGTTTTTTGTATTTGTCTACTTCTGTTCATTTTGCAGGACTGATGTCCCCTCAGTAATAGTTAGAAAAACCTTTGTATTTTGAGGGGGGGAATGATCATTTTCAAATGCAAACAGAAATTGCAAGTTTATTAGCCTACAGGTTACTGAAAACAATGCTATTTTATTATTCCTAACAGCCAAAATCTTGCAGTCCTATCTCACCAAACAGCATTGGCAGGAAGGTAATGGATAAACATGTAACTGGGCTTGCAAGACTATACCGTCTAAATTAGATAAAAGAAAAGAAGGAAGAAAACTCAAAGATAAGTGGTACAAAGTAAATCAAAACAAATCATCTTACCAAACTTTATTCACATCTGATACCATTTTTAGAAATTAAGGTCAGTTTTGTGGAACTAATAGGGAGTTATACCTATATATCTTGGACACCATGACAATGCTAGAGAGGAAGATTTATACACTATGGTTGCAGATGCAGAAGAAAGATATGAGAGATCAAATGGAAGTGCATGATAACAAATGAAAAATGGTCCCCGCAGCCCATAAATTAATTGAGAAAAGAAGGTTGTCATTATTTGAACATGCTTTAAAATAAGGTATGGGGTCCAGATGGCAGAGAATAGATAGGCCAACAAAGTTTGAGTAATTGATGACTTAAAAATAAAACAAGATCTTAAAGAAATGAATCACATAGGGAGAGTAAGAGGAGGAATATTAGATGAAAAAGCACAAAAAGTCCTAGAAACTTCAGAGCACAATCAAAGAATAGGAAAACAAACATATTTGCCATAAAGGATCTAAATAAATGTAAGTAATAAATATTTCAGCCAGCAATTGCATCTCCGTTAAAGCCACTTTCCTTTTGTGATTTCATTCACCCGTTCATCATCATTATTATTATTGTTTATTTTTTGATGCTCTAAGATTTCCAATGGATGTGTCAAAAGAAATTAACAAAGGCTGTGCCATAAAAAAATCACAATTATAGTATCTGCTGACATCACTGTTGTTCACTCATAAAGTCACTCAGAAGAGTCCTCTTTTGGTAAACAGTGGTCTGGTTCCTAAGTCTTATTGTCTGCAGTTATAATATCATATTTCGAGCAAAATTGCTGGTTGCCTGGTCTAAAGCTGATCCTTTGCTACATTTGCAGGTTGACAGGGTCATGCATATCACTGAGGAAGTGATAACATTCATACAGCTTTTATTCCACTTTTTTATTATCATTAGTGCTCAAATTGAGACAAGGTGTGTAGCAGGAACACTAGTCTTCAAACAGTACTTTCGTACTACATAGTCTAGGTGATCACCAAATAATCTAGGAATCATTTTATTTTGTAGTTGCACCACTGCCTTCTGGAATTTCATCCCTCTACTAGAAATGGAAGCAACTGTGTCATCTGTGTGTGTGTGTGTGTGTATTTTATATTTATCGCTCTTCAGTACATTAGAGTATTTACTGACTTCGGGAGGCTCTCATCTAAACACAGCTCTATGTAAATGCACTGTATACAAGCCAAGAAAGAACGGCTCCAGGCTGATAGAAACCTCAGAAGTATGCTAAATCATACTACTCAACTGTTCCTCATTAGAACGCTACTCATTTCTTTCTTTTTTTCCCCCTCCACTTTTTAATGTTTTCACCTCAAAGCCACTTATTCTACTGCTGAATTCTAGAAGCATATTATGAATATTCAAATTGAAAATAGAACATCCATCTAATAATGTTGAAAACAAAGGAGCCTTGATATCTATTCAGCCTCTTATTTACATTGTTAGGAGAAATGTTGCATTATCATACAATGGCTGTCTTCCACACTGTATCAGTTACCCCCTCCCATTACACTCCTTGGAAACTTATTATTGATGACTATATATATATATATATATATATATATATAAAATGAGAGAATGCAGGCTTGCTACACCTTTAGGTAAGCTATATTGAATTTACGAAAGCTATCCCTAAAGGAAAATCATCAAAGTCTGAGAGTTGATTTGTAAAGAAGTGCTACTGAGATGGGAAGAAAGGCAAACTTGGGGGTCTTCCCGTCATAGCACACAATGTCATTAAAGAACATTAATCTAAAAAAAGATACATATATAAAAACTGAAATGTATCCCTCAGAATGGAAGGCAAGCAAGAAGACTTGAAAATATTCAGAAAACAGAAAATACAGGCTACAAACATTTCAAGGGAAGGATAGTTACCAGCAGGATTGATCTGAATACTCAAGCTGGTGATTTATTTTTCATGCTTCTCATAAAAAGAAGAGATTTCTCTCCCCCCGCCCCTCCTGTTTCTCAGACAGTGGGAAAGATGGGATGAGAATCTTGTTGCCCATTTAGCAATGGCTGCCCTTTCACAGACACTACAAATGAATGCGGGATATTGGATAGACCAATTCAAACACTTTACAAGGAGTATATCAAAAAATAGGCTAAGCCACGCTCTTTGCATTTGTAATGGAAGAAAATGAAAAGGACATTTTCATTAAAAGCCAAAGGACTGTAAAGAGAATGTTAAATAGTTTCACACCCAAAATTCAAACTGATTTGAATGCACATCTTGCTTTGCCTTTAACTAAAATGAAATTTCTCAAATTCAACTATACATATAGCATGTAAATGAAAGAAAAAATATTTACTGGTACTTGTAGACTCAATAGTGTCTTTTTAAAAACAGGGGCCTAAGCTATGGATTTTTTTTCAGCAATATAAATTTAGAAGATTTCACATGATCCATTACATTCCTTAGGACCATTAAGATGCAGTTTACATGATTTATTCAGTATAAGGTCCACTTTTAGCTATATTTAAGTCTCCTATTTGTTATTTAACATGTGTTTAATGTTTTCTGTCCCTGCTGTGCACAGCTGCAAGCTGCTATTTTTTGGCAATTTTTGTGACTGTGAAGTGATTTGTGGCTTTGAATCTCACCTTTCTATTCTACAGCCTGCTGTTTTTATTTTTTATTTTTTTTTTGAAACTTTAAGAAATAAGTTACGCTGTGTTATGACCTTTGCTTCACTTCACTGAAGTAAACATAAAGTCTTAAAGGTCCACCAAAAAAAGAAATCATGATAGCCATCTTTACAGGGTAGTTATAAAGGCACATATGTCATTAATTTAGGCAGCCTGTGAAACTATAATTCAAAGAAGTTTTACAAAGAACTCTAAAACAAATTCAACAATGACATAAGTGCTACTAATTGAGTACTGGCAAATACTTTAATCACCACTTACAAACATTCAATTCATATAAACATCCTATAGCAGTGAATCTTCTTTTAAGATTAGCTCAAATGATCTCAAACAGAGTGAGGCTGCTTAGATATAAGTGACCACTGTGCACTACTTTTGAACAACATGATCTTTACACAGAAAGAGTGAGAGCAAGTAAAGTAGACGTGCATGAGAGCAGTCATTTCAGGAAGTTTTATAACTGGGAATAAGGTCACTGCATAAGTGTTTCTGGCATTGCAATCGGTTTCCTAGCAGTAAAACTTTAGAGAGCAGTGTTGCTGAGAATGATGAAAAACAATGGTAGGAATGATGCGGTGTAAAATGTGTATTTTGTAACATACATGGACATCTAATTATACCACTATTTGAAGATAACTAAGCTTTGCGGGACCAGTTTACTTCATTTCTTAATGAAAATTTTCATTCAACTTCTCTTACAAATCATGTACCGTAGCTATGACTTTATGCATATTTATGTTTCAGCAACTCTAGGAATTCCCATCATTTGCCAACAAGCAGGATATTGTCAGAAGGTTATAAAGTGCACAAGTGTATTGTATGAAAGAAAAGTAACTCTTGGTCTTGAGTGGGAGTTGAAATTGCTTTGTACCAAGCAGGATCAGTCCCTGGCAGAGTGCAGATTGATAAATGAAAGACTATTTCTGCTCCTGGTTCCGTGAAATCAGTGATAAAACTTCTAGCTATTCCAAAGAGAGCAGGATTGAAAGCTGCACGTTTTCTGGAGCCCACTGATGAGGCCTAGACTCTTGGCTATGGTTGAGGAGTGCACAGTGTAATTTAGAAGGAGTTGATTAAGTAGCTTTTGCTGATCTTGGACTAAGGTGTGCTGAGTCAATCTCCCTTTATAACTGAGAGCTGCTCCAAATTATTCCAGCTGCTTGTAGCCCCAGGATTATATGGCAACTGGAGATCAACAAGGAAGTCCTGGCCTGGCCTGTTTTCCTGGCCAACAGTGACAGCAGGAAGAAGGAGGTGCTGTAATAGCTACCAAGTCAGCTTTATGCCACTGGATTCCACAAGTTCCTCCAGCATTCAGATGTATTAAAATGGCCAAATTCCACCAGTGGTGTGGAGCAAAGTGTTTATGTTGAACTCCATGGTATGAGCACTCCTGGCCATATATCATAGGTCAGTAAAAGGACTGAACACAACAAATGGACTTCATTGCTCAATATACATGTATGTGCCTCAAGCTACTAAAGATTTATAAGCCAGTTTTCAAACACACATATAACTGAAACCTGCTCTTATTATTTCTTTGGGCACCTAGATTAGTAATCTGGTTTTTCTGCCTTCCCACCAACTGCAGTAAATGCCGTCACTGTTGTATCTCTCATCTCATTGGAATAGCTTTCCGTTTAATTTGCTGTTTTCCCTTTGATTTTGAGAAAATTAATCAGTATCACTTTTGCAAATTAGGATGTGCTTTTAATTCATGGACAATGAATGTGCAATGTTCATAGAATGACCTCAAAAGACAGTCTGCAATGTATAATGTACATATTGGTACATATTCCTTTTTCATGTGGATTAAAATGGGAGTGCTTTCCTGTGTGCTAACATCTCACGGATACGTCTACACAAGTCTCTTTCCTACATACAGGGCTTGATTTCCACATCCCCTGTAAAGGATGCCAATCAAGTGAAATGATTATCTTATTTAAATATGTAGGCTATGTTTAGTCTATGATCCTCCAGGTAATTTTGACATCTTTCCAAATATTACCTTAATTTGTACAAGAGTGTTTAAAATCTCTAAAGCAGTAGTGCCCAATTTTTGCCTCTCACCCTTTTCTTTACCCCCTGCCCTTATCAGTAATGGAATACATCTGCCCTAGAACAATTGGCTTAGCAGAGGATCTTGGCCTAAAGGCAGAACTGAGGGTGAGGGAGGCGATGAAGCTAGAAGCAAAGCAGGAATGAGGGAAGAACTGTGTTGAAGGGGTGGACTGGAGTTTGAGATGGAGCTGGTCTAGGGGCAGGGCATGGTTTCGTGGCAATCCCTCCCTGCCCCCCATGGGGGCTGGCATGGACCCCGTCATGCCCCTGCTCCCTGGAACATTTTTCTATGCCACACAGTTTAGGGCTCACTTCTCTACGGGTTAAAAAATAGTCATGTACAAGAGGTAAGAAGTGTCTCTGTCAATCTGGTGACATTTACCTATTAGCAGAAAGCTTTGTAACTTCATTTATCTGATTTCAGTGACCATGGAAAATGTATTTGTGTATGATTTAAAAGAAAAAAGTAAGATATACTGGTTATTACTGCGTGATATATGTTCCCCATCCTCTTGAAGGAGCTGTAAGAGAAAGCCATGTTGGAATAGCTTAATGCAATGCCTTTAACTTATCTAAAGTACATTCAACTGACTGCACTGGGAAAATTGAATCTTTTCCTCACAATCTTAGTGACATGAAAAATATACAATACAGTAAATGATTAATGCAGTTATAAACTATACCTGAGATAAGATTTAAGTATTCATATTTCTATCATGTTAATACAACACGATAAACCCATGAAGCAAACTTGACCATAGCATTTGTTATTCTGTCCAGTGTTCAATTATTCTTTGTCCAAATACAATTTAGGGGCTTGCTGGAATACATTCGCCTGATACAAAACATTATGTGCTCCAGTGAGATAATCAACAGCAGTGGTCAGCAACTGTAGCCCTCAGTCCAGTGAATAGTACTGCAAAATAAAAGTGAGCCCAGAATAACCAGATGCAGGTTTTTATTACAGTTGTCCAAAGGATGTATTGGCACTCAAATACATTATTTTTCTTGTCTTGTGTAACATTTTGCTTTAAGCCTTTATATTAAAGAAAAGCTTAATTGACATAATCACAGATGTGCTTAACAATCAGCCAAGCTGCTTAAAAATCACGTTGCCTTAATAATCAGTCTCTTCTTTTAATTTCTGCACTGGAGTCAGATTCTGTCCTAGGAAACATATGTGAAACAATCAATGATATCAAGAGATACATCTAAGAAAAGACTGTAGCTCCCAGTGAAGACCAGTTTGATGGTTCGTGTTAACTTTACTGTCAAAATCTTGGGTTCCAATAAAATTGCAACCTATTGTACCAATAGTGAAGCAGCATGCCCAGCAGTGAAAGCACAGGGATAGGAGTCAGAATGTATGGGTTATATTTTTGGCTCTGCCACAGATTTCCAACAAGGTCATTTAACTTATTTGTCTCAGTTTACCCATTTATAATATGGATATAAAATCTAATTCACATAGGTGCTCTAAGATTTCATTCTTTCATACTTTTAGATCCTTCAGTGGAAATACGTACACTACCTTATGCTTCGATAGCTCTTGTCAGGATTGATTTTAAAATACCTGCCTTTCTCAGCCTTTCTAAAAGCATATGATTATAATAGACTTAAAATTCCAGTCATTAACTCACAGTTCATGCTACGCACATGGATACTACAGAGTCAATTAAATGTTCCATATATAAATTGAAATCTACTTGTAAGCCATGCAGCATTCTGAATTCTCCAGAGTAATAGTAAGACTCTGAGGCTATGTCTACTCTTGTTAATTTAGGTCAACTTAGCATGTCCACACCTAAATTTTAAGTCGACTTAGAGGGGAACTTACAAAGTCAACCCAGAGGATCCACACTGTATGCCTAGGTCGACTTCTAGGGGCTAGGTGGACCTGGGAGAGGTCCATGGTGGCAGGGGGGGCACCCCTTGCCAAGTGCCAAGGGGCTCAGCCTTTGCCCCATTCTACCTGGGTACAATGGGGAAAAGAGGGACAGGGACCCTGGCAGGGCATAGGGGCAGGGTGGGCAGGGCTCTGCCCTGGCTTGTGGGGGGGCATAACAGGCTCCCCCTGTGCCACCCCCCCTCCCGGCAGGGAGGGCAGTGGGGGAGTCCTGGAGAGCCCTAAGTCGACTTAGAGTCGACTTAGGGCTACTCTGCGTCCACACTGGCTTAAGTCAGCTTTAGAAAGTCGACTTAAGCCTAAAGTCGACTTTAAACTAGGTTTAACAAAGTCGACTTAATTTTCCTTAAGTCGACTTAAGCAGCTTGCTTAAGTCGACTTAAGGAAAGTGTAGTGTAGATGCAGAGTAAATTAAGTCGACTTAATTTACAAGTGCAGATGCACCCTGAGATAGTCTTGTCTACTGGTTGGAACAGGGACCAGGAGGTAGGTTGTCTGGTGTCACTTTCCAATTCTGCCATTGACTCACCCTGTGTGCCCTTGCAAAAATCCCTTAATTTCTCTCTGCCTCAGTTTCATGATCTGTAAAATAGGTATAAGTACACTTTGCTAGTAGTCTAGTGCTCTGAATAAACGAATGAGCTTTTTAAAAAATATGTAACACTATCATTGTCATAAACAGCTCCATTTCCTCATAGCAAGTTATAAGCTAGAAGTTCCTCCTAGAGTTGGTCAGAAAATCCTGCTGTACTATTTTTTTAACAATGGGGACAAAAGAACATTTTCATCAACATTTTTCATCAACAAATTTTGACTTTTGATTGAAAAACTGATAACCAAAACTTTGGGGTTTGCCCCACAAAATCCTTTTTCACTGAAGAGCTTTAGATGAGAACTCATAATTTCCCAGAGAAACCCAGCACATCTGAGAAAAAAATCCTTTCATTGAAAACCTAATTTTTTATTAAATAATAGTTTTGACCAACCCTCCTCCTTCCACATAGCAGATGATTTGGCTGTGTGAATGAGTACCCCTTCTATGTATTATTTATCTAGGATGCCACAAATACCACAAAGAGAACCACAAATGTGCACAATGCATTCTGGAGGTGCAAATCAAAGGGGAAACCACTCAGTGGCTGCAAATTTCAAAGGAATATTAGCCGAGTCCACCTGTTACATACCAACATATTTTAAAAAGTAGGATGACCAACTGAGATGTCTGGGCAAGGTAATTGGAGGAATGTTTGTGGGAGGCACAAAGTACTTTGCTAAACTAATCTGTCACTATAATAAAGTTTGGATGTAGTTAGCGATGAGCAAACATTCTGGATGAGCTGTATTTTCCCAAAGTGATTTGCCCATCTTAAAAAGCTAAGCTAGAATTTAAATGATTTTTTTCTGCCTTTTTTTTTTAATTAAAAAGCTAAACTGTTTCACATTGTGAATACTGTGTCCTGTAAGGGAAGATGTAATGAAATTTTGGTTGGAACATAATACAACCAATCTCTCTCTCTCTCTCCGTCTCCAAAATGACCAAGTGGGTAGTGGGGAGAGCAAACAGGCCACATCAACACTGTCATCAGAATAAAAAAAAATATTTAGTCAGTGTAACAAGAAATGCAGAACTTCCCAGTACTCAGAAAAAGTTTGCGAAAAATAGAATAGATGGTCCCCTATTGATAATAAATGTATGCCTGCCTTTACTTTCTAGCTGATCCAAAAAACTAGTGGTAATAATTGGCAGTGTTTTAAACTGAAAATCCATACCTATTTGTTCTTGCAGTTTGCAGAAGTACACATCATATTGACTGTTTGTGCATAGTTGGTCTAACACACCCTTTGTGCATATATTCACACGTGTGCACACAAACTTGCTAGCAAGATGGCTGAAGTAGATTGATTGTCAAAAGAGAAATTTTGCAAAAGGAAGACCAAAGGTCTGCACATAGTTGTGCACTTATAATGTACATTTTCCACAGTTGCATCAGTAGAACATGTGGTGATGGTTTGTTAAGTAGTGAATAGACATTTGCCTCCACAGTCACCCATTTATACATGTGTTCCTAGTAATTCCACATGCATTTTTGTGATAAGGGCCTACTTTTTGAGTAAAATAAATTTTAAATAAACATTTTGAAATATATGCAATGGCTTAAAATAATTACTGATATTTGTCTCTTGAGTTTCACACATCTTACTGCTGGTACAGTGCTACTAAAATATAATAGCTTCATTGCCTAAGCTATCTTTCAATTACAAGAAAAATCAGATATCTTATCTGCCTTGCAAAAGTGTTACATTTTTCAGGATTCTTGCTTGTTTTTCTACTGCTTTTTGTGATGCCAACTCAACATTTGCTTGAATAGAGCATTAATGCCATTGCAACTATTCCAGTCATCGCCTATGGAGATCCCATTACCATGTAAGCTTACAGTGAAAACATGATTTCTGTGCGAGTGTGTGTTGACCCTCCCCATGCAATACCATTACAACATGAGATTATAAAGGGAAAACAAATTCAGTGACAATCTATATACTATATCTGAGTTGCAATACATAGTCCTGATTAAAATGATCAATGCAAGTTAGTGTCTAAGATTATGTTAAATGTTAGAACAAGATGGGAGGGGAAGAAGGTCACCAAATGTGGTGCAAGTGTATTTGACAATGTTGTATCTTTATAAAACTGAAACATAATACAAGTGGGGATGATATGAAGTCAAGACGAACATGCAATTGATTTGTGGCAAAAGACACAATTGGTTTGTGGTTACAGTATTACCAATATATGAAAACTATGAGAATTATGTAATATGAACCTTTGAAATGCCCAAAATAATCAATTGACCCTATTCAGAGCCAGATGATTTACAACAGTTGAATATCATTGCCCTGATAGCTAGTCAGTGGTTAGTTTGGGCAGCTTACTATGCTGCAGGTGACTGAGGCAGCTTCACCTGACCCCTGACTCTAGACCAATGACTGTGTATCTATACCTTTTCAACACTTCACCCCACACCCGAATACATTAATGATATTTTAATGAAAATAACATCAAACACATAAAATGGCACTTCCAAAACAGTAAAACCACCCTAACAAATGAGGTCAGACCTATTTAAATTCATTAATTTTTAAAATTTCACTAGCTAGGATACTGGTGGGGAGTCAAATATAAGCCTTTAGCAATAGAGCCGGAAAACTCTCTCTGTAGCATATGGTGGGAGACTCTGGTCTCTTTATATGGTAATTAGAATAGTAGTGCCACCAAGCTTTGGGAGGTAAAGGTGATGTGATGTGTTGAGCCATTGATGAATACTCTCTTTTGTTACTCCTTTCTTCTTTTGCTAACCTTGCTCTCTATTGTATGTTTATATTGCTTAAAAACAGATTTGTCAGAAAGTCCTCTCTTTTATGTCTTTGTTCCTGTGAACACGCAGTCAAAAATAGTCCCAGCTCCAAAGAGTTTTCAAACTAAACACACAAGACAGACAAAAGATGTAAGCGTGGGGGGGGGGGGGGAGAGGGGAAGAGTCACAGAGTGCTGAAATGACATGGCAAAGGGGAAATCAGTAAGGCAGTAACAAAGCTGGGATGAAAACCTCAATGTCCTGACTCCCAGGCAGGTACCATAGACATAGACAACATGGGCTAAGGTATAGCACATCTGATTTATTATTCAGAAAGCTAAATTTCATTCTAATAACTCCACAAGTCCTTTTAATCAGTGCTTGAGTCTTTGCGAGCCTTTCTAGTCCGCTCTTACCCAGAATTAAGAAGATTTCAAAATTAAATTTCATTAAATTCTGTTTCAGGGGTATATCCTCATCAGGAATTAATAAAAGACCTGTAAATAAAATTATCACACAGTTTCAAAGTAATCCATAATTCTTATAGTGTAAATGAATAACTTGGGTCCATGTTGTTGTTTTTTTAAAAAGCATTACTAAATAGCCCATGTGATTTGAGTGGCCAAGGCTCCAGCATCTGGTTACATTTTGACATTTCCAAGATGTATCAGTACTGCCTGGAATTGGAATATTTAGCAAAAATATTAGTGATATTATCCCTGGCATGGTCATGCAGTGGATAATCCGGTACCTACATTGCTCATTATCTCCTGGTGCCATACTGCTATCAATCACTTTAAGACATTGGTAAAGCAATAGCATAGAAAACTTTTCCTTCCTTTTTTTCTTGCTCTGAGTTTGGTGGTTGGAAAATTAAGAAATATCTGAATGTGTTCTGGTATATCGTTCAAACATCAGGGAACTTGTCCCATGTCCCAATCTCTTTCCAGAGCTAGAAAAGCTCTTGTTCCTTACCAGTAGTGAACAGACTATTAATATAGGCCTGGAAAGGCATAACCATTCCCTGGCCTGCTCTTCAACAACTTGGTCCTTCAAGGTCCTGACCAACTTCTGCAGATTGTGAGTGTTCCCGCAATTCAGTTGAGTGCCCCTTGACTTCAGGTGTTAAGAAGACAAGACCACTCCTGGAATTGCACAGCACTTCACAGGCTTGAACCCTGACCACCTATAGAATAGATGCACTGGATCAACCAGAGTTGTGACATCAGCGGTTTCCTTTTAATCTTTCTTTGTTCATGCATTTGAAGTCTGTGGACCCTCACACTTTTCTTCTTTTCTGCAGTCAACCCAGGCACAAACTGGAAAACTATTGTCTTATGGTTTTTTTTAAAAAAAGGTGATGTACTCTGGGATAGATGGAAAGCCTGAAGTTACAGTTGGTCCCTGGAAGCCATTCCCCCCCCCCATTCTGAATGGCAACAGCTTCCCCAGTAGCTGTCATTTCAGTTGGGGATTTGGGGGGAGTGAGCGTGTGAGGATGCCCACTGTTTTGAAGGAGACGCCTGCTTGATCATATTGTTGATTTTCAACTTACAAGGAACTAGCTGAGGGTTATAAATATATTCACTAATATGGACCAAGCGACACAATGTATAACCTAGGGCCAATTTTATCCTCAGTTACACTGTGCAGTCCCAGTGCCGCAGAGGTGGGCACCTGCTCTATAGAGCCAAGCTATTACGATCATGAATCAAGACATCACTCCTAGAGCTCCATTCTTTCAACATCGATCTGAAAACAGTTTTCTCCATATACTTCCAAGGGCTTGTTTCCAGGAAGTTCTGTAGCCTACCAGGAAAAGCTGGGACTAATGTGAGAACTCTCTCTCCAGCAGGTCTTGTCTTTTGATGCTAAGCGGCATGATACGGTACAGGAAAGAGAGAAAATGTGATGGAAACTGGAACTTAAATGCTCTCCTTTCTCTCGCTAAAGTTACTGTTATGAGCTTGTCCATATGGGGTAATACACAGTTATTGTTGTGGTTATGAGTCGTATGGGGTAGCGCACAGTAAGCTAGGGAGCGAATTTAAAGCCCACTAACCGTTCAGCACTAATTCCCCATACTCTGACTGCACACTAACTTAGTACACTTCCAAAGTGCCGTGAACTAATGAGCGCTAAGGAACTCTTAGCATTCAGTAAGCATGTCCACAAACAGAGTTAGTACAGAGAGCACACCTCATAGACAACCATTGTCTTCGTTGTACTTGAATGTTTTTACTTCCTTCCACTGGAACAGGACAATTCCTTTATTTGTATTTGCACAACAGTCTCAGATGGTGTTCTCCTATAATAGGACGGGAGCAGGTATTGATTCCTCTTTAGATGTGTCTTCGTCTGCACCAAAGTATGTATGTTTTAGCCACATGATCATGAGAGAAATGAGGTTTCACCTCATTATTCACACTCTTGCTGGCCTCACTATACAGTAGTGCTGCTTTTCTCACTCTCCTGTTATTTGAATCTTGTCCCCTGCTAAGTGCTGTCAAGTGAAGACTGATCCTCTCTTTTTTGTTACTGAGCTGCAATGTCCAGGGCCACACTGACGCCCTGTAATTATGTACCCTACAAGCAAGTATCTACAGATACATGTCTACTGGGGAAGGCCCTTATACAAAACTATGCACAGATATTTAGCTGAGCTAGTCTTGTGTCATTCTGATTTTGCACTTTTAAGCAAATATTATTTCCAAGATGCATGTGATGTGTACAATAAATGTATTATTTCTTACTAGTGGGTAAAAGTTGTTTCTTAGGCTGGATAGCTTCTAGGCTATGTCTACACTTGCAAGTTAGTTCGAATTAAGGAAGCTTAATTCGAACTAATTTAAGCCTTAGCCACACTAGGCTTTCATTAGTTCGAATTAAGGGCTTCCTTAATTCGAACTAATAAATTTGATTGCTTAATTCAAACTAGCCCTTAATTCAAAATAGTTAGTTCGAATTAAGTCAATGTGGCCATATTGGTTCGAACTAACTGCTGAGTTCGAACTAATTGGCAGATTGACCTTCATGCAACTAATTCGAACTAAGCAAGTGCCCTGCATGGACATAGCTAATTTGAACTAGCATTCTAGTGGAGCCATGCTAGTTCAAATTAAGTTAATTCGAACTAACTAAAATTAGTTGGAATTAGTTAGTTCAAATTAACTAATTCGAACTAGCTTTTGTAAGTGTAGACATAGCTCTAGTGTAGAAGATGCAAGTTGTAGCATCTCAGTGGCTAACGTTGACTTATACGGTGAAAGATGGACGTAATGATTATAGGTTGGTCTCACCCCATAAGGTATATTGCTGCAAACACATTGACAGGAAGATGTATGTTTGCAGATCAGAACAAGGCTCGACATGTTGGAATTAAAAAATCGCTTATGGAAAATCACATATGTAAGTATTAAAATGTGTGAATAAAGTCACTAAACTTTTACTGTGTGAGAATCCTAAAGTACATTGGATCAACCTCCAATGTGTTCTAATACAGTGTTGAAATACATCCTGAAATTTAGTAAATAAACTACTGCTGAACCTGTCATCAGTAAATACATTGATGGGCTTTTGGCTAAGGCACTGAAGTGAATACAGGAATTGATGTTCAATTCCTTGTTCTGCTCTGTGACCTTGGGCAAATTGTTTAATCCCCAGTTCCCAAACTGTACTTCCGTTCTCCCACTCTTGGTCTGTCTTGTCCATTTAGATTGCAGGCACTTTGGGGCAGGAGCTATGGCTAACAATGTGTTTGTACCGTGACAATCATAAATGCTCCCCAATGTTATTTGGGCCTCTAGGTGCTAATCCAAGGAGGAGATAATTTCCCATATGTTATGGGAGAATTTGGTCAGATAACTACCAGTAGCATTAAACAATGAAATTTCTAGCACTAGTCTGGATACATACAATCCTCTTGTCAGAAATGGCCCTCCTTTATGAAAATAAAAAAATCTACATTTTCTTTAAGGTTTCATCTCCATGGTGCTTGTGAGATTTTTGAGTATGCTTTGTTGTTAAATGCTTCTACTAAAGGCTGACCTCCTTCTTTCTTGTAGTGAATTAAAAAAAGAAGAAGCTGAATGCCATAAAGGACAGCTCTAGTGAAAGTTTTTAGATAAAGCTACAGTCATTTTAATTAATAAAATGGTTGACGCGGTTGTGATTTCTTCTGCACGGCCTACTCAGTAGCTCATACACCACGAGTCTCCGCTCGCACCGGCTAACACGGAGGCAGTATGGGACAGGCGGTGAGAGACAGAACAGGGCAGCTGCAAATGAAAATCACCCTGGGGAGGGTTACAACTAGATAAAGTTTTCGACAATAAGATTCCAGAGACTGCTGACTGGAGGAAAGCTCAATATTTTAGTCTCAGTACAAATTTGCTTCAGTCTTATACAACTCCCATGCAGCAGCCTCCACAGCTGCATGCTGTAAACAACAAACAAATCTATTTCCATCAGCCCTGCTGATGCTATGAGAAAAGTGCCTGAGCATAAGACATGCACAGATGTAGAGTCTCACCTGAGCCGAATGCTGCCCTCCATTTGGCCCCTCTAACTTAATATCGTTGTTTCAAAGTTATTGGTCTCCTGATAGAGAGCTGGCTCAATGCAGAGCCTCTTCTTCCAGCTAATCTGACAACTCCGATCCAAGAAGCATCAAGGGCCCAATTAAGAAGACACATCTTATCAAGGAGCTTATTTTGCATAACAGAATACAAATGACGAATAAAAATTTAATGTTTAATAACTTAGTACAAAGAGGGCTGTTGATATAGAATGCCTGGAATTTTTATGGCGGCTGTCAGATTTGTGATAAAACTGTTATATAGGAACACTTGGCAAAAAACAGCGTAGAATTTTTCAGTAATGGTTTGTGCATGATATTGCATTAATTCTTGATAGGAAAGTAACTGTAAGCCTGGGAATCCACCAGTTTAAGTTTCAGTTTAAGATGCTTTTTTTTTTTAATTGAAGGGAATCTAAATATATTTTAATGAAGAGTTAGCTGAAAGGATATTTGGTACTTCATAAATGTGTTTTTATGTTTGCTGAAGTCCAGAAATTATAGGAAAATCATTATAATTCCTCTGGGTTCAAAGCAACTTTGTCAGTTTCAGTGATATGCCTTCAGTTTGCTGGTAGCCATTACTAATGGATCATAGGGAGCTGGATTGAGGAGAAAGTGTAGGTTATCTATAAACCTTTGCCCTGGCTGACTAGTGGCATTTCTTCCGTTTATTTATATTGCATACCGATAGAGCTCTTCTTAGAGAGCAAAGGAGAATAACTTATATGAAATTTTACTTGCCAATGTTGCAATTTGTATATCAAAGCTTATCCGTGCTAAAGAAAAAAAAATTGGATTGTTTCTGTGATTTCAGTTCCAATTCTAAGTCATAGCTATTGTGTGTTGCAGTGACCAGGTAGGCTGTGTATGCCTAAATAATTATCACAAAGTTATTGCAAGCTCTGTGGCAAGCTGGATTCACTGTGAATACATCACAATGAATCAGAAACACCGTTTCAAATGACCTTCTAACCATTTTCATGAGTCTGATGCTGTTGCACAGGTTTGGGACTCTTGTTTCATATTCCAGTGAGGTTGCCATAAGTTCCTAACCTTTTCTTTAAAAAAAAAAAAAAAATCTAGATATCAAAGTGTAGAAATTAAGTCATCTTTACCAGTACACTTTATTTTAAGTGTCCATTAAATAATGCTAAACTAATGCTGAAATAGAGTGGAACTCTTTTAGAAGTACATATCAAATCCATATGAATACTAAATGAATTTCTTATTCACTCCATTCTATTGTATTAGTGTTATTGCAATGAATACTAAATGAATTCCTAATGATTTGACACTTAAAATAAAGTGTTACCCCTATACAATACTCATCAAACTTTAAGGACAAATTGAGACTAAAGAAAAATGATGTAGCGGTGGGGAAAAATGTTGAAACATATAGCTGAGACTATTGAAAGGTATAATTTATTTGATGATGCTAATATTCAGATGCAATCTTCTATTAGAATTAATACTTCAGGAGTGGACCCTCATATGGAGGATTTGTTGCAGAAATAAAATCTCTCAGTAACAGTTTCATTGTTCCATCATTATGAACTCATTTGGTATTCACTGTAATAGCACTAATCATAATGAATTTGTTTGATATTCATGTGGCTCTCACATGCATTAACATAGGCTTTCTGTTGTAATTCAACACCCAACAAGCATTAGTTAATGCAGACTTTGGGTTAGAAATGGACGAGTATTCTGCAAGCTGTGTTTTCTTTTCAGTTTTTATAAACAGTTAAAGGCATTTTTCTCTGACTGATGCCTGATTCATTCTTTCTTTGATGCATTATTTTAAACTGGAGAAACCATTGGAATGTCCCACACTGGCTTTTCCAGATGAAAATAGGTGTGTGCCATTTTATATACTGGGCAGCAAGCCAGAATTTTATCACCCAGGCACATTACCTCATTTTCCCCATGGCACTGGTGAGCCCTGGCACTTCCCAATGCTGGCAGTAGGATAAAAACTGAGGAATCGCAACTCCTGGTGTTAAAGGGGTTTTGTGTTTTATTCAAACGAACACCACTGCTTCCCTGAGAAAGTGGTATTGGGCTATGTTTATTTTGCAGAAATGAACTCCAGTCTTTTCTCAATGGAAATAATTCAACACCCTACTGTAGCAGTGGTTGGGCAAGTATTGCAAGCTCTCCTAAACTAGGGAACAAAGCAGTTTTTCGGTAGTTCTTACCCACAGTAACTTGAAATGGTTCTGATCTTCAGCACTTACAGGCTGCCTGATATATGTGATTATGTTATTCATTCTATTTGACTTTCCCTACGTATTAAACCTCATGTTAACTATGTTAGTAATCTCTTTAAGATGCTCAAAAAGCAATGGCTATACATATTTTTGATCTGCAAATAGTTTTAATGAGTACTGTAATAATCTTCGTTTATATACGAATAGTCCACAATACCATGGACTAGATCCCCAGCTAATACAATTGGATTCAACTCGTGTTGCCAATGAACCTACACATAAATACACCAGCACCTGCCTCAAAGTCCATTGGAGTCAGTGGAAAACTCTATTGAACTCAGTGGGTTTTTGTATTAGGCCACAGCTGAGAATGTAGTCCTATATCTAAAAACAGTAATAGCAAAGCTTATTGCACCATTATTATTACTACAGAGTTTTGAAATATGTTTATAATGACAAAAATAATTGGGAAGATAGAGCGGTGGCCCCAACTGTTCTATCAATGACATGAATGCTATTACCCCAGAACCATAAGGCTGGAACTTACGAAATACAGTAGCTGGTGATTCGGTTAGGTAGGTTATAAAATTCATTTTGTCATAATTTAGCAGGTATCAGATGCAGGTGCTCATCCCCTCATCTCATTATCTGATAAACTGGAGTTGGAAGTGGATGAGGAGGAAAAGAGCTGGGGAATGAGGTTGGTGTTTCTAACATCTGGTACAGTGACGACACAACCCTCTCTTCCCCACCATGTTAACTTTCATATCAGGGGAGAGAGAGGGAATTCCAGCAACATTGTTGGGATCAAGTTAATGGGGTGGAAAGCTGATGGCAGCCTCACACCAGGTGGAACAGTGAGATGGAAGGTTAATGGTACGCTTCTACCAGGTGTTACATATTACGAAGGAAGGATGACCTGCCTAGGATGAGTTGTTTCCAGATAGCTCACAGATGTGTTACTTAATTAAGTTGTGGCAGACTTAAACCACATTTCTTGTGCCTTGTCTTTCTTCCTGCATCTCCAGGACAAAAGGTGTTCTCTTGCTCCAAAATCCCAATCTGGATTCTGGTAGTTTGGGTGAGACGGGATCTCTCCTTATCACTAAGTCAAATCTTTCTGCTTTTGGGCAGAATTTATCAGGACTTCTAGACGCCTCAGAAAATTGTAAACTATGTTTGATCATGAAAGCTGCACCTGCTAAGACCACTATAATTAAGGGTCTTTCAGAATTTCCATTCCATTCCTTCTGTTTTTAGAAGTTTATAACTCAAGTGTAAAAATCAAATTCAGGTTAAAGGTTAATATAAGCGGTGAAGTGGCGAAAGGTGGATCTGCAAAAGAGGTACCTGCATCCACTGCACCCACACCATCGCATGTGAAGATTCAAATTGTCATTTGTAACCACAGATTCAGATACATGATTTTACCCAATTTTTATCCACAAATGCTGCTTTGTGTGCACAAATTGGAGATCTGTCAGTAGCCAGAAATGGAAGTGCATTTTTGCACCAACAGTGTGTCTAGGGCTGAAAATGTGACCCACATGATTATAGTCAGAAAGGTGTTTTTCTATCTCTTTCTTTCTTTAACAACTTTTAAAGGAATCTATTGTATTCCTTTCACAATGAAGAGACAAAAGGAGAATGTTCTTCTTTGTGCAGCTTCTAACTTAAACATATTTCTTTTTTAAACTAAAATATTTATGACAATTAGCCTATAATGTGAACTAATGCCTTTGGATATAGGAAAAAAAAAGGTAAGACATTAAAACAACAAGCTACTTCATACTATTCTTTGCTAACAAGCAAATATAGTATTGATTTCAATGGGGGGGGGGGGGGTGGGGGCTAGAGGTGCCAGTCTACTGGAGGCTGCCTGTGATAATGCTTTCTCCCATTACTTCACTATTACCTAAGGAGAATGTATGTCATGTCTATGTCTGCTGAAACACCATGGCACAGATTTGTGTACAGAATACTCCTAAATCTGAATTTGCTAGTTTTATAGGTTTGTCAGATCTTTAATAGTATTTAGCTTGCTTGTTGTGGTGATAGATAGGTACTAAGTATGTTATAAAAACTAGCTTGTGTCTGAAAGTTGGGCTGTGAAGCTATCACCCAGGCATAGGGTGTCTGTGATTTTATAACCAGCTTACAAGTCACTTTCATGGGTTCTGACATCATCTGGAACTTTTAAGCCAACAGTTATGCTATACATGCTAGGTGTTGCTTGATTCATATTGTTATGTATGTATACATCAATATATATTTAATGTCTTTTGAAGAAACAGAGTTGAGAGCGTTCCTTGCTTTAGCTTTAAAAATAAAGACCACGGCCTTCAACAGTGCCTGACCTATCAGGAGTTCATAATGAAAACGAATGTTCATTTTTTCTTTAAAAGTGTCTCAAGCTAAATGATACTGACGCTTTCAATTTTTAACATCATAATCAATAAAAGCTGCTTATGCACACTTTGCAAAACCATCAGTTTAGAAGTTTGAAAAAAAATCTGCATATGGCTGCAGCTTGCTGACTGAAAAGCTCTAGCACTAAATCTTCTGAGTTAAAGTTTTACTGGTGTGTTATGAGTAAAAATGCCTTGTCAGCCATCTGCCAGTTTTTCTCCTAACATCCATATTTTCAACCCTTGCTAAACATTGGGAGCATTTGGCCACAAGAGGCCAGCTCTACAATTAAACAGCCGAGTTCTGCAGGAGAAGCAAGGGCATGTCAAAATAGAACTGTCTGTTATTAATTTTAAAAGTCCATAAAGGAAAGCTATGACCCTGTCAGGGTGATGGACTGGCCGTTAAATGTATTATAAACTGTTAACTCTCAGAGACACAAAAGAAAAGGAACTGAAAAACAATGCAGCAGTGTCAAAAGCTTCAATAAATGCTAATCATGGTAGATTAATCAGCCTCTAATTCCACTGATCCAAAAAGGTTAGAGAGTCAATTGTGTAAAATTAGCTCTTTCTCATGTGTCCCTTTGCATTTGGAGAATCTGTCTGTTCATCTGCATCTTGTGTCATGTTTACAAAGAATTCAGTTCATTCGCTCTTAAAATATAAAGTCAGATATGAGGAAGATGATTCCATTGCCTTTTCCTGCTTAAAGCAGTACTGTGAAGATTATTTTGTATTGTAAAGAAGCTTTTTTTGTATGAGTTTAGGATGCACATGCATTAATTGTTTTAACCAGTATTTAAAAGTTCTGAAACTTAGCAAATGAAAAAACAAAACAAACAAACAGGAGAAGTGAGTGACTATGCAAAACACTTGGGCAAATAAAGCAGGAGATAAGAAAGCATTTTAACCAGAGCTATGTGAAACAAACCCCAGACCCTGCCAAAACTCACCTGGTTTCCTTAGGAATCCAGCACTCAGTGCAGGCAGACTTATCATTGTTTGCTAAGTCTGGCTTCATTTTTTTCCCAGTGAACACAGCCTGGGTTTTAGCGCACATCAAGTAACAGATATTAAGTCATGTTACTTAATGCATGATTAGAAGTCACCTAGCTACTCCAGTGAAGAGTGAGGTAAAAACCCAATAGAGATAGGAAAGAATCACACTCTGCTTTATGAGAACTGTACTGATCTGAGTGGAGTAACATCACCCCCAATGTTTGTACTTCCTGAGCATCGACACACTACATGTTGCATTCCCAGGGCCCTATGCCAGCTTGCACTGGTTTCAGTAAGTTCTCTGATGTCAGTCTCTTCTCTTGCTGTTTGAACGTCTTGGTCAGGGGACGTCACCTGCATTTTGCACATGTGCTTCTTGTTGGTTCCAGGAAGGGCATTATGGGTTGGAAAGGACTTAGTAAAAAATTGAACATCATATGATGATGTCACAGCTCAGGTCAGCTGAACCTGTATTTCCCCTTGGAGATCCAGTGAGGGCATCCACCCTCAGGCTTCCAGCTCTTTTGTTCCTCACCTTTCCTGGAGAGAGATCTGTGTCTCCCTCCTTCTGGACCAGGGAACTTCCCGGCTGACCATTGCCTTTCACTCTGTTATCTCCAGCAAAAGTCAAGCTGTCTAAGCAAGCTTTGCCTGCCTTCTCTTCACAGGGCAGGTCTACACCCCAGCAGGATTTCAGCAGCAGTCGAAGAGAGAAACGCAAAGTACTCTTAAAATACCCTCCATATCTCCCTTTGACTGCCTACCGCCTACTTACCTCAGTGTCTTCAGTGTGCTGAGTGGAAGGAAAATGCCCTTGCTTCCACTCAGCTCTATTCTAATTGCTGTAGTGTTTTTCAGCAATTGACTTCCTGATCAGCTGAGCAGGTATTCACAGACCCAATCAGTCGATTGGGAAAACTGATCTGACAGTGTCAGTGAAGACTAGCCCAGAGACTGCTAAAAGTGTAACTGCCTGCAGTTATAACATACCACACAGCATTTCTGGTGTCAGTCTATTGATTCTTAAGAAAAAAACACTACAAATAAAACATTAAAAACAATAAAAGAGCCAACATGCATGATAATAAGCTCACCAAGATCACCCCAACATAAACATGGGCTCTGGAAAGAGTAGTCCTTCAAAACCCCCTGTGGTTTAAAGTTCATCACAGCTTCAGCTCAGAACAGGTACACAGTCATATGGGGCCTTAGCAGGCAAAGTCCTTCTAACCCTTCTCTAAAGACAGGAATGTTCTGTGGACTAAATCTGTTAGCTGGATCTGGAAGAAGGCCCCAAGCCTGGATAAAACTGGGCTATTTATCCCCAAAATCCTCTTTTGTCTCTTGGTCCCTGGAGAATCCAATTTGAACTAGTATATGTGAACTTTTCCAGGGGGTGGCTTGAAATGGACTGATAACCAGTGGAATCATATTAGCAGTCTCTTCTCCTCAAGGAACTCCATACAATTCCACAATAGCGTGTACACA
>ML685783.1:12853535-12886035 GCA_007922175.1 Pelusios castaneus
TCAAAGCGTCTGACGAAGTGGGATTTTCTCCCACGAAACCTCATGCGATTAATAAATCTGTTAGTCTTTAAAAGTGCCACAAGACTCTTTTGTCTTATTTCAATAAAGTTTAACTTAAATCAGTCACATTTATATCTTAATGCCATAAGGTTTGTCCAGGATATTGTCCGTCTGTCACACGTGATTCTTCCATAAAAATCAAGGAAAATTTGGCAGTTTGGTGTGAGTTTTGTTTCCAGATCCATTTTGTTCAAAAACCAGCTGTAAAGCTCAGGAAAAGAGAGAGAATTTATGAAAACATGAAAAACATTAAGGTGAAGCCCTTGCAAAATAGAAGGAAACAGAGAATTACAACGCTCTAATTTTCAGGTGACCCACAAGGTTCGTGTACACTAATGAAGCTTTAAGAGATGTGGACATATACTATTGAGGTTAACAAGATAACTAAGATTCCATATAACAATAAACAATCAAGAAATATTTTTAGAGAGAGTAAAGTGTACATATATGTGGCACAGTGAAGTAGAGGGGCTGTCAGCAATATTTCTCTGAGTGTACATCTTTTGTACTGTAGAGAAGAGTACTACAGCAAGATTTGAATATTGTAAATCTGCCATCTCCCTTTTCTGTCAATCAGATCCTTCCAATTTTGAACATGCCAAGCTGAACTATGTTAACTTCTTTGGCACAGAAAAGTGAATCCAGTGAAATTTATATATTCACTGGTTTCATGAAAATGAGAAAATTCTGTCTATTTGCTAGAACAGCTTTGGGCTAGGTTTCAATGGCTGCATTTCATCTGTGCAATTTCCCTCCCCACAACTGTTATGATGTGAAAAGTGCCCTAGGCCAGGGATTTGTAGGCCCAAGTCCACTAAAATTAATTGTAATTAGGAGGGGGGAAAACCCTCCACCACCTTCTGGTGTATTTTATCCACCAGTCATATGATACATTCCAGTCCTACCCACTCCTTTTCAGCTAGTGTGTATAATTTGATCCTACCTGATCATTCCTTTTTTGCAATGTAATCCCACCGGTTAGAAAATATACTAGACAGCTGATGTAATCTATTCCTGTCACAGTGATTTTCAAATCAGGACTATAATAAGCTTTGTGTTACTATTCCGCTGCCATAAAGTTTGTATTTTAATACAGTCTAAAGGACATGAACGTTGTTCCTTTTGTCTGAAACAGCCTCACAAAATGGATGTTTTCTTGGGCCTATGCTTAAACTCTGCTGTGTGACTGAGTGAAAGATAGTTTTTGCCCTGTGTAGTGAGAGGAGACAGAAGAGTTCGCAGTCCAAGCAATTTTTGCTGGCAGTTCTATTATAAAAAGTTCTCATGTGATAAACTTTCTAACCGAAGAGAACTGGAAGTGGATTCCTGCCCAAAAGTGCAGACCTGGGTCTGAACTTCCCTAAAGTTCTGTGGTGTTTGGATCTGGTATGATGTTCATCTCATTGCAGAGATACGGCTGTCTGTAAAGTTCGGCTCAGAATCCATTCTTTCATAATATTTAGGGTGATGTTCAGATCCACACGCTCACAACTAGCAACTTACAATAGTAGAAGCACTTCATCATCTTCCTGCATTATAAATGTAATTATCCTGGTAATAAGTAATGTTTTCATCTAGCAAATGAGCCATATTTAGTAGAAACTCATCAGCACTTTGATCTCATCAGTACTGCAGTGTACAACGGCTATGGGGGAATTGGAGAGCTCTGATTCCATGGCATTCATCACTTCTCAGGAAACTATTAGGGCTTTCATGCTCTTTAAGAACTTAGAAGCTAAGCAGCATCAAAGCCCAGTCTAGCTTTGGATGAAACTCCTCCATGAAATACCTAGATGATCCTGGAAGGTGTGAGGAACATTCAGTGGGTTGTATGCTTCTTTCTGAGTCAACACTGAGCAAATGACCATGCTTGGGGTTTGAGGAAGCACAGTACTGCTGAGAGTGATCTCTGAGCTGAGGTGCAAAACAGAATTTCTTTCTCTTTGCAGTGAACCTCAGCACCCTAGCCACATATCACTCCATTCTGCTAACTACACTTTCAAATGAGTAAAGTTCTTCCTCTCCTGACATAAACTGTTCAGTCATGTTGCTGTGTGCTAGGAAAAGAACAGCTACATACCAGCAAGGGCGAAAGAGATCCTTTACTTCTTTCACAAGGTGCTGTGAACTTGAATGAATTAATTCATATTTGCAAGCACACTTCAAGCCAAAACATGCCTCTTCAGAGGAAGATATACAAGGGAAGAAAAGGAGATGAAGCAACTTTAGTGGCAATGATTGGAGACGTTTTGTAAGCCAGGCAAGACTGAGCAGGATTCTCCATTTTTCTTGGAACCTTGGGCCATCATTTGCACAGTGCAAAGTCATTCTAAAATACTACCAAATCAGAATGGCATTTTGCACTGGTGTAAGTGATTACATGAGGTGTAGCAAGGAGAGTGAACCCTACGGGCTCCTAGGAGGGAAAGTACTAGTAGCTGCCCTCACTCTAGCCCCGCCAATGCATGAATTAGTGGGTCAGTATGTGGGCAGGGCTGTCTGAATCATGCCTCTAACTCCTTGCTGGCAGCTCTAACTGTCCTGTGCCCCCTCCTCCCCAGCCCGAATGCATGTGCGTGCACACATACACACACACACACGCAAACTCATCACCATAACATGCACTAAGGCCCAGCTTTACTTTAAATTAAAGAGCTTGCTATGGTTTCCATGGCTCTTCTTACTTTATCAAAGGCAAAATGTGGCAAGAACAGAAGAAGTCCCAGTGTTCTGTTTTATTTCCATAGCTCAGGCAACTTCCAACCACAAATCATAAACAGGCTCTGTGAATGCCAAGATGTAAGACATATTTTATATTACATATAGCTCTATATGTTTCTGAATTGATTCTTATAAAATAATTGATCTTTTGCTGTGGAAAGAAACTAAGAAAAGAGATGAATATTGCTCTGAAAATACTTCAGTGGATTGGAGGGTAGGGTGATGTTAAGTGGTAAGAGGCTTTATTTACCTTTTCTCTGCCCTAGAGTGTAAGATTTTCCATTCCATGTAGAATGTTTCCAGTAGAAAATTACTTAAGTTTTTCTTAACACAAAATCCTGCCCTTCAACACTGACATAATGTTAGCTGTTGACAAGATATAGAATCTCCTTAGAGTGCCTTGGATTTCTCAAAACCAGAAAAATTCTCAGTGACAAATTTCTAACTTGCATAAATTTCAATTTAGTTATACTGGTTTATACTAGCTGATGATTTGGCTCTTGATTTTGTATTGTTCCATTCCTTTCTCACCTCTTTATAGGAGTTTTCTTGGTGTTTGTCCAGTAAGAGGGAGAGATTGCGTTGTAGAATTGGCTTCTGTTGAGCCTTGTTATTACATCAAATTTAGTGGTGGGTGATTTCTTTTTTTGTTTGTAGCTATAATATTTTGTTGATCAATGACAAATGACAAATGAAAAAGTATAAAAGGTATAGAGTATGCATTGTATTTCCTGTAACATTTAATAATCACTGTAAAATGCTGACATATTGATTCTACTTACAAATCTGTAGAAAAATTTAGAAAATACAGCTAACTACTTAATTCACTTGCATAGCTCAAGTTATACACCTCAACAATGTAGTAAAATATATGAACATGTTAATATATCATGGTTCAGATTCTGCTTTAAGTTTTGTTGGTGTAAATCCAAAATAACTTCATTGACTTCAGTGGAGTAAATTGGATCTTAATTCAGTTATAATTCAATGACCACCTCATTTACAACTGGTATATCTGAAACCAGACTCAATCCAATCTCTCTCTATCAACCGACATAAACCAGATGTTCACAATTTTTTCCATAGGATGAACCATGTCTTAACAAATACATTTATGTCATTGACACTTCCCTTCCCATTTACGGTCACTAGAACAACCATCCCTCACAAATCATAAAGACCATTTCCACTCCCATTTGCAATCAAATAATGTCCCGTGGGCAATAGTAGCAATTGTTTAGCTGGGGAAGTAGTATTAGGAAGGTATTTAATGTATTTTTAACTATCTTCCAATACAATTTGGCAGCTGGAAACCAGGTGGAGGGTTACCATTATGAGCTTGATCTTACACTTATTAAAATCACTGGGAATGTTCCTGTTGATTTTAATGGTGCAGGATGATGGCCATGTGACCATCTAGCTCTCCACATTCAGCCAGCAAGTTGGCCTAGCACAGTGAGTTCCTGCTCCGTAACTACAGCTTCACAGCTGCAACCTAAAACTGGGAAATACTGTTTTGGTTTGGAAAGGTGAAGATTCTCTCACTATTCAACGAGTTAGCTAGTATTTGTTTAATTTCTTTATACGCTATTATATGAAGACATATATATTTCTTTTCCTGTTTCTTGTAGAAAAATACAACAAAACCTGAATATTTGATAATGTATGGAATTTACACACACGATTCTTTACAAATTCATGAAGATAACCACAAGAAAGTCTGCAGAGAGAGATGTATTTATATTCTTTGGAGACCTGTGTTCCTATTATAAAGCATGCCCAACGGAAGTCTTTAAATTAAAATTATTTTTTTTAAGCTTGAGTCTAAAACTTCACAGAAATGATAGTTCACCTGCACAATGTGATTCCCATTGGGAAATGGGATGCATTTTCAGACACAGGTGATTTCTACGTCAATAATAAAGAAGTGTTTATTTTCAAGGAAGAAGAGAGATCCAGTTTTGATGTAGGACCCATTTGTATGTGCTCTGAATCACCCATTGAAGAATTATTGATCTTCACTCAGATTAAGTTGAACATTATTTTTCTTCCCAAGGCTTCATGTATTCTAAACACAGACTAAGGACTGCACTCATCTGGGATATTTTGTACCTGATGATTCCATAATATGGACTGCTGTAGATGCAGATGACATCTGTGTGTAATAGCAACATGGTGGTTTTATGAAAGCTTTTACAGCATGTCCTTCTATTGAGCTTTATGTGGGACTTCCTATTGACTCCAGCGTTATGTCTGTGCCCAAAGATTCAATTTGAACCTATGCTCTCTGGGAAAAAGACCTGACCAGCCTTAAGATTACAAATGTTCAAGTTCCTCTTCATTCATTGTGGAAAGCTCAGTTACAAAGGTAACACACTTTTTTAATGAACTTTATGATATATTCTTACTATTACTTTGCCATCCACATTCTTTAAACAATAATCTGGCTGCCATTCTGCCATCTCCTAGTCTCACCCAACACACACACACACAATTACAAAAATGTTTTTCTTTAAATTCTGTGGATTTAAATGTTGTGAATTTCCCAAATAAATTTTGTGAATTTCCCGAAACTTTTTCCTAGCACCAGGCCTTGGAGGAGGCTTCCAGGAAGGTGATTTTAGATAATTATTTCAGATGGATTCATAAAATGCAAAAGGCAAAACAATCATTCATAATAAATAGCTTACATATTTGTCATTTTAAGGGTACATTTCCAATTTTCATCACTATCAAAAATGCAACTTCATCTAACCAATTAGAGGCATCTTCTGCATTATAAATGTGCAACTGCTTTCATGACACTAAACAGCTGCTTATACAAAGAACTGTGCAAAACAATATTAAAAAACACCAGTCTCTTTGAAGAGGGATTTTTTAAAAAAATCAAAAACCACCCAGTAATGCTCCCACTCCCTTGCCAAGCTCCAGCCAACGAACAGTTAAAATTATGAGGACGGTAATTCCATCACGCTATTAATGTCCTGCAGTTCAGCTGTGACTGTGTTCTGTTCACTTGGTTTTCCCCTTCAAGTGCTGTTCTGTTTTTAAAGCTGCTTTGAAGGAATGCTCTCCAGTGGACTGCAGCCTGTCACTGCTCCCTGTCATGTGTCCGATAATTAAAATCTGACTGATTTACTGACTGGCATCAACCATCACAGCTCAAGAGTTAGATGATGTTCATCCTTCCCAAGGCTAAATTTACTTGGTGAAAAGGGGCCGCTTGCTTCCAGCCGGAGCTGTCATTCAGCTGCCGTGGAAACCATAAAGATAGCTAACAGAGCCCCAGCCAGCAGTCTTTAGTTTATTTTATTCTAATATTTATTGCCACCCAGAAAATGAACATAATACAGACAAGTTAGTGAGAGGACTGCATCAGTGATTTGTGAGGCTGGTGTGGAGTGAGATCAAAACACTCCTGCAGTATTGAAATAAAATAGAACAGCGGTGTTTCCCAAAATATGGCAGGGCTGGAGCTGTGTTTATATTAACCCTAATGGGGCACAATTTATTATTGCATTTTTAAGTAGATGTTCTCTTGGAGAAAGATTATTTTTTAAAAACACCCACTGTGCAGGCAGTGCGATCAATAGTCAGACAGACAGACTGACCGACCGACCATCAAGACACCCAATGTGAATAATCTAGTGGTACTAATGGAACCACCAGGATCTATCAGAAACAGCAACTTGGATAGCTCAGGGTAATGGTATCAATCCCAGTGGTGGAACAAGATATTTACAAAAAAATTTTAAAAGTTCCAAAGGGGTAGCCGAGTTAGTCTAGTTCAGCAAAACAAACAAGGAGTCCACTGGCACTTTTAAAGACTAACAAACAAACAAGGAGCTTTCATGGGAGAAAATCCCACTTCATCAGACACTTTGAAGATGGAGAAAAAAATTTAAACTGTGTTGAGCAAGCCCCCTGCAGGCTCACTGATTCACACTCCTTGGCCTTTAGGATTGTGTCCTGCCTGTCTTGTTCTTTCCAGCTTATTTCTTATCTCAAGAAGGGTGTGAGTTGCTAGCAAGCTCCAGCCCTCTGCCCCACTAACAGCTTCACCCCAACCTGAAGCACAGCAGGAGATAGTTCTGGCCCAATTTCCAAAGCAGTCTTTCTCCATCCTTAAAAAAAATCAAAACCAAAAAAAAGATTTTGGTCCACATCTCTCATTTTTCTGTGCTCTCAACTACAGTACTTGTCATCTTCTGTTACACATAAATAAAGCAGAACCTTAAACACGTACTGCCTGGTAAGAAACTCAAATACCTTTCCAGCATGGACAAAATTAATCATACATACTATTTACAGTACTAAACAAAACAATTATAACATCATATATACTCAGTTGAACAAACAAAGTGACAGTGCTTTTAGGAAACATAAAAAGCAAATTAAAAGCCACATCAAGAAAGGTGAACTTCCATGAGTCTGGATACGCTATTAAATTCAGGTACAATTTAGCACCAATGTTCTGGGAACATCATCTCATCTAGAAGGGTGCGTCTACACTTAAAAATTAAGTCGACTTAAGCTTGCTTACGTCGACTTAATTAACTCTGCGTCTACACTACACTTTCCTTAAGTCAACTTAAGCAGCTGCTTAAGTCGACTTAAGGAAAAATTAAGTCGACTTTATAAAACCTAGTTTTAAGTTGACTTTGCTGGCTAAGTCGACTTTAGAAAGTCGACTTAGCCAGTGTGGATGTGGAGTAGCCCTAAGTCAACTTTAAGTCAACTTAGGGGGCTCCAGGGCTTTCCACCCTGCCAGGGTGGTTGGCACAACCACAGCCTGGCGTACCCCCCCAAAGGGCAAGGCAGAGCCGTGCCCCCCCTGCCCCGATGCCCTGCCCGGATCCCTGTCAAGCGCAGCCCCCCTTGGCCCAAGGTCCAATGGGGCAAATGCGGGGCCCCCTGGCACTTGGCAAGGGGGGCCCCCCCCCCCGCCACGCCACTGTGGACCTGTCCAAGGTCCACCTAGCCCCCACAAGTCGACCTAGGCATCCAGTGTGGGCGCTCGAGGTCGTTTTTGTAGGGTCCCCTTTAAGTCGACTTAAAATTTGAGTGCGGACATGCTAAGTCGACTTAACAAAGTCGACTTTGTTAAGTTGACTTACCTAAGTCGACTTAAATTAACAAGTGTAGACATAGCTGAAGAGAAAGACTTACAAGGCCTGATACACCATCACCTTATTCCAGATTTGCCCTGCCATAACACCACTTCTTACTATGGAGTTACTGTTGTATATGCTTGGAGAAATGCAGCAGTGAATGCAGCTCCAGAGAGTGACATTTTCAAAAATAGCAGCATGTAAAATAACAAAAGAAGCCCGTATTTGCAATTAATTGCACAAGCAGTTAGTCATTTGCTGGTGCAATTTTCCATTTGTGCATTCAAATGTGGGTGCATGTGGAGAAACCAACCTCAGCCTCTACTTTTTGAAAATCTGGCCATTTTGCATCTGAGTTTTGGAGGGTTAAAAGTGTGCACAGAACAAAGAGGAGACAAGGCTTGTCTTCAGAGTGTTTATGAACAGAAAACCAATCCTGCAACTTGTTATGCAGATGAATCGTAGGACTAATCACATGAGTAAGAATTTCCATATTGATTTGGTGACTGAGCCTGCACATGCAGTGCGCCATCTCACAGAGAGGGGAAATACCCTCATTAAAAAGTCACAATAGAATTCCACAGTAATGGTCCAAATTAAGGATACTTTAGTGAGAGAGGTTACTACTGAAGACCACTCTGATATATATTTTTAAAAGACGTACGTAAGGCATTTTTGTGTGTCAAAGACATTTCTTTGTTAAGGCAAGTAGACGTCATAGGCTGCCAATTCAGAACTGCAGCCTAAACAAATTGGAATACAGACTTAACACGCTCTATGCAAGGTGTTGTCTGATCAGCCATAGATTTGATGTGCTCTAACGCACTGGAAAGGGAGCTCAAAATCATCCATACCAAACAACTTCATCATTCACTCTCAAAAATATTTCATCTTCCCTTGTCTCCTTGCCTTCAGGAATTTCTATCAGCTTGATATTTCTTAATCGGAACTTATTTTTTACAGGTCATCAATTTGATTTCTCAATGTCTTTGTTGCTGGTTGTCTCATTTGGAACAGCAGGCCGTTGTGCCCATCGATCTTTAGCACCATATACTCCATTTTCATACAGCTGTTTGCCATGTAGAGCAAAAAACTTTCTGGTAAGTGGAAGTGTCATGACATATCTCAGACTATTTTGTTTATAATTATCATATTGTTTTAGAAGGCATATAAAAATGACAGACATCAAACTACAAAAATAACAAATTCAGAAAAAATCAGAGTCCAAGAACAGCAACACTGGCTACCAGCTTGGACTATCCCCGGCTCTAATTCCTTCCTGGCCAGCTCAGAATTCCACCCTACGCTCATTACTTGAGTTATGATTAGGGCACACTTATCTTAGTAAATATACCTGTGAATGGCATTATTTGATCTTAAAGCTCTTTTCCCACTACAGTTCTGGCCCTTGTGACCCACTGTGTGCCAGTGAATTCCAGAGGCAGGTGACATGAAGGGTGAAGAAACAGATCCTTTCATTTGTTCTAAATTTACCTGCCATTAATTTTATCGAGTGACAAGTTGTTGCTGTACTATGAGATAACATGAAGGGGAAGGGCTGACCAGTTTTCACTACATATTTCACAGTCTTAAATATCTCATACAACTTCCTTTTAATTCACCTCCTTTCCTCCTTTCTCTCTATCTTATTGGATTCAGAAGCCGTCACACAAACCCCTCTCCATATACCTGAAAGGGGGTATACAGGGTCTTTTTTCATCACTCCCCAGCATCTTTGGTGTCAGGTGGCTACCGTAATCTCAATTTTCTGTGCCTTGCTAGCAGTTAGTTTTAGGTAAACCTAAAGTCTGCTTTGCTTTCAGGTCATACAGTCTTCAGGCAAGCCTGCCATCCGCTCACCCCTCCCTCACCCATTAGATGTGGGACAAGGACATAGTCTCACCCTGTTATGATCAATAGGCCAGTGAGCCTTACTATAGTCCAAGTGTCAGAGTTATAGAGCGAGCTACACTGCAGATGCCTTTTAGTCCTTGTCAGGTGTATCCCTCTGATGATAGGTCAGACTTGCTTCTCTCTCAAGAGTAAACCCATGTGGGTCAATCGCTCTGGGATTGGTTCTCTGTGCTGCAGCCTTTTGTTTACCAACCATCTAAACATAACAGGCCCAACTGTGTGTGGCTCCCATAAGTGCTTTTCCTTCCAGGAGCATGTGTCCAAGAAACTGATTACAATAATTCAAAAATAGCTTCTTCAGAACAAAGCATTGTTTATTTACCCACAGGTATATAGCATGCAGGGCAAAGTGTAAAAACCAAAAAGGGGTATGCTCAGAGCTCTTACTTATACAATCATTTTTTCCTTTCAAGCTTTTGTAAAGTCCCTTCAGCCCAGTTACCACCATCCCTAGACTGAGAGAGAGAGCCTACTTGCTCCAGTTCTGTGGCTCTTTCTCTCGGACCACTGCTGTAGGCTCAGTCACGTCTCCCCTCCTTTTTCCTTACCCCACAACTTTACGGTTTTAGCACCTCCTTTGATTCTAAGGTCCACCTGGGAAGAGTAAATTTTGCCAGTCTTGAGGAAGCCAGGTTGGGGGTATTCTCCAGTTAAAAGCTTCTCTGTTGTTTCCCAAAAGACCCTCGACATTCCCTATGGTAGAACCGTCTCTTTGCCATTGTTTGGTTTCCTGTTCGATTTGCCTTTACAGCATTTTGATTTGCTGTTACAGCTTGACCTGATCCTGTGTCATACACTCACCTGCATTTAAGTTCCTCCCATTCTGTAAATTTCCCATCTAAACTGTCTGACGGAGTGGGATTTTCTCCCACGAAAACTCATGCGATAAATAAATCGGTTAGTCTTTAAAAGTGCCACAGGACTCGAAATAATGTTACAATATTTTACTATACAATGAAAATAAATAAAAATGATAGTACCAGAGTATATTTCATCATGAAGGATACAAAGTAGAACGTTACAAGTTATTTATCTATAGGAATCATTTTATCCACCATAGAACTGAGCCCACTTCTAAGATGTAATATAGCAGATATTTAACAGCACCCAGAAAACTATATACATTTAAGATAGGAAGTGAAGAGCACGTAGTACAGTATCCAGATGAAATTGCAAATGTCAAGAGTGAAATTCACCAACTGGGAGGAGAAAAGCAAGAGAGATTACTATTTTATGTAAAATAAATCAGTTTGCTAATCGGGTTGGGATTTTGCTGCTGGAGTTGAGGAGGGCAAAAGGAGAACAGTCATTTTTAGAGATGCCACTTTAAAATACAGCCCTTCTTGCTTCAACATTGCTTTGATGTAGTATCAGAGCAGGAGTCTCTTAAAATACTGTAATGTCACACTTCAATGGGCATATTTTAAAGTAACAGGAAGTAAATTAAGCTAATTAAACACTCAGTGCTTTGAATTTTTTTAAGAATGTTTCCTTGCCAAGCAAAGTTTTCCAAGCATTCACAGCTATGATCATAACCTGCATTTTAGGAGTTAACTATTTCTCACTGTTGTGAACTTAAAATCTAAAACTTAGTGATATGGCTTTGTTTTTAAGCACTGGATTCATTGGGGAAAAGAACAGTGGTCATTCAGTAAATGGAAGATTGTCTGTATGCTCTATTGTATTCAGTGCATGAGATTTTCACCCCCATTCTGGACTCTTCACATGGAGAAAACAGCTAGCAGTGTAAAAGCTTTGGGGCAAGGAGTCTTCTGGTGCAAGCACTACAGAAGACAGCTGACTGGTCTCTGAGGACACCTGTAGCTTGAGTTATAAATTATGTGTAAATTATATTGAGTACTCAAGGATTCCTAGTTATCTCTCTGAAGACTGGCAGATTCCTGTCCCAAGATCGGGCCCTTATTATTCAAAACTATTATATAACTGGGAAGCCTGATGTGCAAGCTGCAACAATCACCCTATAGGAACTCTCACAAAGAGTTTATTAGACAACAGAGTCTTGTGGCACAAAATCTGTTAGTCTTTAAAAGTGCCACAAGACTCTGTTGTCTTTCTACAATAGACTAACACGGCTACCCCTTTGGAAAGAGTTTATTAGTACATTTAGAACAGTCACAAACACTCCAACTCAATAAGGTAGATAGATATACAATAGAATGTACATCTGCACCTCATTCTACTCAAACCATCCTTTGCAGAACAACCTGAAATGTTAGTCACAATGTTCTTCATCACTCTTGCCCCTTATCACCAGTGGCCATTTTTCTGGCACCTTCCAAAGACTACATCTCTCCCTCCTATTGCCCATAGGCTGGGATGCAACTTTTGTAATATGTTACGCTGATGTCTCTCTGTTTGATGCATATTCAGCAGTTCTCACCTCTTATTTCCTCTTATATGTTATCAGCGTAAGTTTCAGAAGGCCATCTATGTCATGAGTTCCAAAGTCCTGTGATATACAAGTCATCTCAAATAAGTAACAGAAAACATTTCTACCTGCACCACACACCACCAGCATGCACTCTATATGTGTTGTATATGGTGCTGTACACAATATTTCTTCAAAAAGTTTTGTTATTGTTCCTATAGCTTGTTTTCATCTATCTATAAAGCCATGTGCCTGTATAAGGCCAACTGCACAATCATGGACATTTAGAGGAAAATTATAATCAGGATATATTAAAAATCACTAAAATGACCTCAAAATAACTTTTTTCATGCATAATAACATTACAGTTTGAAGGTCCTCTTGTAGAACAGGGCTAGAAACAAAACCATGGAAAGAGGAGACTCCTGTTATTTAAGAACCATTTATTACAGTTGATGGTTTGTGAGATATTGAACCTGCAGCTGCACCAGGACTGAATATTGCTGAGGCCTCGGGGCAGTGAAATTTTGCTGAAAAATTTAGCGTGTCAGTGAAAGCAAGAAACATTGGCTGGCTGGGGTTTTTTGTTTGAATTTTCCAGGTGGAAAAGCTAGACTTCAGAAAAGCATGTATTTAAATCTGGATTGTACCCCTGCTTTCCAGTCCAATTAAGGAGCAGCACATACAGGTGATGTCTGAGGGGCAGGCCAGGAGCCAGACTGGAACTCTTAAATTCACAATCTGAACCCTGTTTCTTCTCTTGCCACAGTAATTTGCACATGCCCTTTTGCTGTCATATCTCATTTTCCTTTCTGCGTCAGCACAGCTGTGCTTGCTGGAGCATTGGGGAGGCAGGGACTCAAATCAAGGCTCCACCTACTCACTATCCTTACCACCCATTCTTCACCTAGCTGCACGAGAGTGCAGCTGCTATCTGCTCTCTGCTCCTCTCCCCCTGAAACTCTGGTGATGCAAATAGCCTACACAATGGGGTAAGGTGGTTTCTTTTGCCCCTTCACTCACTTGGTCCTGTGAGCAGATAGGATCATGATTGAGCTAAAAGTAAAGGCGTCAATAGAGATGACACCCCATTCCTCAAATAGTTGAGCTATTACGGCACAGAGCATTACAAAGAAGCCACCAGCTTGTGGCTTGGTTGGTTGAAATGGTGGTTACTGAAGCTGCTCAGAAGTTTAGAATACTGAAATTTGTCCCAGAAGAGTTGAATTTTGGGGACTGTATGGTTAACTAACATGTTACTTATCCTGCTTTGAAAACATACTCTTTTGAAAACAGACAGAGCCTTTGAAGATTGACACCAGTGTTCCCTAATGGGGAAGCGAGTGAAGACCTTGCTGAGTGGGAGTAAAGACATAGAAGATGTACAAATTAAGATATGAGGTGCTTTAACAGCACCTTTTGTATATGTGTGTGTGTGACACAATTGGTTCCCGATTCCTGAAAGGGGCTCAACTTGGTAAAGTTTGAGAAACTAAGGTCTTCTCGACCCCATGAAGGGTGTAAACTCTAGTGCCCACTAGTGAGTTGCACACTAATGGGCCCTTGTGGCTCCTGATGGTGTCTCTAAAAGTTCCCCAGTGAATGTTAATGTAATATTGTTTGAATTTACACCCCTCAAGTGTGGAGTAATGTTCCATGTGGACAAATCTGTAGTCAGTGGAAGTAAAGAAGTGAAAAAGAAATACCTTGTCCAGCTAGAACTGCAAACATAGAAAATCTATTTCAGAGGAGGAGGACAATGAAGGACTAGTGCTTATATTTAAAATAAATTAATGTGTTAACTGGGGACATTTTGCTTCTGGGAATTGGAAAGGCACGGGAGAAGAGTAATTTTAAGAGCTGCCATTTCAAAAAAATAGACTTCAAAGGGATTGCACAGGATGTAAATCAGCGCAGAATTGGCCCAGTCCTTTCACCAGAATAAGTAGCTTTATCTTAATATTGTGCTTTTCACACCTCCATTCTGAATAAGAGGATTTTGTATTTTGCTTTCCTCTCAGTTTCCTCATGGAATTTATTTAAAGGGTTAAATAAATTTTTACAGCTCCTTAAAAAAAGTGTAAACGAGCAAATAAAGCCAGCAGCACCCACTTTACAGCTGAGTTTGTCTCCTAAAAATGAGCATATTCTTTGCAAATTGTGCCACTTAAGTTCTCCATGACACTGTAGGATTTTACCTTTACACACAGATGACGTTTCAAATTTCATGTGCAAAAATCTAGCATTTTGGCACAGACAATGTGACCAAAAGAGTTTCTACCCTCACCCATAACATTTGATGGCTTCCTTGAATTTTGAGACTAGTTATCCACACACCACATACTGTATGTGAAACAAGTAATTTTAACTTGAAAGCTCACTCCCACCAAATGCCTGCATTTTTTGAAAGAAAGAAGAAAGACCTCAACTCAACTATAACATATTTCCAGGAAAAATTCTTTGCTGTTACTCTGTCAGGCATAATTTGTTTCCTAACCAATGATGATACTTAATCAAAACTCACACTAGCATTCTTAAAAGCATTTAAAAAACACAACAAGCATTAACTGTGCCATAGTTTAGTCCTTAATCATCTAATCAAACCCCATAAATTTTCCACTCTCTCCCAGTATGAATTCTTGGCAGCCTTCACTGAAATTAAAAAAAAAAAAAAAAAAAAGTTAATGTAGAAGTTCAAAGCTGCGATTTTTGTTTCTCATGATTCTAAATTAATTCTTAATATATGAAGAATACAAAAACTATGCTTGAGATGCTGCCTGCATCCAACCATATGGCTTAAGGAGACAGTCTCTGTGATGTGTGGCTACAGATCTTTCTGTCCCTGGCATGCACACCTGAAGTTCATGCCCCCTAATGTAATTGGACAGTTTTGTTTGTGAAAATGGCCTGTTCTGCCAAATGCTGAAGTCCTTGCTTTGACAGATATATCACTTTTCTATTGTGAGTGTATCTTGAAGAGAGCTGACACATGATCAAGTTCTCTTTAATATCCTTCAACAAACCTGACAGTTGTCCAGCAGGGTCTTGTGCTGTATCCAACTGTCAGCTATCACTGAAGCAGTATGGGAGAATATACTGAGGAAAATAGCAGTAAGGGAGAAAAATGCAATTTATGTTTTCCTTGCTTAGGTTAATATCAAAATAAGTATTCTGTATTTGTTTTAATAGAGCAGATTTTATTAGATTCGGGTGCCTCCGAACAACATATTTTTGAATTTGGGGATTTATTGCAGTTCATGTTGAAAAACCTCCCAGAACTTCTGTGTGCATAGATCTCAGAGTAGGACCATTTATTTAAAAGCAAAATGATAACAGTTTTGAGGACTAAATGCTCGCATATTAAGATCTTCCTCAAATTTGCGCCATATAAACAGCAATAACTAGCTACACAATTTTCAGCTAAACTATGTACCTCTTATTTAAATTATTTCTAAGGGGAACATTCACGTGCAGAAAAAGTGATCCTTTATACACAAAAAGATTTAGTCAGTTATTATTTCTGTTTGCCTTTTGCTATTATTAAAGGTTGTGTTTCAATAAGAGCTCCAGCAATTTCTGTCTAGTAGCTTCTATTATCTAATTTGCCATCGAGGCCAGCCTTATAGTCCTGGGGCAAATCCCTGGTGTAGATGTGGCTCCCAGTAATACAGCATGATGTGCATTGGTTTGATATTGAAGTTAGCAGAAGTGGTCTATACTAACAATTTGCATTGGTGCACTACACACTTGGCTAAAATCCCAGTGTAGACAAGACCTAAGATACAAAACACATCCAGTTCACATGCACAAGCTGCAATAAAACCCAGCAGCTACTGAATGTATTGAAGCTCACAGAAGAGATGTTCAGAACTCAAATCCTGGTGAGTGACCATGGCTGCTCATGCAATTCTAGTGCCCCTTTAAATATAGCGTCTAGGTGACTGCATGCTTAGCCTATGCCTGAGGCCACACTTGAAAAGTGAAGTGCCATAATCTTGGTTTATTGCATCACATCCACTGTATTTGCTCAATCTTTTGCCTGAGGGAGTGGTTGTGGGAAATGTATAGCTTCTCTCCTCCCTCCCTCTTCTTCCCCAACCCCACAAGTCTGGGAGACTCTTTAGGCTGACATTTGTCAGTAATTTACATGTATTGTTCTACGTTTTTTTCTGTCCTAGTAGCGTTCAGAGATTGTGGGATGAGCACATTTTATCTATCTCCCAACACATTTTTTTACAAAGACTTTTACTGTAGAAGTGCCTGGACTGTCACAGATTCAGCATGGCCTGATTAGTCAAACAAGAGACATACAAAATGGCTTTTGACTCTAGCCACCACTCCAGGAAATATTTAGGGAAGGCTGCTTCTAGTTTTCCCACCCCCAGATCTGCAGACATCAAGAGTGGGTAGAAACATGGCCCTCTGTTCCCCACAAAGCCCATAAATCTTGCACAGTTCAAACATTCCCCAGCTATGTCTGTTACATTTTTCTCCCCATGGGCCAAGCTGCTAAAAGCCGCACCCTGCCCTCATATTAACTTTTTTTGTTTGTTTGTTTCAAAGCAGCGGCATAAAGAACCTATAAATCGAGATCAGATCGGTTTATCCTCTTCTCAGATCAGTACAACCCTTCCTCATGCCTTATATTTAGATTTTCTTTTAGAAAACTGTATTGCTCAAAAGACAAACAAATCATTTGTCTTCAGATTTCAACTGTCAAAGCCCAGACAGATTAATTCTACAGTATTTTTTTAAATCCCTAAATGTTCTGAAGTTTGCTTCTCCCATATTATTGTCCTCATTAGTTGCACCTGCATATCTGGATTATTTCAAAATATTACTGCTCAGACAAGGTAAGGGAGGCTGCTAGCCATTTTAGCAGGAAAAGCAAAGATGAAAAAAACAGGAGAGGGTACTCATGCCTACTGCAATCATGTGTGGCTACCTATTTCCTATTGTAGGTTAGAATTCTTTAGTTACACTGATTTTGATTAAAGGCAAGCAAATACGGGGGAAATCAGTTATGAACATTTCACTCAGTTTTAGATGGAATTTAACTTCAGCTGTGCTCACAGCCCTGTTTACTTTTTGTAAACAGTCAGGCTAGTAAGATTTGTTTAATCATAAACTGCAATTTGTTTCATGACTATACACAATCCATTTCAGCAGGAAGTACAATTAGTTTATTAAAGGTTAGGTCCCCAATTAAGGAAGAAAGACATTACCACATGATTAAATTCACCTCTGGGCATAGGGTTAGCAACAGGCCTATGCACATCTTAGTTCTCCTTAGAGCCTATTTTGAGGGCTTGAAATGATTTAAGGGGCACCCAGCCCTTGGGTTGTCTCATTGTGCAGGGCTGAATTTCACCCACAATTCATAAAGCCAGAGAACACATCACAGCAAGCAGTTGATATGAAATCTGCAGACTGAAATTTGTTCACAGAATATATTTCAGCAGTTTCATATACCTGATGAGTCCAGGTCTTTTCCGAGACAATCTGCAATAGAGAAAAAGGCTAAAAGCACTGAAAAAATGCTTGTGAAATAAAAACAATGAGAGTCCTGTGGCACCTTAAAGACTAACAGATTTCTTCGGGCATAAGCTTTGGTGGGCTCCAAACCCCTTTGTCAGATGTTACATGCTTGTGAAGTGTTTCTCTAGATCGAGTCTGGACCATTTGAGGTTGCTGTTTTATTAGCACTGGGCAAACTTCACAAGGAACGAAGATTTGCTTTGGTTAAGCCCCCAAAAGTTAAGACCAAAATGGACCACCATATCATCTAGTCTGACATTCTAACCACCAAAACCACCTAGCACCCACACACTAAAACCATCAACACACTGTAGGAGCAAGATCAGGAACCTATCTGATTGGCCCCTGTGTGCCTCCACATGGCTGGGCCATGTGAGCTGAGCTATGTGACACTATGACCAAGAAGAGAGCTGACTACAGGGAGTAAAGCTGGTGGAGATGCAACCTGAGAGTCACTCTCAGCAATAGAAAGGGAGGTGGCCATTTTGATTCTCTGTCAAATACCAACCCAGCCCCCACAGCTTCACAACACGGACACTATGTCCAGTGTAGAAAGAAAACCAGGTGTACCCTGTATTCCCCCCAGAACTAGAAGCCAGGGGATGAATGGGAGTCGAGCCTCCCGGAAACTCCAACTAGCCAGAAGGACTCTACCACCATGGAGAACCAGAAATGCTCCAGAAAGGGCTTTCCCTGTTATTCATACACTATCCAAGTTACATCAGCTATTTCTTGGCTCTCTTAAACCGAGCTGGAAACCCTGTGGGGAGCAGACTGTCTCAGAAAATTTGGTGCTTCTCTTTCTAGTCCTAACCCAAACCAGGAACTACAGAGCCAAGAAAAAATATGCCGGGGAATTATTCAACTAAACTATTTTTAACCTTTAAAAGGTTTGCTGTGATTTATAGGTGCAAATTCAAGTAATCTGAGCCAAACCTGTGGTCAAATAGAAAATAACTGCCTAGTGTCTGCTCAGAGATGAAGAAAGAACACTGAAATAAAAGGATACGTTCAAAGAACCTCAATGATTGCAGAAATGTATTGTTGTAGCTGTTTTATTATTAAAATGTTTTGTTAAGAAAATGTTGTTGAATCAAGATCAATTGTAATGAAAAGATAATATAAGCAAGAATCTAAAAGATGACAAGTACTTTTAAAGAGGAGGTAAAATAAATATGGAATGTATTTTATGACACATGCAGACTCATTGTTCATCTTTTGATGCACACACACCAATAAAAGATTTGTCATAACCTACCATTTCAGTTTTTAGTGAGTTATGTCCCCTCTGAAGGATCTGCATTTGTGAAGTGTTTATGATCACTTCAGAATTACCAGCTTCCCATGAATGTCTGATTTATGAGCAATCTGTTAAATATTTGAATGAGATCTGCTTACCTGAACTAATCCATCTGAAAAAAACCATATTCTTCTCAAATGCCAGGGGTTATGTTATGTCACCTTGCCTATGTGAAAGAAAACATGCTGTTATCAAAGAGAAATTTGTTAACAATTTGGAGGTTATGCAATGAACAGAAGTTCTCTTGATCATTGGCTCGCTACTCTGGACTAGGTCTTCATATACATTATTATGAGCTACATTTATCAGAATGGCACAGGGAAGAATAAAATAAAATCAAAACTGGAGTGCAAAGTTTGATATTAAAGTTCAAACTGTCAAATAGTAACAGTTGACCTGACAGCCAGCAGGCTGCAGTAATATAGGCATGCATACTACTCCAGAGCTGTTCGACAGTTCAGCTACTGACCTCCATGTCCATGTGCTTTAAATAGTAATACTCTGCACTTGTTCCATAACAGGAACTCAAAGCACTTTACAAGTATTAAGTCCCCAAAGAGAAAGAGGGAAGAATATAGCATAGAAAGAGGATGAGGAGAAAAATGGAAAAGAGCTAGAGAAAGGTGAAAGAGAGAGGGAATGAAGAAATACTAGAAAAAGAGAATTTAGAGACCAGAGAGGAGGAGGAAGAGCCCATTTGTGAAAGTGGTGCACAAACATTTGTCCTCTCCTAGGCTGCATACACTTTGAAAGAGAGAGTGGAAGGCAAAATATTTCAGAAGCATGGTATTTCTCACCTAACCAGAAGGGGAAAGGACCAGAATTCTTAAGAATGGTTTTCAGCCAGCTTTAAATATTGAAGGTATGTTGATCATTCAAATAGACTTCTGAGAAGCATCCAGATTTTGGACATTGTTTATCCAAAATGCCCCATAGCTTCAAGCTCATGACAATCACTTATCACTACTTCCATTCCTAATAACTCTCATCCCAATAAAGAGCAGAACAATTAAAATGCCTATCAGTCATAAATATTGCATTCTTACAACCCAGTTATTTTTAAAGCAAATTTTCATTTACCTTTTCTAACAGCCTTTTATATATAGCACCATATAATATTCATCAGATTGCCTTTAGTTCCATTTAACTGTTATTTTTAACATCTCTGGTGTTCCAACAAAAATATTTATAGCATTTTCTTTTACATCCTCCTTCATGCATATTCTTGTCCCCTTTCTTTGCCTTATTTTGCAGCTCTTTCCTATAAGGATTGCTGTGCACTGCCACTGGTATTTGTTATATAAGTATTCATGAGTGAAACCTGAGAATTGCAAGGCCGGCCCAACTATATAGCTGAAGTAGGCAATCACCTAGGGCACCAGGCTTTAAGAGGTGCCAAATTAAATGGAAGTGAATTTTTTCCCTCTATTTAAAAAAAATATATATGTTATCTCTTATAACGTCACAGGGGGGTAGAGAGGGGTGCCAAAGCCATAGTTTGCCTAGGGCGCCAAAAATCCTTGGGCCAGCTCAGGGTGTCTGGCTAGTGAGTCTTGCCCACATGCTCAGGGTTTAACTGATTGCCGTATTTGGGGGTCAGGAAGGAATTTTCCCCCAAAGTAGATTGGCAAAGGCGTTGAGGGGAGAGGAGGTCCACCTTCTTCTGTAGGCTGGGGCACAGTTCACTTGCTGGTGGATTCTCTGTACCTTAAAGTCTTTAAACCATGATTTGAGACCTTTAATAACTCAGGCATAGGTTAGAACTTTATTACAGAAGTGGGTGGATGAGGTTCTGTGGCCTGCTTCATGTAGGAGGTCAGACAACATGATCATATTGGTCCCTTCTGACCTTTGAGTCTATCTGATCCAGAGGAGTTGTCACTTTTGTACCAATGAGCATAGTTTTCTGGTATGAAGATGCAAAAATTTTACTATAAGCAAAACCATGGGATTTTACAAATGTGAAGAGCCATGTCTGAAACCTGTTATCGCTTAGGTACAACTCCTCTCTTTTTCACTATCTTTTTTGTATAGAATCTTATTGTTCCCATTTGTTGGGCTTTGTACCATCAGGTCTCTTGTGCCAGGCTTTCAACATCCAACTGGTCCTTGTCCTTTGGTGTCACTCCAACCTACCTGCATTTATAACCAGCTATGTGGTGTCAGGGAAGCACTTGTATGATCTCCCCATGACTACACTTGGCCTTTCCAGATCTGGTTCCTGGGAGCCAGTTACATACAGTACGAGCTGGAGAGAAGGAAGAAGACTGCTCTCATGTCAGATGCCTTCGACTACAAAGGGTTGAAATCCTTCATAAAGCTCAGCAAAAGGGAGGGACAGTCCTGCCATGTGCCTTTGTTCCTGGCCATACTCTCTGCACAGGCAACAGGGAGAGAGTACCTCTGCCAGCCCTATTCCACCAGGGAACTGCCTTGCACTGGGTGTGATGGATGCTCACTTGGCTTCATAGTAAGAGTCTGCCAAGACCGTGCAGTATCTTACACACCACATGTAATCTTAAGAACCCTTCCCCCTCCATATTAGGCTTTTCTGGAGGAAATAAGCAAGGTGTTCTCTCTGGGCTCTGGCTTCCCACTTCTAGCTGGTTTGAAACTCACTGTGGTATTTGGTCAACTGGGACGGCTTTCCCCTACGTCTTCACCACCACAGACAGGCTGCATTGTGCCTGCTTAGGACTGAGCACATTTTCATTGATTTTAATAGGCATTGGATCAGGCCCTTACCACATTCAATATTTTTATTTGTAATTATTATTATTAATTATTGTTGCTATTAACAATAGTGCTTATAGAGTAGGGTCCCATACTACTAGTTACTTCTAACACATTAACAAAGACAGCCCCTGCCTGAAAGCATTTACAATCTAAGAATAAGACAGGAGACAATAGATGGATGTAGCAGACGGAAAACAGAGAAATAAGTGATTTGTTGTTGTGGTTTGCCCAAAAAGCATTGATCACAGTACCCCACCTGCCTAACCACTGTTGAGATTTGTGTAGCCATCATGGTAAAGGAGAGTTTTTAAGGCAAATTTGAAGGAGGGTAACATGGTGGCTTGCAGAATTTTAGAGTGGGGGTGGGAGGGTGCATCCATGGGATGACGGACAGCATAGGAGAGAGTTCAAAGATGCTTCCTGGAAATTCTTTTAAATGGGAAAGCAAACTTGGCATAATTTGTATAATTATGGCAAGGGTTAACATCTAGATAGTGTATTGAGAGATGACATGTGGGTTGAGAATGGGCCTCCAGGAACCTTAAATGTAAAAAAGAGGCTGAAGTGGAGGACCAGGAAAATGATCTTTTGCAAGAACATTTTGAATAATACACATGAAGTAAAATAGGATTTGCTAAGACTGGAAAGGCGCAGATTGTAGCACATAAGACATGAAATGATGAGGGCCTGGCAGAGAAGGTTAGTTGTATGGATAGAAGGGAACGATTGGATTTTAGAAATGTTTTGTGGGAAAGAGCAGCAAGATTTAGGCACAAGCTGGATGTGAGGATTTAAAGAGAGAGCTGAGACAAAAGAATAGCTCTAGATTATGAGTGACAGGGAGAGTGCTGGTCTGTCCAGGGATAGAGAAAGTCTTGTGGGGAAGAATTAAAAGCTCTTTTGGCCACGATGCATTTAATCCAACAGCTGGACATCACTGAGGAGCTGTCAGAAAGACAACAGTAGATAAGTTGGGAGAGGAGAGGTAGATCTGTAAATCATCAGTATAAAATGACAGTTTGATGGTGAGCTGCACAGAGTTGCACTAAACGTACATGAGGTTTGGAAGAAATGTCCCCTCACTAGAAAACCAGCCCAGATGTGAAGGAGTTTGCACTTTCTTTGGTGCAGCTGTGGAGGTGAAAGAACAGATTTCCAAAGAACATGTCAAGGATACACCCATCTTTTTAATCACTTTGCTGTTCCCATCACTGAATAAATAGGCTCTTTTTCTCTTCCTTCCTCTCTCCAGTCCAGGTTTCAGTTTAGCCACATAATTCCATTTGCAGATCAGATGGTTTTTTTGTTTTTATATTATAGGAATGAATCTATCCGTTATTGGAATCCAGTTTTCTGACCCACTGTGAGTCGAGTCTAATTTTACCTGTGAAACAAACTTTAAGGGCTGGAAAGGTGAGGAATGCAAGAAGCTCAAGGAGACTAGACACCAGTAAGATGAGAAGACTCATGCCTCTATTTTTAAATCCAGGTAAAGGACTTGGTTTGCAAATGCAACATTTTTTTTATTTGGTTTTTTGGTTTATTCCGTTTCATCTTTTGACCATTCCACTTGCCAAGAGTACAGCTCAGATATGATTAGGATACTTGAATGCGCTGGTTCAAAGAGAATGAACAGAGATACATGAACATTTGAAATTTGCTCCTCTGATCACTCTTACCTTGAAAACATCTTTTTTCAATTGGGAGAGATGTCAGCTGGGATATTTCTAGTAAACTTCTATATTTTAATACACTCACAATAAACTCACTATACAAGACATACTGTCCAGATATTTTCACCAATAGAGGTTTATGTATGTGTGCTCACATCTTCCAAAATGTATCATAAATTTTAAATAAATCAATAGGAGGGATGCTACCAGCTACAGTATTGCAGCTATACAATTTGCTATATACAGCTTTGACCCCCGAACATTGATTGAAACTTACAGAATTTATTATAGTGCAAGTTCTGACCTATTAAAATAAGAGGTGCTACAGCACACTGAATGAACCAGTGTAAGGCTTGAGTACGGTAGGTGAATACCCACTAGGAGTAAAGGTTAGGTGCAGACCTCCAACAGTTCACTTGTTATCTCAGTCAGACTTCAAAGCTAAGCCTTTTGAAGGGGGTTATGCTGGACGGGAAGCTGGATATGAGCCAACAGTGTGCTCTTGTTGCCAAAAAGGCTAATGGCATATTGGGCTGCATCAGTAGGAGCCTTGCCAGCAGATCGAGGAATGTGATAATTCCCCTCTATTCGGCACTGGTGAGGCCGCATCTGGAATACTGTGTCCAGTTTTGGGCTCCCCACTACAGAAAGGATGTGGACAAATTAGAAAGAGTCCAGCAGAGGGCAACGAAAATGATTAGGGGGCTGGGGAACATGACTTACGAGGAGAGACTGAGGGAACTTGGCTTATTTAGTCTGCGGAAGAGAAGACTGAGGGGGGATTTGATAGCAATCTTCAACTACTTGAAGGGGTGCTCCACAGAGGAGGGAGGTAGTCTGTTCTCAGTAGTAGCAGAGGACAGAACAAGGAGCAATGGTTTCAAATTACAGCTGGGGAGGTCGAGGTTGGATATTAGGAAAAACTTTCTCACTAGGAGGGCGGTGAAGCATTGGAATGGGTTATACCCCTGTGCCAGTGCTGCCCACTGCACCCTCAGCAGGTGCCAGGGGCGGGGCCAAAAGGGGGTGGGGCCAGTCTTCAGGTGCCCTGCTAGCCCGGGCCTGGGCCGGCATCAGCCAGCGGGAGGCCTCTGGTTCCCCACTCCGGGGCTGGCTCCCGTCCGCAGTGGCGGCAGGGGCTGATGGCCCCGCCCCCCTGCTGCGTGGCAGGAGGGGAGGGGAGCAGAGCGGAGCACATCGTGTCACCCCCGTCCGCTCAGAGCCATGCTGCTCCTGGCAGGGCAGAGCCGGCCCCGGCCATGGCCAACAAGAGGGCGAGTCGGCTCGGCCCTCCCTGAACCGCCGCTGCCAGCGGGAGCCGGGGCCAGGAACCGGAGGCTGCCCACTGGCAGTAGTGGCTCCGGATGGGCCAAGCTGACCCACCCTCTTGCCAACCATGGCCAGGGCTGGCTCTGCCCTGCCAGCAGCGGCGCAGCTCTGGGCGGGTTGGGGTGACGCAACACAACCCGCTCCCCTCCCCTCCTGCCATCCAGCAGGGGGTGGAGCCAGCAGGGGCCCTCAGCCTCATGCCACAGCTGCTGGCTGCGCAGTTTGCGGGGCCAGCGGGGAAGCCTGAGCGGCGCCGTGTGCCACTCAGGCTTGGCCCGTGTGCCAGCGATTGCTGACCCCTGGGATATACCTAGGGAGGTGGTGGAATCTCCGTCTTTGGAGAAATTTAAGGTCCGGGTGGACAATACCTTGCCTGGGATGATTTAGTGGGAGTGGTCCAGCTTTTAGCAGGGGGTTGGATTAGATGATCTCCTGAGGTCCCTTCCAACTCTATGATTCTATGAAATGAAAAGCTGGTCAGTCAACCCACTGTACCACCTCAGCCTCCTAATGCACTATTAATATGTCTGCTGACTTGGTCTGCTGTTTGTAAGTGTCACCTCCAATGTTAAGATGATAAAACTGTGGTTGTGTCACTGGTATAAAGCCTGACATAATAAAAAGCCTAATTCTAAGGCAATCTGTGGTGTGGTCAGGTTTAAGTAGTCTGAATTGTGCTTTTGTAAGCATCCACTGGTAAATAATCCACTCTTTTCTTTTGACCACAATGGTACAGCTCAATTCTTAACATTTCGTGGGTCTATATCATTATAACGCATCTTTTCCATGGTACTAGATTCACCTCTAGTTGGTTTACTCATATGCTGTTAAAGAAAAAAGTTTTAGTAGCTTTAATTTAATCAAAATATTCTTGACTGAGATAATTAAAATCTCAGAGAGGTATTTAATTCAAAATTTCCTATATCTGCCGTGTTAGTGATTGAGTAACTGAAAAATCAACCTTTATGTTATAGCAGTTTGTCAGAATGTTTGTTTACTCTTCATCTGAGGCATGCTAATTACAATAAGAGGTCTTCACAAGCAATTCAGTAGGCAAATAAGATTGGGTAATGGATAAGGAGTGATTCAAAACACAGAAAACCAGCACATGCAACAAAAAGTTATTAGACTTTAAGCCAAATTACAAGAGGAGTCTTCAGAAATGGGCTGTCAGATTTACAAGTGAGACCAGTGTATGAAAACATGTAGCTAAATGGAAACCCATCCACGTAATTGCCTAGTAGCAACATATAAGTGCACATGTATATGTGAGAAAGATATGTTTGCTTACAAAAATGTGTGTCTTGCTTAATCCATGCAAATGATGGGTTTTGTTTCTTCAAACTGCTGCTTCCATGGATTCTGCCAACTGATGTCCAAAATGGTCTTGAAAATGTTTGTATTTTATGAATGGCATTCGTGAGCATCCTTGACAAAATATTTGCATTTATGAACATGACAGATAATCATGAATCCATCTTCCTCCAGTCTATTGATTAGCTCGTGCAATAAATTAAGCTGTTAGTCTTTAAAAGTGCCACAGGACTCTGTCTGTAAATTTCTCTTGCACTGTGGCAGGCAACTATATGCTTGTAGTTAATATTTCAGAGTATCTTAATTGGGTGGCGGCGGGGGGGGGGGTGTCCCAGAAAAAGGTTATTCATAAGGGTGAATACAAGTAGTACAAAAGCATTTCTTCACATAATGCACAGTCAACCTGCGGACCTGCTTTCTAGAGAATGTTGTGAAAGCCAAGACTATTACAGGGTTCAAAAAGAACTACATGAGCTCATGGAGGATAGGTCCCTCAGTGGTTATTAGCCAGGATAAACCAGGATTGCTGTTTGTCCGAGGCTGAGCATGGCCAATGGGATGGATCACTTCATGATTACCTGATCTGTTCATTCCCTCTGAAGTACTCAGCATTGACCACTATTGGAAGACATGATACTGGCCTAGAAGGACAATGGTCTGACCCACTATGACCACTCTAATCTTCTTAAAGGTGCCAGTTCACAAATCATTACACTGTGGTAAGAAATTCATTTAGCTGAGTTCAGGTTCAGGATGGGAAAATTTGAAACAAAGTTTCATATACATATTTTTGGTATATATATTTTATATTTTATATATTTTGGTCACTTTTTGACTGAGTGTTGCAAAAATAAGAAAAGTGTGCTAGCTAATAAGCATGGACAGTCTGTTCATGTGTTTTATTTTTGTTGATTTGTAAATTATTGCATTTATTGATACAAAGTTATTTTAAGTTACCTTGCTCACTTTTAAAACTAAAATAAATAAATATTTTGCCGCCTTTCCCAAAGCTTGCAGATATAATTTTAAAACAATGCTTTTCTTAAATGGGGCTGCTCTATAGAAACAAAACCTGAGACTATAGCTTATATTGTGATGTGCAAATGAGTCACATCATAAAATATATGTTGTTCCCTCACCTTTCCTTGAATCTTTTCACAACACATTTCTCGAAAATGTCTCTTGTTCCAGTTCTAAACATCATTCCTCTTCATTTTGCTTGCATGATCTGTGCCTTTCTAAATGCTGATGTTCTGTCTCTTCTATCTAGACAATCCTTTCACATCTACATCTTTTTATCTCTTCTTCCAGGCCAGCCTAACTTTGCTGAAACTCAGTCTCCAAACTTCCTTCATCTTCCTACGCTCTCCACACTTCTCCCAGGCTTCTGTGACGGGCTCTGCTCTCTCCTGACACTTGGCACTGTCCCTAAATTACTAGCCTTCAAGTGAAACATAAACCTAACTAGGCTCAGCTCCATTGGGAGGTGTTAAATCCATGAAATTCCAGTGGGCTCGAAAGCTACAGACATGAGCGTGCTCTAGTTTACATTGTAAATGTGAATGGAGGCATTTTATTGTAATTAGGTCGAAGAGATACAGATTGTAGATGTTTTATAGAACCAGCACTATGAAAACTAGACATGTAGAACCATTACGGTGACCATAATACATTGGCTGCATTAAATTAAATTCTGCCATAATACACAGGCCATTTATTAAAGAAATAACATTTAATGGTTTTATTTGAAGTGAAAGATACCAGATTGAAAACTCTGGAAGTTCATATTTTCTTTTTCTTCACTGAGGATCAGGCCAAGGCTTGGCTAACATGGCTGTGCACTCTCCTGCCATTCGCATCCTGGGTGAGATGTAGACCCTGGAGAGTCACTACAGTGGATGGGCAGGGCAGCGGGAAAGGGCTAAGACTTGTACCCAGTGGCACTGAATATAAAACGAGTGTAGTTGAATCTCTTCTCAGAGCAGCAAAGATCCCAGATGACAGTGCTCCAATCTCCAATGCTGCTCTAGCAAAACCTTGCAGCCCCTTACATTGACAGTTCATAACGTGACAGTCTAGCCCAGAATAAGTACAGGATGAGTACCTTGGCAATGCAAGCTTCCCTGTATTATTTTGATAATGTGCCACAAACATATGCTAGTGGCACCATGCCTGTATGTAAGAAGATAATTCATTAGTCACTTTTCAATCAGGGATTGATCCCACAGCACTGAAAGCCAATGGGAACTTTGCCCTCAGTGGGCCAAGCATCAGGCCCACAGTTCTTAGTTTCTGTGCTGAGATGTCTTCAGGAACTGGTCTGATGCCACTAACTCATCTCACATAGCACAGCCCAGTGACCCTCTGTCAAACAGTAACAAATTGCAGGCCTTCACCAACAGATTTGATCCAGTGGCCAAATATCATGTAGTCCTTACTTATGTGATTGAACTTTACCCAGAGTAGTCCCATGGGCTTCACAAAGGCAACTCCAAATGAGGATGAGTTTGGGTTTCAAGACTGGGTCCCAAGTACTGGAAGATACTCTATCTCATTTAACTGACGACGTGTAGGTTATTTGATTATCTGGATTTTCTAGTGGGCAATTGTTAAATTCATAATACCATAGAGGAGTGTATCCTTAATCAGTTGGAGGGGATCACTAAAACCCAGCATAAGGTTGTCTTCTCTGAAAGAAGATCCATCTTCAGATTAGTGCACCGGTTTGTTGACAGGAGAGCCAAAATCAATAATGGAACCCAAGTCTCCAGTGCAGAACTCTAGAGGTACATAAAATACTTGGGCACTAGAATGATACTCATGAGACCTCATTTCTATACCTAAGACGAAGTATGTGACGTTGGGTAAATCATTTCACCTTTTTGCATCCCTGTTTCTGCTCTGCCTGGTTTATTGGCTTTGTAAGCCCTTTGGTTCAGGAAATTTCTGCTCTTTTGTACGTTTACAGAGCACACCATAATGTGGCCCTGATCTCACTTGGAGCAGCTACATGCTATCATAATAATGATGGCTGCTTTGATGCGCACTCATAAAAAATGTCACAGCTCTATATTGTACATATTTTTATGTGACACACTAGTTCCCAAACGAATATTAAAACTATAATATAAAGCTTTTGTTGTTGTTGTGTTGAGGACAAATTTATGGATTTTTTTTTTCCAAATGTTAGTTGAAATTTTAAACCTTGATGAAATATTTCTAAGTATTCTTCTTCCAAAAGTACATGAGCAACACATGCAAATAACAGCTCACTTTGGGGTCATAGCCATTCCTACTCCAGTGAACTTTAAACAGTACTTTCAAGAACATGGCTGCAAGAACACTCCTGGAGTATATATTCAGTATTTCCCACTTAGTCAAAGTGTATGATCTTGTATGAGAATGTACAAAACGTTGCCAGAAATAACAGATCATTGGTTGTAGAACAACTTTAAATGGGCTTTTCTGTCAGCAGTTTATACAGAGGTAAACATAGGTTATCCAGCAATAAAGAGGAAATATGCCATTTTTATTACCTTAGCTTCAGCGCTGCAGACACAGAAACACACCTGTTAACAAATATGAGGTATGGGGGGATATTGCCTGTGAAAAGTGGATGGTGCTGAAGCAAGCCGAGAATATTCTGATGTTTCTATATCTCCTGTTACAGTACAGTACAGGCAGCATGCTACACAAACTATGCGACTGCAGACTATGACAGCTCATAACTACAAACATTAAAAGCAGCTTGATCAATGGGAAATGATACGCCCTGCTACCCCAGAAACTCAGGCTACAGCGTCCAAGGTAGTCTTGCAGATGGTCATTTCATTTTCTGGAAAGGTTTTTTTTTAACATTTCAAGTGCTTTACTTAATGGCTTATTAAAAGGTTTGCCAGAATTAGTTTTATCTAAACAGTGGCAATAAACTTCACTTCTGGCTCTTTATTCTTCAAGAGTATGTATTTTTTTCAGGTCAGCGTTCTTCATCTAACAGATTTCCCTCTCTGATTTTTCCTTTGTCTGGGCTGCAACATATTTGTGACTACGCAAATAAACAATATCAGTTCAGTAGATGGATCTTCAGGCCCAAACCCCAGAGTAAATTTCATAATCAAGTAGACGGAATGATGCTTTTAGTAGGCCAAAGCTGATACTAACTATAATTCACATTCCCTGGTTACACTGCTCTATAATAAAGCTTGAATGTCAGACAGCTCAGCCAAGAGCTAACATACCTGTTTGAAGTAGTCTTGTGCCAATGGAAACACCTCAGAAGCTGAAAACATTTAGCCTACTGTTTAATCATAAATGGATTCCTTTTAACCAAGTGAAGAATAATCACTTATACATAAACACACAAATATGTTAAATGTTAATATGTAATAAAGCCTTGAACCACTCCTTGTTGGCATGCTCAGAATAATGTCACTGTAAATAAATACAATGAAATACTATTAGAGCCTAAGACATTTTTGCCCATTAGTAATATTAGTTTAACAGAACAAACTTTCATTATATTCTAGCATTTGGTACATATAGCATGATGTTTATGCACCAAATGTCAGAATATAAAGATGGTTCAGCCATTTTATTTATGTATTAAAGAGTTGAGTGACCTTATTTAATCAAAGCTGCTATTTGAATTGCTGCGTAATAAAAATCTATGTCTACAAATTTCAAAATAGAGCTTTTACTTCTGAAACAGACATTAGTTGCCATTTAATACGCAAATACATACTTAGCTCTGCTAAGAATGCTTTTCTCCCTTAAGCTGGCAACTCCAGCATGCACAATGGTTTAATCGTATATTGTTCTCTGAATACTAACCCTTTACACATCATATGACATAAAAAGAAAAATAAGTAACATTGTAAAGACAGTAATGAGAACTGTTGAGCTAAAGTACCTCTTAAAGAAATCCTAATAAATTCCAGAATTTCTAGTCTTCTGGCAAGCTTCCATTTAGAATAAAATCAATGATCAATGGTTGCAAACAGTCAGCATCAGGCTTGCATGCCTCCAGAGCAGAAAAAACTCATAGACAAAAGATGACATTTAAAGGGAAAAAGCTGACATTGACTCCATCACTGTCATTGCTTCTGCCATAAAGCAGCTTCAAATATTAAAACATTTTTCATCTGTGCTGCATTATTGGCACCAGAAATTGTTTTCTCTCTGTCTGATACTCACTTGAACTGCCGCAGAGCTCCCCGGGGACTCTAGATTGTTACCAAGGCCTCATAACATATTGGCAGTTGATGTGGTGGTGTTCATGTACACTTGCCACTCACAACGGAGCCTCTCGCTCCATCTCCCACTCCCAGGAAAAAGAAATTCGACTCTAGTTCATGACTTGGCGATGGGAGTTGTTGTGCAGAGAGAGAGAGAGAGAGAGTGTGTGTGTGTGTGTGTGTGTGTGTGTGTGTGTGCGCGCGCACGCACAAGGGCTCCACATTACAACTGGGCTGGCAAGCTTTGTTAATAGTGATACACATGTCTCTATATCACTAGAAGGGGCACAACTCAACACATTCAGACGCTGCGAGCATGAGCGAGCCTTAGACATGGAGTTGAAAGTCTTCACTTACTACCGGATACGCTTGGCCCAAGTTCTTATGCAACCACAACAAGACTAGTATACAAGTTGGTGATTGAGGCTACACATTCACGCAGCAGGGCAATACAGAAAACACTGGGGTATGCCAAATTAAAAGCACAGATATAAAGGAATTAATACATTGCATTTTTACATGTCATGGTTCAGCGCGTGCATTCCACAAAAGCTAGCATCCTTTCAAGTGCTTTCCCTGCCATTCAGTTTATAGAAGCAGACACAATCAAACACAGGTTGTTTCTAATATGCCAAAAAATTACGGGACTAAAATGAATCACGCTTTAACAGAGAGAGGCTGGCGTCATAGACTCTAGTAATGTTCAGCTTTGGTGGTCCAGATTGGCCTTTAAATAGGCTCTAGTGCGGTTCAGAATTTGATCCAGAGCTGGATGCACTGAGAGCTGGGTGGTAGGAAGTAGGTATTTGCTGTTCTGTCTCAGTCCCTAAGAAAGGCAAGTCTTAGTTACTGCCTTTTGGTCCAGATCCAAAATTCCCCACTGTTTAAAGACATGCATTGGGGTGGGGGGGGGGGGGGGGGAGTCCAGTTCAGGTCCAGCCCTAGTTTTAAATAGTCACTTGGTGCACTGTGACAACCCTGTGGCCCCAGATGCTGCGCTGTGTCCGAGCTACATTTAGGGGCAGCTAAGGAATGTGCGGGGCAGGGAGGGAAAGGGGGAACACATCATTTCCCTGTCTTTCCCCCAGCCATGGAGCCATCAGTTGCCAGGCTCATCCCACGCAGAGAAGGAAGTATGTACTTTGTGATCACAGTCAGTCCCTGAAGGCCAGTCTAGTAGC
>ML685783.1:12891035-12900655 GCA_007922175.1 Pelusios castaneus
ATGTCATAATGTTTCTGTTAATGAGCTATCACAATCCATGTCCTCAGAATTCAGGCTTCCAATGAGCTACTCCCGCTCTCCCACAACACCTTTTGGCCCTTGACCTTAATCTGGGAGGTGTTTTGAAAGGCACATTGACAGAGGCAGGTTCAGAGATTACATACGTAGAAGAGTAAATCAGACCTTGGTAAATGGATCTGATTCAGAACATTTACGCAGACCCTAGAAGAGGGCCTCTTGCAGGGAAAAGTCTTTCAGGGAAGTGTTGCAGTGGCACCAGACAAACAGAGCATCTTATAGTACTAGCCACAGAAAGTCAAAAATGCCTTCCTCAGGCTGCAAAAAAAAGGGCAAACGGGGGTTCTGTCAAGTGAATTTCACTAGGGATTGAGGGGAGCCAAGCTGCCACAGGGAAGTAGGATATGTAGCATTTGATTGAGTGAATGTATGTCAGTGTACACAGAGGTGACTTTTGGGGTAGGCGAAGCAGGCGTACGCCTAGTGCCCCGAGCAGTCACCTGCCCCAAAAGGCCCATCTGCCTTGGTCGGCAGCAGGAGGAGGAACTGGCTCATGGGGCCAGGGCCACATGGGGCTGGAGGAGGGGGGCAGGGCAGCGAGAGGGGGCCGGGGAAACAGGGGCACAGAGGGGGGGGCCCAGTGGACCTATAGGGGGCCCCATAATGGGCCTTTGCCTAGGGCCCCTAATAGCCAAAAGCTGCTTCTGAGTGTACCTTAAATGCCAGGAGGAGTGGAAGACTAGAGTTGTAACAGGAGAAATAAGTAGCAGAAAGTACAGGAAGTTACCAAATAAAGTTCCACCTGCTCTTTGTCTTAGATTTCATGGTGGATTCTTATCCTTCCAGAATCATTTCAGTCCCTCTTTCAGCCTGTCAATGGCACAAGTGTCCATTCACTGGACTTCATTCGCCCTTGCAAGTATAGAGGGATGTAGTTAGCTATCCCAAGCAAGCTGTAAACCGGAGGATTCACCCATGGGTGCAGTTGGTAGATGTCCACATCAGGAGAGGGCGCAAATTAAAACATAGTGTGATGTCTGTTAGGGACCTGCCTGCATATGGTGTGCTCTGCTTTTGAGGTGCATTGGCTGGTAATTGATCTCTTGGAAGTAATGTGACCACCTTGTGCTGGTACAAGCCTGTGTGTTCTGTCTTTCAAATTCCTTCAGGCAAAGCTGATGGGAACCTGAGACTGAATAAGGGCCACTTATACTGAATTATAAACATGTAACTTATACCATAATGGACATACCCCCTGAATTTGGACTACAGTGTTTCTAATTGTGTCATCATGGGGTATCACAAAATGGTTATTAACCACATAGAATTAGTGAAAGTCAGCTACATCACCTCACACTCAGTGTTGCTCAAATGGCTAAAATGTAATACGTTATGCTTTTTTAATCTTTCAATATTCTTATATCACATTGAAAATCAGACTAGTATATTTGTTCTTCTAGCAAACATACAATTTTTTCTTTTTGTCCAGTTTGTCGGATTCATTCCATTCAAATTTCTTGCTTCCTCCTGATTGGAACAATATTGATTCTTCTTGGAATGAACAACTACTAAAGAGTGAATAGCCAAAAGATTTCATTGTCTCAAGATATATTTATCCACCAACGCACTGGAAGCAAGGACAAATATACTGACCCTTGGCTATCTGCTTATAGGAGTACCATTGTTGGAAGTTGGCACCCATGGAATTGATGGTCTAAAACCAGAACATCAGTTTCTTTATTTTGAAAAATTATTCATGATTTTAACAATGTCAAAGTTTAGTGGTTCATGAATTTCTTTAAAAGTATTATCATCAGACAAGGTGCACTGTTTTGTGAGTTAAGCCAACTAGATTCTGATGAAGTTGGACTATTAGTTCATAAATGAGCTGGCTTGAGTGAAGGATCTCTACATTATCAAGCAACAACTTCACATTTATTGCAACACTCACAGAGTAGAAAATTGTTAAACTATCCCAGCAAATAAGAAAATGGGGAAAGATATGTGGAACTACTGTTGATAAAATTCCTAACTCGTAGGGTGCTTAACCACTGGAATAAGTTGCCTCGGCAGGTTGTAGAATCTCCATCACTGGAAGCTTTTAAGAGCAGGTTCGACATACATCTGTCAGGGATGGTTTAAGAGGGTACTTGGTCCTGCAGGGGACTGACTCAATGACCTTTCATGGTCCCTTCCAGTTTCTATGATAAGATCTTAGAGGAGAATGGGAATGACTGTAGCATATGAATCAGCACATTCTAATCCAGCTGAAGTTTCTGAGTGTTGTAGTCCCATGTTGAGCATATTCTTGGCCACTGGTCCTATCTGAGCATGCAGAAGCATCAAGGGATCCAAATTCACAATATAGGATAAAGCACTGAAAAGCATTGATATAGGATAAAATCCTGGTGCTACTGAAGTAAATGCCAAAACTCCCATTGACTTCAAAAGATGCACCCAAGATTTATCAATCATATTTTTGATTTTTTGGAGCACAGAGATTAATTCTGAAATAATGCGTGAACGATAGCAACCAAATTACATTCTCTGTGACAAAATTGCTGTATTATGCACAATATCATTCAATAAAATATAGTGATCTGGATAAATTATCTGGATCAAAACATAGAACTTTAAGCTAAGAGCTCCTCATATGGCTCAGTGATAGATCAGACAAAAGCTTGACACATTTGGTAAACTACAGCATCTGACCTGATTGTACAAATGGATGTTCAATTGAAATCCAACTTTATTTCTGAATTTGAAATTGTAATAAGCCAAAATACATATCAGACCAGAATAACTTCTGAAATCCCCCCAAATAATTTATTAAAATATTCCCATCCAAAATTCATTGCACTCACTAGCTTGAGTACAAACCCGATATGCAACAGGTAAAAATACAGGGGCAAGTTTACCAGTTTTTTCCCATTTCATTTTACGTATCATTTTGACTCCACTGTTACACATCATAATTACACGCAAAAGCTTTGTCTCCTCATGAAGCAAAATGTGATCTCTTTCCAAACCAAGGTGAGTTATTTGTCTTTTCTTCATGTAGAAGACTTTCTGATGCACCTTCTAATCCTTCAGTTCTCTATCCCTGTAAACAGAGTTTACCTGGGTGTGCTGTCATTCGGACTGCTGAGCCAAGGCTGGCTATAGCCTTTCAAAAAGTACCTCTTGGATCTGTTCTGTGTGAGATAGAGTGCTCTGGGACCTGCTCCTTGCTAGGAAAAAGATCTCTCTAACGCAAAGTTAGCTGTTCCAAAATGGAAACCTAAAGTTATACAATATTTGAATCTAGGATACTGTATGAGTTTGCCTTAATAAGCAAGAAACAAAATGAAAGGCATTTCCTATTCCTCTTGGAGTGGTGTAGGAAGATAAATAACCTTTACAATGTTAGATGAAACCATTGGATTTGATTGCAGTTGGTTAGTGTGGTAATCAGTGTTAAAATTTTAAGGTATTGGTAATACAACTGGGCAAGGTTGGAAGTTATGTAAACTCACCCACCCACTGAATTCCATTCTGAATTTTGACCACACCAACATCTCTGTCAAATCACCAAGTATCACCTGGTTTCTTCTGGAGCAGCTGGAAGAAACCACACATTTTGACTGATTTCTGTGTAATGCTATAAATCAACCTTTATTCATTGAGCGCTAGATCAATGCTTGCCATATGGATTGCAAATCTGAATAACCCTTGGTGTAAATTTCAAGTTTGTAATGAAACCTGAAACCTGGCTAGTTTCACATGGTTTCCGATTCCTTTGCCAATACTTCTTGCTTAGCATTTTTAGTACGTTAGCTGGAATCATAGATTATTTTCTAAAGTGATCACAAGACAAAGGAACTTAAATCAAAATCATTCAGGGGCAGACTAAAAAGAAAAATAATGTGGACACATGCAATTACCACAACTGTGCACACAATCTGGCTCATAGCACATGCAAATGCACTTAATTAACCATGTGTGCACAGTTACCTGGTTGTGGATGAAGCCTTTCCAACAGCAGGTCCTAACTGGCTGTGTAATTGTGCATACATTTTGCATGCACAATGCAATGACACAACTAAACTTTCTGAACTATGGCCTTCAGCTTGGTTCATTGTTTATGTATGAAAAGATGTATAAAATCCTGAGGTTTTATATTTAATGGCTGAGCATTGTGTAAAACTCAGAAGGAAAGCTGGGAGATTTGTTGGTTTGTTTTTCAAGATTGCCATTCTAACTTAGTCCAGATTATTGGAAGATCACAGTTCTTTTCTTTTTTTAAAAGCTCTGTCTGGGGGGAGGGGGCACCATTTAAAAAATAGCTGCCTGATTTTTCTCTCCATTTTGGTAGAAATAGTTAATGTTCCATAGTATTTGATTTATTTATTAAAAGTATTTTACCAGGAAACAAAACAGAGACAGGCCTTCTCATTTACAGTGAGACCCCAGAGAGCTGTAAATTTACATACACAAAGGACTAGCATCAACCCCTGAACCTTTAATGTTTATTTTGATAGCCCACCCTGCTGGTAAGGTCTTTTGTTAAGAAGCCAGGTACAACAAGGCAATGCTCCAAACAAACAACACTGGTAGCATTGTTGACCAGGTCATGTGATGTCCTGCCCTTGAAGAAAACCCCTTGTCTCTTACCCTTTGCCCCTAGAAAATGAAGTTAGTTAGAGTCCCTGTGGCAGATTTAGCATTTCCTTTCAGTGTCTGCCAATCTATCAAAATTCAGCCACCGCTGTGAACCCATCAACTCAGTGCAAAAAAGCGCAGGCTTACCATGGACCCCCTCAAAGTGGCAATCATTTATCCCTCCCTGAACTTTAGCTGACCTTTGCAAGCATGCTAGAAAGTTGAAGCATGTAGCACCTTGTGCACAATCTGTTGTATGTTTGTTTTTTCAAAACTGATGGTTTTATTTTATTCCATCAATAAAAATGTGTTTAGGGATAAATATTGGAAGGTAACTAAAATCTTCACCAAAGGGATACAATTACTTTAATTCCATGCAAAAGAATACAGCATGTATACATATTCTGTATTTATTGAGCCAGTTAGCTTCACTTTGGAGAGGAAGTAAACAAGTAGATTCCATTCATGAAGATTTATAGATGGGAGGAGGGGTGAGATTGTTCACAGAATAAGACGACGCATTTATATACAAAAAAACTGTAACATAAAGTAAGTGTTAAGCTCCAGCAGTGCGAACACCATCTAACTGTAGTATATTGGCTAACTATTGGAGGCATTTTGTTTTGTTATTTGAGGGGTGGGAGGGGAAGAGGTGGGGTTAAAGCAAGAGAATAATTCAGACTGCAAGAAGGGTTAGAGTGTGACTCCCTCTGTAAATTCAAACTGACCTAAGGGGCATGATTACATACATCTCATCATGAGACAATATACTTTTTATTTGTTTGAATTTTATTTGTATTGGTAAAACTGACCTGAAACTGACACAAGTTTATTAGAAAAAGGACTCTCTAAAACAGAGTGGGCTGGTCTTCTTACTTAAGATGGATGTGCCAGCTTCCAGTATGATTAGAGAAATGGATAACTCACTAACATCTGTGCAAACTACAATAAAAAGGGATTTAGTGTTACCCCAAGGAAGGTAAAAGAGGCTGTCTGTCCATTAAACGCTTTATTACAGTGCCAGCAGCTTTTTTCTAACTCAGTTATTCCTACACAGAGCTCAGCACTGTGACTGCCTGTCATCCTTACCAGACAGTGCTTGGGGCTTCGTAGTTTTTTGTGCAAGGTAGATGACAATCAAATGAGTCATTGAGCAGGGAAAGCGCCTGACCCCTAGTGAAGGATTAACTACGGAAAGTGAGTGTGATCATGTCACACCATTACTTAGAATTTTCACAGTCAATTTCTGAAAATATGAGATAACTCCTTAAAGAGACAGCTCTTTCAGGAAATGGCATGAGCCAGAAGAAATTCCCTTCCAGTACAAAGGCAGACAGTGTCATCATGGAGGCATCTGTTTAGTTGGTCAATGCGAAACAAATAGGACCCTTCTCATGATGGCAGATGAGATGGGGAAGAATGAGCAAGATAGAATCCAGGGATATTAGTTACCATTCAACTGTTTTGGATGAAAAGGAAAACAGTATGGGAGAAGAATCTTAAATCCTACATAGCGGCACAATCTCCCTGAAGATTCATGCAGATCTTTTAAAATACAAATTGAAAAAAAAAAAAAGTATGTGTGTTTTCTTTGATTCTCCTTTATCTTAAGAGAAATAAACTCAGAGGGTATGTCTACACTGGCAATTTAGGTCGACTTAAGTAGCCGTAAGTTGACCTAAATTATTCCCCATCCACACTGGACTTACATTAAGTCGACTTAAGAAATTCCTTAAGTCAACTTAATAAAAGCTTAGATCGACTTAGTAAGAACCGCCGGTTAGGTCAACCTAACCCTTAACTCGACTCCTTAGGTCGACTGAAGCACAGTGTGGACATGGATTAACCCTTAAGTCAACTTTATTAAGTCGACTTTAAGTCCCTACCCTCAAAAGCTTATGGGGTACCAAAATGAATTAACATCTGCAGCTAACTGAATCTAATTGAAATGAAATGATTCAGTAAAAATTTTTAAAATCTGCTTAATGATTTTGTACTTCTTTTTCCAAATCACCTTGTTCCTTATCTTACCTTAAGTATGCTTAATTCAGCCTAGAAAGAAGTTACCCAAACCTGCTCAAATTTTAATATAACTGGTGCAAATAAAAAGGGGGTTACTATTTCCTTTGACGTTTTGTTTGTAGTGTTTTGTGACTATATTTCCTCACACGAAAGCTCCATTATCACTGAATGGAGACCCATTAGGGGCACTTTCGAAATTTGGATCCTTTTAGTAGAACCAGGCTTTAAACAGCAGTTTAATTTATGACATTTTTTGGTGCTAATGGCATTTTTGCTCTCAGGTAAGTTCATCTCACTATATATCCCTTTAGAGAAAGCCAATGCAAGATTTCTTTTTAAGCATTAGTTTCAAGTAGCCAACTATTCAGCTGCTAAAATGTAAGTCACATACAGTATGTATGCATGTTTGATTCTACAGTGTATTTTTAAAAGGAAGATCTTTTATGTGTGTGTAAAAAAGAGAAAAGTGAAAGAAAAAAACGAATAAGCATGTGAATAATTAGATCAGAGATAGATGCCACCTTTTCTCAGTGTTGAAACTGTGAGGGGAAAAAAGTGCTACCATATAATTGACATAATTGATCTATTTTTTCCCTTTTTTGCTGCAGTAATTTTTTATGCATGCCATTGTTGCTGTTATTATCCAAGATGTGATCTTGTGTGGTTGATAATACTGACTAGATATGAATACTGGTAAGTACCAGCCAATCACAAATCTATAGTGTCTATTTCTGCATCACCAGGTGCTATCTCATGGGAAATATCCTCTTTTTTGGCAGGCACACAGCGCTCTGCATTATCTGTCATTTTCATTAGATTCAAGCTACAGCTGAGCCAAAAAGACTTAGTTCTAGCATATGTGCTCAAAATGGCCAAGATGAGATTGTCCAAATTCACCCTTTCAGGATTATATTAGAAAACAACTGGAGCTAAAGCTAAAAATTAGGGCTAGCAAAACAACTGAATTACATTTGGGAAACTGCAAATGCCATAAGCTCAAATGATTCCAGTTTATCGTAGTCATCACCTACAAAAAAGCTCCAAGGAGCCTAAGTCAGCAATGTCAATGTTTTTCAACGCTTCTTTTGTACAGACTAAATGTGATGATGTCAACAGAGAAGAACAAGGACATCACAACAAGGCAAAATTCCACTGTACCCCAGTAGCTGAGAAAAGTAAAGCAGAATGCATCTGATTATATACAAATGGCAGAGTTAATGGATCATTCTTGTTATATACTGAGTCAGCAGTAATATATTAGTTGGGATTCTTGTTTATTAATATTTCCATAGCTAAACTGTGTGAAGTGGGACTATGGGCCTTTTTTCAATTACAATAAAACAGTAATATTGTACCATTTAATGAGGATGGGCTTAATTGGGATGGCTGCTTTATTAAGGCACCTCCCAAGAAACTAATTTAGTCTAATGTTAGTGAATAGCAATGTCTGCTGCTTAATTGGGATGATAGTAACAAAAATTCTGCTTAATAGGGATGCATTTGGCCAGTATCAAAGAGTTAAGTAGTGTTTAACCAGGTGTTAGATGGGCATGAAATTCTAAGCTCTGTTCTTTGAAATAAAGAAGTTGCCAAATAAAAAAAAAAAGATGAATTTAAGATATAATTCAATCATTATTATTTCAGTTGTATTTCATTGTAAAGAACCTTAAAATTGTTCACTTGTTCATTATTCATTCAAATTCACTTTGATAAAATGTACAATTTCTTTTACTCACTTTCTTTGAACATTCATTAATATATTATTTCCCCCTACTTTGTTCAGTAGGGGAAGTGTCCCGTGAATTTATTAATTCTTCCAGTTAGTGGGACACAGATGCCGCACAAGGTACAAGGCCAGACAAAGTCTTTACTCCACTTAAATTTCATTGAAGTCCAAACTGAACTTATGTGGTGCTTGGGCCTTGTATCAGCCCTCTACACAAGTGTTAATTTCACTCTGAATGATTAAAATATATACACATGAGGTTTTGTGCTGGAAATGTCACCCATACTCATGCGAGTATCTATTTGTATGAATGTTCAAATCCATGAAAATGTTCAAAAACCTTTCTCAAGCCCTTCCCCGGTTTATAAACCAACCATGGAAGCAGAGACAAATTATCAATAGCATATAGCTGTAAGGCCTAGTTCATAAACCAAGTGTTCATATCACATAGACTGAAATTCTTAACATAAATCAGCTAATTCTGAATAGTGAACAGATCTATAAAGAGCAAACTCTATTTATGGATCATTTGAACACTAAAAAAAGAACTAAAACTCATGGAATAAATTATTCAGTGCAAACAGCAAATTGCACAACCAGGACAAATAGGCCATTCCATTGCCCCAGTTAATGGGCTTCTGCTGTATATACTTGCCTGCTTCTAAGAGTCTTGCTTTAGCAAGACCACCAAATGTAATAATTTCTCCTTAGTAAAAAATCCATCCAGAACTCAAATTGAGGTATATATGTTAAAATTAAACTGAAGATATGATTAGAAACTAGAGCTCTGATAACAATTTTTTAAAACATAAAGCTTATCTTCTACATTTGTTCAATCACACCCTTAATGGAGTACATGACCGGAAGAATATATAATGACTCAGTCTTACTGATTCTCTCTGCAAACAAGTTCCAAACGGGTAGCCATGTTAGTCTAGTTCAGCAAAACAAACAAGGGGTGCGTCTACACTGACAACTTAGGTCGACTTAAGAACACTTAAACTGACCTACACAAAGCTGCATCCACACTGGGCTTTTAATAAGTTGACTTAATTGCTTCCTTAAGTTGACTTAATAACAGCTTAATTCGACTTAATAACACCACTTCTGAAGGTCAACTTAAGCCTTAAGTCAACTTCTTAAGTAGATTTAAAGCCAATGTGGACAGGGAGTAGCACTAAATTGACCTTATTAAGTTGACTTAAAGCCAGTG
>ML685783.1:12905655-12924375 GCA_007922175.1 Pelusios castaneus
TAATGAGCTTTAATGCGCGATAATCTGATCGTGTGTACAAGGCCTCAGTCTGACCAACTGCTGTAGAACTAATTGGTGAAATCTTGTACTGTGAAATCTTGAACTGCCTACTCTCTAGGCTTATTTGCTTGCCTTTCCCCTAGAAAGGAAACACATTCTAAATCCTGTTAGGGTTAGAGTTGATTGTTTCTTTTTTGTTGTTGTTCATAGTGGACATTTGTCTACATAAGAAAGCTGTGTAGCACATTTGGCACAAGTCTTTGTGATTGGCAGTATTGGCTCAGGAGAGGCCCAAGGCTGGAATGATGTATAAAACTTCCATTATAGAATACAGACAAGGTCAGCTTCATGCACAGAGTTACAAGAAACCTTGGTCCCTAATGCCTTTGTCCTACTGCATGTAGGGTTTTGTATTTTGATGATACACTTTAAGGAAAATATGATTTTCAGCTGCTAACTGTCATGTGCATAAAGGTTATCAAAACTGTGAAGAAATACATCCCATGTATCAGTTAAAAACCAACTGAGTTTACCCACTGTATCTAAAATAATCTATCTAGAGCTGTCATGGATGTTTTTGCAATATTTTAGATAGAAAGATTGACTTAAAGGAAACTGTTTAGATTATGTCTCTCAGGAAAACTGTCCATAGAGCAGTGACTATGAATAACAGTTGTACACAAAAACAACAAGAGTCCCATGGCACCTTATAGACTAACAGATTTCTTTGGGCATAAGCTTTCGTGGGCTATAACCCACTTTGTCAGATGCAACTGATGAAGTGGGTTATAGCCCACAAAAGCTTATGCCCAAATAAATCTGTTAGTCTATAAGGTGCCACAGGACTCTTATTGTTTTTGCTGTACACAGACTAACATGGCTACCCCTCTGGAAAGTTGTACACAAAGAATTATGGCTCAGATCTCAGACGCCCACCTGCAAAATGCCTCTGGATCTGCAAACCCGTCTTCAGAAATGGAATTCTTCAGGGTAGGACGGAAGGTTGGGCATTGCTGTCTGAGCTGAAAATGTCTAATGAAACTTAGAAATTCATTTGTCCCAGAGCAAAGCAAATGCCTTCACAAACAATAAATGTATAGGCTTCCGTGCAGGTGTCAAATTCTTCTTAATGTAAACAGTAATGGAAACAACACAAGTTTTGGGAGAGTAATAAATTTCCCAAGTATTTTTATGTGGTTTCTGCTATATTCACATCCATTAGTTCATTTGGTGTAGTCGCTTTACATAGTGAGATATGACTTTTGTATTACTCCCAATATCTGTTTTAACATTAACACTTTGATATCATCATACCTGTGGTTTGGACGAGATCAAAAGTTCTAACAAAACATGGGCGCTGTCTCCAGAAGGGATTGTAGAAGGGGAACAAAGAGCGAGAACTCTGCAAGAGTCTCCTTACAGAGTCTTCTTTACATTATTCCATCCAGTGAGGTTTAGTTCTCCGCATAGGAGAAGTGGCGGGATTCCCTCATACCCTGCCATGTGCCACCTGGATAACTGTGATCTTCAAAAACTACAGGACTACGCACATGTAGGCTTTACTTCTCCAGCCACACTAGTTCAAGGATTCCTGTTCCTCATTCCAATTCTGTAGCAGCCCAGTCCAATCTCAAATACTATGGATGCACCATAGCTTAATATAATAGCATATTCTTAGAATCTGGCTTCTGTAATCACTGTGGTATGTATTTTGTAGCTTATTAAATCCTTTTACTTTTCATGTATATAAAGCCCCCTTACACTTAGATATTCTTAGGCTGTCCAGTTTGTGAGGGTAAAAAGGCAAGTTACAATTATTATTATTATTATATTAGAGATTTTATTTTTTAACAAACAAAACAAAACAATACAAACAAAAGGAACAAAGGAGGATATTGATAAAAACTAGTAAGAACAGTATGTATTTTGATGCAGCCTGAGGACACCAGCAACTTACCTGCTGACAGATCATTCCCATTATATATGTCTATTTGTTCTGCTAATCATAAGAACACTGAAGCTAGCATATGCCATATTAAGTGATGCATATGCTATCAAACAGTTTGTTTAAAAAAATATTTTTGTGAACTTCTGTTCCTTTCTGATGTTTCCAAACAGACCTGAAAAATTATCATGAACATATACTAGCCCAAACTCCATAGCTATTCACCCATAATTTTTAAATCAAAATTGGATGCTTTTCTAAAAGACCCGCTCGAGGAATTACTTTGGGGAAGTTCTAAGGCCTGTGTTATACAAGAAGTCAGATTAGATTATCTGGCCTCGAAATCAATGAATCCTTTACCATGATGCCTCATGATAATAGGGAGAGAAAGGGGAAACCTCATGAGTCACACAAAAATATTCAGTCTTTGAGGGTGAGAGATAAGGAAACAGAATTTTGCAAGACAGTTTTCAAGCAAAAATGCATGGGATCAAGTGAAGGAAAAACATCCTTGTATAAGAATTATCCCATTTTCTTGGATCAACCAAACTGGAGTGGAAATCTCATGAATACAGACTCACTCAGAGATTCCGGGAAGATACCATTTTGGGAAGGAGTAGCTATACTAGGAGAAGACCCTCTCTTGAGGTACTTGCACTTCCTATTTTGTCCAGAATTAGAATTCTACCTGCAGGATACTGGAGTGACCTGCTGTGGCAAGTGCTAGGAAAAGCACAAAAGGTGAAACAAGCCTTCATTTTAACTACCTCAGCCAGTTTGTTCATCTTAACATTAATACACATTGTTTTTCAGGTTCAGAATTAAAAGTCTTTTCAGCTGGGACTCCATTTATGCATGTGCTAGGCCCAGTATAGAAGCAGAGGCATGCACACTTTTGGTGCACTAACACCTGTGCACACTTCTACTTCACAAGCGGCTAATGGGTTTTCCATGTGTGAAGCCAACCTGTCCAAATGACCCTTCTCTCTCCCTCCTGTCACCTGGTTCCTTTCTGTGTGATACCAGAAACGTGTGGTTCCTTCACAGCCCTGCTTGACATGGATTCTTTGCCACTGTCCCTCTGAGGCAAGCAATTGTATGCACGCTGTTCTCTGAATGGACCTGTGGGCACTGAAAACTAAAAAATTAAAACAGCATTTTAAAGCGAACTGTTCTAGTGTGGTTAAACAGCACGCCTGAAACGCCCCAGGCTTCACACATCATTCTGATGAGGACATGTCATATTCTGATGCTGACATGTCAAGCTTAGGAAGTTTAGACAGGTACAGTTAAATCATACTGCAGCATTCAACTTCTTCTTTTAAAAATTGTATCATGCTTGTACTGGGAGCCAGGCAGGCTGACTTTACAAAGTTCACTTACCATAAAAGGGGCCTTGCCATACCCAGCACAAAAATACCGAGGGTACCGCCCTGTGCGGATGCACATTTGCTTTGCCACCCTTATGTGGATTTGTTCACAACAAACAAAACCAATATTTGAAAAAGAGGAGGAGATGTAGAGTAGCTACTAGCTGATGACTAGGGCCCCATTTCTCTCCTCTTCTCAGCTACCTGTCTGAGTCTGGAGGGCCAGGTTGTCACAATCCACTAGACTCACAGCCTGTTTCGTTGAGGGAGTCAGATCCCATAGCAGGATAAATCCAACATCAAACTGCCTCTGCTGTGCACAGCCATGCTGCCCAAATCAAATTTGAAGTTTTGTGCATGGCAAGCTCCATCTGACTCAATTTAGGTGAGCTGTTACATTCAATTTGCCATGCCACCTATCAGTGGTTGAAAGCTCTCCCCTAGTCAACCTGCCTGGTCTTCAAATACCCTTACATGTCAGGGTATAATAGTCACTGAGGAGGGCTGCAGGGGCTTCATGCACTACAGTTAATTTTTGTAGCATGTTTAGATGCACTTTGGGCAAAAATCTGTTACTGTGATGTGCAGGGCAAGCAGTAGGCTGTACGGTGCCTCTTCTTCCCTGCCTATCCAGTCCCCAACATGAGCAAGGAGGAAAGATCACTCCACACCAGCTGGTCTCAAGACAGCACAAGCCACCATATTGGTCCACAGATGATGTGCTCGAATGGATGTGAGCAGTGGCTAAAGAGACATATGGACCTCCCCAGAAGGATAGTTACAGTCAGGAGCATATGGAAGCCAAAAGCACATACTGTTGCTGATCAGATAAGTATCACTGTCCAACCTACTGTATGGTGCCCTATTACACCTTGATTAAGCTCTCTCTCTAATCTGCAAAAGACTGAGTAAGTGAAAGAAGCACTGGCCAAGACCGGCATTAGGTATCTCTTATAGCTCTGTTTCCTGCTTTTTCAATGATCTCTTCCTATTACAGAGTTCTCTAGATATGGCTTCTGTATGGAAGAGAACCTGTAATCAATAGAGAAGCAAAACACAGTCTGCTTGTCTACTCCAGTGTGCTGGAGAGGAAGTCTAGTGCTGTCAGAAATCCATTATTCTATAAACTCTTATAGAAGTACCATAGGCTATGTCTACACTAGAAAAGTTCAGTCAACTTTCTTAAGTCGACTTAATAAGGTCGATTTAGGTGCTAATCCCCATTTACACTGCCTTTAAGTCAACTTAAAGACTCAATTTAAGGCTTAAATTGGCCTAAAACAAGGTGTTATTAAGTCAACTTAAGCTTTCCTTAAGTCAACTTAAGGAAGTGCTTAAGTTGACTTAAGAAAAGCCCAGTGTGGACGTGGCTTTGTTTAACTTAAATCAACCTAATTTGCCAGTGTAGACACACTCATAGAGAACTGCCTCAAAAAGAGGCTGAAGAATCTCTATAATGTAATTTGTGAGACCTGTTGATTTATAATAAGCTAGTGTTTCTTTCAGTCAGTAATGGGCTCCATGTTACTGATACTTTAGGGCACTTTCCTACAAAATAACAAACACCACCAGCCTGTTCTGTCTTTACCGAATTAAGGGAATAAGTAACTAGATAACCAGCTTAGCAACAAAGAAATCCAGTATTGCTGCCATTGAAGCCAATGGGAGTTTTGCCATTGACAGGCGTGAATATGGGATTTGGCACCAAAATTTGGAAGTTATTGTTGGGATTTTCTTTGAGTCTTCTTTTTACTTGACTTTCCAAGAACTCAGTTTGACTGTAGCCTTTGTCACTTTGGTATCTTTATTTGGCACACTGGAGTGCTATGGGAAGTTGATTAAATTTAAACATGGAGAGGTTGGATGTAGGGGATAATACATCTTTAAAGATATTCAGAAACTATCTCCATTTATATATGTTTCATTTATAGCAAAGAGTTCTCTTAGTGCCCCCCCTTTTCTCTTAGTTGGCTCAGAATTCTGTCTTCTTAGTCTACTGACCTATTTACTATTTATTGTATCTTATTTAATGCAAACTTTCTGTTTTCGATCTAATGATTCATTTACGCCCCTAATTCTGTCTTCCAAAAAATGAGCTCTTTTTCCATGTGTTAATTACTTATGTCAGGCCAAGCCTCAGCTACAGTTTTGCCAAAGAAAGGTACACCAATCTAACTAGTCAGCAGATTACTGTGATGGAATTCAATGGCTAATCATGTCAAAGAAAATTTTCTGGAACCCAGAGGCATTCCCTAGATTGTGGTATTACAGGAACATGAATATACAACTAACATTTTTCAATAAGGTTCCAAAGCACTAATTTATGATGCCTCTTCATCACCTGAATTTGTCCTCACTTCCGATACGTGTTTCTCACTCTCCTTTCCAGAACTTCGGGAGATTTTGCTAAAGGTGCTAAAGACCAATGAGTGGTTGTTGATTTTAGTGCAGTGGGCTGCCAAGCCTCACACAGATGCAGCTGAAACCGTCAGTTCTGTTGGTAATGAAGGATTCCCTGATATTGGCTTAATCTTTGTGAAAGGGAGGCTTTCAAGAGCAGACTTTTCAGGCTGGAAAAATGCAATCAAGAAATCATATAACTCTCTTACAAGATGTTTTCCTGTAAAGAGGAGAAAAAGACGTCTTTTTAGAGGCTAACAATATGGCCAATGGGCTGGCAGAGAGGCAATCTGCTTTCTTTGTTAAAACCTCTGCTTCTGCTTTGTCTTTTCTTTCAGTGGAGTAACCGGAACCAAGTGATTCAGTATGCTAGTCAGCCCTGCTTCTCCAGCCAAACTGGCTAGTCCAAATATTGTGATATTAATGTTCTACTAAATCATTTGCATAATTAAACAACTCCTCTTGCAGCCTCAAGGATGTGGCTATTGAACTGGCATGCAGTTTAACACTATAATGACCCACCAATGTGTGAACCGGTTCTATTAAAAAAAGTAAACCACATATAAACAAAAATGCTCAATGATACAGCTAAAGCTCTGCAGAGAAACGCAAAACTTGTTTGTTTAGTAAAGCTATGATGCTTCATCGAATGACCAGCAAGAGCCTAAATATAACTCTGCACCTCTGTAGAAAAATACATTGACTCCTCTGTTCATAGAAAGGTCGATAGAGATACACTCATTGTTTCAGCTGCAGGCCTCACCGCACCACTCTGAACTAATATTATAAAAGCGTGGATTAGATCTTAGCTTAGAAACATGGACTCAGATATGTCTGAGTTCAGTTCCCACACCAACAGAAGGATGGCATCAGCATTCAATATTTTCTGCAAGTCATTGGTCTTGGAACAAGACCTCTCTCAAATGTTACTGAAGAACACTAAATGCGAGCACAACTTAGCAACTAAATGGTGGCACTTCTCAACATCAATGCTACGTTGTATTCTTCTCCCTGATAAATCAAATGTGATTATCTTTGAGATTAATGACAGGTGATTCTGCTAATTTGACAGGAAATATATTGTTTTCTACTCTGCATTCTAATTTCTAGAGAGAGATGGAGATCATAGAATCATAGAACAATAGGGTTGGAAGGGACCTCACGAGGTCATCTAGTCCAACCCCCTGCTAAAAAGGAGGACCACTCCCACTAAATCACCCCAGCCAGGGTTTTGTCTAACCGGGCCTTAAAAACCTCCAAAGATGGAGATTCTATCACCTCCCTAGATAGTCCATTCCAATGCTTCACCACCCTCCTAGTGAGAAAGTTTTTCCTAATATCCAACCTTGACCTCCCCAGCTGTAATTTGAAACCATTGTTCCTTGTTCTGTCCTCTGCTACCATCGAGAACAGCCTAGCTCCCTCCTCTTTGGAGCACCCCTTCAAGTAGTTGCTGTCAAATCTCCCCTCAATCTTCTCTTCTGTAGACTAAATAAGCCTAGTTCACTCAGTCTCTCCTCATAAGTCATGTTCCCCAGCCCCCTAATCATTTTTGTTGCCCTCCGCTGGACTCTTTCTAATTTGTCCACATCCTTTATGTAGTGGGGAGCCCAAAACTGGACACAGTATTCCAGATGCGGCCTGACCAGTGTCGAATAGAGGGAAATTATCACATCCCTCGATCTGCTGGCAATACTCCTACTGATGCAGCCTAATATGCCATTGGCCTTTTAGGCAACAAGGGCACATACAGACACAGCTTTCCTGTCCATTTAGGGTTTGGTCTAAATCTCCTTCAAGCTCGTAGAAGTCCTTCCATAGACATTAAAGTGCATTGAATTTGGTCCTTATTGTAACCTCTACATTTTGTTAAAGTGAAGTTTAGCCGACATATCCTTCGGGAACAAGAAAGTTTTAAAAATCCCACGTTCATGGCTTGGAGTCTCATGGTCAAAAGGTCCCTACTTTATTCACAAGTCAGATGTCTCATCAGAAGGACTCAACAACATGTGAATGAAGTGAGCTAATGAATGAAGAGCAGCAAAAGTCATGTGTTTTTTATGAGGCATCTGATAGAATACATTTAATACATTCAAAATGAGATTTAGTGGTTCAAGCCTGAACCTTAGTTTGTTTGCTGACAATAAGAGGTCAACTAATTTTTAAACTGCTTGATCATGTCACTTTATTTGACCATTTTACTTTAATTACAGGTCACACTGGATGTAGCACACTGTTCTATAAATACGTGAACAATCTGCTCACTAGAGTGATAAAGTTAAGCAATTTAAAAAATAAGTTGAGCTATGTCACCTTCTTGTCAACGAAGCTACTAATTTAACTATATGTAGAACTTACATAATGAACTGCTCTGCAGAGTATCGAGTAGCATTTCTAGTTATTCACTTTCAGTGCTCATTAAGGTGAGAGATGACAAGGCTGGCCACGTGATTCTATCCAGTCTGATATCAGTGGGTTTATAACTAACCTGGATAGAATGGAATTAAAAACACTTATCAGCGTTTAAGGAACTGAGTAGTGCAGCAATAGGTTAGTACTGCCTGGCCTAGTTTTCACATAGTGCTGGTACTATTATGAACTACCCGAGATGCTTTCATTGTTACTACAATTAACACAAAATTCTGCAGCTAACATCCTCCGCCTCTCTAGCACCTGTGCCTAAGTCGTGCCCCTCTTTGTGGACTTCTCCTGACCTTCTGCATTATGTTCAGGCTTCTCGGCCTCACCTTCCAGACCCTGCACAACTCCCCCAGTGTACAGAATCTATTTTAGAACAAACTTAATTCTCAGAAAAACAAGAGTCCTGTGGCACTTTTAAAGACTAACAGATTATTTATCTTAATACTCAGGTATCTGCTGCTATTTGTAAGGTCATCAGATGCCAGACAGCAGACTTCCTTTAAGAGGGCCAAATTCACCCCTGTGCCATTGTTAGTACTATGGGTCACTTGTACGTCTCTGATTCCAGGGCTGCTAGGGATGGTTTTGGCCCATGCCACAAATCCTAAATTGTATCCTGGGTGTCATGGTGCCTCTGGGCTTTGCAACAGCCAAAAGGTACCTGGGAAAGAAGACCGCACTAGCTGTGCTGCCTTCTGACTCCAGCACTATATCCACCTGGGAATGCCTCCTGTTCTGAGTAATTTCTGAGAGAGGCAGCACTTGGCAAGAGGTATTCGGTGCTGGGGAAATTCCCCAAAGCATTTCATGCTTGTGCACAGAGCCACCCTCATTCAGGCCCATTTTGATTTGTTTCTTTGACTCTCCAGTGTGGAATGATACATTCAGGAGGACTGTACTATTTTAGTTCACCCAGTGTGACAGGTACATGGCCGGCCAGCCTTTTGCAGACACACTTAGCGAAGTGCTGCTGTTTAAGTTTAGAAATCAAAGAGAGTATTTCAAAGGGGAGAGAAGATTATGTTGTGAGATTCACTCTCTCTCTCTTTCACATATATGGTTTCCTCAATGGAGAGGAGAGTTTTATTATTATTGTAACAAAATATTTTTTGTAGAAGCAGCCATGTGGCCGAGTCAGGGCTGCCATGATTTTGGAGCCGTGAAAGAAACCAAATGACTGGATTTAGTTTAGCTACATTGTTATATTAAGTCTTTTATCCCTTCACAGTACAACATAGTAAGAGCTGCTGCGCACTGTTGGAAAACGGGGCTGTTTGAATTCTACCTGCTGAAGGAAAAGACATGGCTTAAGTTTTGATGGATCTCTCTTCTTTAAGGCATGTTATGGTGAGATAATACTTGTAAATGGTAAAATGCGCCTCTCATCTGGATTTAGAACGATTATATAAAGAGAAAAATAAAAATGATTTTTGCAGGATTTTCTTCTGACTGGACTCCCATTGCTCCTTACATTTTACAGTACTTTGCAAGTTTGTCTTCTTTATGATTGGAGTCATTTCATGTCTTCAGCCTTCTAAAAGGTTAGGGGCTAGCTATATTTCCAGATGAAGGATATGAATAGTTGAGAATTTCTTTTTATTGGATCAGCATGCACACTCTGTTTAACTATGAGTTTTAGAACTGAAGTGAAACGTTGTTTTGACTGTATTTTTAAGCAGCAAGAATCCAGCTTTCTTTTCATTTAGATCTTGCTGTGCATCTCTATCATGGGAGAGCTGGTGGTAGCTCCTATATTTAGGTTATATTTACACTTTAATTTTGAAAGCTTCTTGCAACTTCTTTTTAAATTGCGAAGACTTCACAAATTGATCATTTGCAACAATCCCTTGAAATCTGACAATGAGGAAGTCCTGGGGCTACAGAAGTACCTCTTTTATGTGTCCCATGAAATTCTTTTCATGTTAGGCTGAGTTCTAAACTTCAAACAAACAAACTAAATGTTTTCCTTTTCGTCAACCTGTATTGTAATAATTAATAGTTGAACAAGATCTTTCTAAAGTACCAGGGCCACACCACTGCTGAAGACCAGCAGCACATACAATTCTGGGAAGGAGAGGGAGTTGAATAGGGGTACTGCTGACAGATAGCCCATAGCTCTAAATCTACACATGAACCCAGTGGCCCATTCCCCTACCCCTTTGTGAGCCACACATGGAGAAAGAGCTCCCTCCATATCCTGAGGAGGGAGATGGTCAAGCAAGACAGCTCTGCTAGGTTTCCCTTTTGCCCCCAGAACAAGCATATGGCCCCAGAAGCCCATCCTTTCCAAGACAACAACTTTCTCATGCTATCACCTACCATAACTAGTCCTATAGCTAAGCAGTTCAGTGGGTTCTGTGTGACAAAAGTTCAAATCCTTCTCTGATGGGAGTTGCACAAAATAGATTTTATTTTCCTTAAACATACACACCGTCAATGGTAAAGAACTTTATTTAGGTGGCAAAGCACTTAAAAGTTAGGAAATGCCATAGTTTAGGGCAGTGGTTCTCAATCTTTTGTGGGTCACAACACACTTGGCGGCATGTACAACCCTATAGGACACACCAACCCACCTGCAACACACTTACCACTGTGAGGCAACACACAATAATATGTCCCAACACAGCGATTGAGAACAGCTGGTTTAGGGTGCCCACGCATTTATACTTCTGTCCTTCTGTGCCAAACTATAATTACACTGTTTTTAATTAAATGGTGTTTTTCCCTATCAGCTTAGCCTCATTCAGTGCACAGGATGAAGGGTGGTCAAGGAATGAGGAAACTATTCAATATTTCTTTTTATCATCATCATTTTGTGTGTGGTCTCTGCTTTACTTATTGTTCTGAATACAGAATTATTTAATCGCTCTTGGTCTTTTCTATGTCACTCATCAGCACAGAATCTGCATATCTCACAGATGTTAATGAATTCTCTTCACAACTCTTCTGCGAGATCTGAGGTCCATTGTACACATAAGGAAACTGGGACAGAGAGTCTTACCCCAGGTCCAGCAGTGACACAGACCTGCTTCTGAAAGGACCTCCTGACTCCTACCATGTGCTCATATCTTGAAATCATGCTATGTTACTGCCAGAATCAGTGAATGTCTAAGCTACTCCACTTGACTTCAGTTGCGACTCTCAATGCTCAGTAGTTCTGGAGATCAGGCACTTGGTGTCTCAAGTTGGGCACCCAGAAAATAAGGAATGTATCATTAGTGGCCACCTGCCAAAATTTGGATTAAGTGATTTATATCTGTTGCAGAGGCAGGGGGTAGGTCTACCCTTGCATCTTAGGTCAACTTAACGATGCTTCCACACTGGGCTTTTATTAGGTCGACTTAAGCGCTTCCTTAAGTCAACTTAATAACACCACCTCTGAAGGTCAACTTAAGACTTAAATCGACCTTATTAAGTCGACTTAAAGCCAGTGTGGATGGGTATGTCTACTCTACAGGCTCTGTTAAAGTTGACTTAACAAGGTCAACTTAAATCAACTTTAAGTGAAGATGCTCCATTAAGTCAACCTAACAAGGTTGACTTTATGTCGACTTTAAGTCAACTTAAAGTAGACCTTGTTAAGTCAACTTAACAGAGCCTGTAGTGTAGACATAGCCAAGGATAGAAATAGTTCTTTTGTGTGGCATTCACCTGCCTCAACCAGAAGATCATCCCCTCTCTTAGCTCAGCTCCCTGCCTTGTGTCACACCCACCTTTCCAATTCTAAAGCAGATGAGATAGAGATACTGTAATTGAAATAATCTAATTCAGTACAAACTCTAATGCTTTCCCAGAGAACTATCCATCTTGTGCACTCAGTGAGGCAGGGGTCCTACAGAAAACACTACTGTTTGATCAGGTAGTTAAAGACTTTATCATAATATAGATGCAAAAGAGGACAAAATTAAGGTTGCCTGGGTAACTTACCTTCTGGCATTTTTTATTTTGTGAGTACTTGACTTTACAACCCTACTGTTCTTTTAACACAGCTAAGCAGTCAGTTTTCTTTGTATGTACTTGTATACATAGGCATGTGCAAAAACATGTGCACACATACAGAGATAAGGTGTTATTTCAAGCAATTACAGAAAAGAGTGCTCACAGAAAAGTGACCCAGTCACCAAATTAATATTATTGCTTTCCACACTGCCAACAGCCTTCCCCATCTAGCTTCCTCAAAGCAACAGTCTATCTAAAAAAGGAGACAGTCTACGATCTTTTGCCATGATTTCTAATTTCCACTGCAATCTGAATCCTAAATTTTCAAAGAAGGGAAGGGACAGAATGCAAGTTGCAGTCACAAAGAAAGCAAATTATATACAACAAATATTAGATTTTCTACCTTGTCTCACTGAGAGTGATAAGAAGCAGGTTTCCATATACAGTGTAGGCAGAGAATTGAACCTTTCCTCAGCAAATAGACACTGAAATGTTTGCCCAAATGATCAAAGATTCACAGTGGAAAAGACTAATATTAGAGGGCAAGACAACCAATTAGTGCTTCTAGTCCATGTACAGAATCTAGTATTATATTTAACTCAGGTAGGAGTTTCATCCTTTGCCCTCAGTAAACTATTAGGGCTATGCCAATTCTGTGCATAGGAGAGCTGAAACATTTCCAATGAGAGATATGTAAATAAAGTAGATACATTCATACATGAGCCAAACTCAAAGAGTTTATCATTAATATAGGAATCACATTTCTAATCCAACCATACCATAATTTATTACATTCATGAATGGGTTTACAATAGGTTGGTTTGGTATGGGCTAGATTGTGAACTTCTAGCAATGGACTGTAGCTTCCAGTTTGAGTAGTCCCATTAAAATCAATGGGATTGCTTGAGGAGCAAACTACTATTCCAGGTGAATTTAGGATATTATAATCTGACCATAAAATAAAACTACAAGGTGAAATTTATTGAAGTGCCACTAAAAATGACTCCTGTCTTCCCACCTCAACAAAGTTTAGGTTGAATCAGGAGGCTGAGTGTAAGTTAGATAGCAGGAAATGCTTGGCAGTTTCAAAATGAATGTGGAGAATATCTGGGAACTTGCAGTGTTCAGCACTAATATGTGAAATGTTCAGTTATGTAATATTTAGACTGAAGGGTATTGATACATTACCACAGAGAGGAATTTTATTAAGGAAACACACAGAGCTGAACTGTCATTTGCCCTCTGAGGACTGACAACATCTGTTTGCAGGATTTTTACTAATTATTATTATTTGATTATTATAATAATTATTTTCTATTTCGTTGCACTCCTCCCCAGCGCACCTTTCCTTTTTATTGCCCCTTTCTTCTTTCCCTTTCAAGGAAGAGCATAAGACAGAGAGGTGGCCTGACAAACGTGTCCAGAGTGATCCCTTTCTAATAATGTCCCTCATATTAGTGCCTAACAGTCAAGTTTTCCTAAAGCACTGAAGTAATTCTGTAATGCCCTTACTATGGAAACTGCTGAGCAAAATCCTTGCACAATGGGTCTCCTTGGCATTCTTTAACCCTATTGATAATGATAAAGTCTCATAAATCTAGGTAAATCTTTAATTACACCTTTGGAGCACTTTGATATTGTAACTGTGATATAGTAATAAAGAGTACATTCAAAATGAGGTACAGCAGATCTATGTTTTATTGAAAAGGGGCAAAAGCTGCTAGGGTTAATATAGAATCACTTGGCTATTGCTCATTGTTATTTTTGCTTTTCTTCCTGCAGCCACTTCTAAAATAGAATATATGTATTTTTCTTAATCATTGTTTGGAAATGCTCTTCTGCTCAATGGCAGGTTTTTGTTTTTGTTTTTCTTAATTATAACTGGAGCATTTGTAGTCCATGGGCCATGTTGGATTTATAAAAAGTAAAGACTGGAATGCAGAGATTATACTCGTCCATGCATATTTGATCTAGGATTTCTCTTCCCAAGCCTCTTATTATGCAATTTATTTAAAGAACAATTTTGGAAAAAGTTTTTTTGGGGGTTGATAACAATATTAATAACAATTTAGACATATAATTGTTTTGTAGTAAAAACAATCCAGATTTAAATGTTACCTTTTCACTTAGTTTCCTAACATATGCAAGTTATTTATATCTTCAGCCAAAGCATACATTTTAACTTGTGTGAATAATTCTGAAAGAAGATTAAGGTTTTTTTTAATTAAATTACATTTTTCAAAATTTGGCTAGGTACTAAATGACAGGATTAACAAGGGCACTTTGCAGGATTTTGATGTTTTCTTGATTAGATCAAGAGTATTTTATACAGAAGCAGTAACTGATTAAGTGGTTTTAGTGATGTGAATGAATGCATGACCCTAGTTTATCTCAGTATCTTCATAAAGAAACCATTTTAACTGTCAAGAAAGCCCAACCAAGAGTGAAAATGGCATTAACAAAAAGCTAAGCAAAAGGTCAGTAGAGCAGAATGAAAGAAAAAAAAATCTCTTTCCCTTCTCCCCCATATTATGTTAACCAACACCAGTCTGATACACAGTTGGGCATATACTTAAAATATTTTTCTGACCTTCATTAGCCTAATATTATACTAACATTAGAAGAAAAAAATATTTTTGCAATGCCTACTTTATTCTGTACAAAGAATAACATTTTAAAAAGTGAATAATGTATTGAATATTAATTTAAGGAAATTGCCGAATAGGTAATACTATGATATTTTAGAATAAATGCATTTCAAGACACTGCACTGAGACCTGTTACTTAGAAACGATATTAATAGCTTCAAGAAACTTCTCATGGCAACTTACACACAAGTTCTTATAGTCATTTTTCAAGTGTGATTTCTCAAACTTTTTTTAAAACCACAAACAATATCAACAATGATAATTATTTTCATGTATGCAGCACTTCCACCTGAGAGTCTCACCATGCTTGAAGTTGGCAAATACAATGATCCCTGTTTCACAGCTGTGGAACCAGAGGCAGAAAAATGATAAGTGGTCAAGGTCGCACAGGAAGTATAGAGCAAATTTGAGACTGAGCAGGAATGCACACACGCACAAGCACAAGCACAAGCACAAGCACAAGCACAAGCACAAGCACAAGCACACACACACACACACACACACACACAGCTAAATGTATTAGCTAGCAATCAGGTAAAGCAAAAGATATGATTTATTACTACGATTTCAAACATGTCTGTACTCGCCATGTAACAAATACTATTTTGCACTTATCCAATATTGCATCCACCTTTGTGGATTCGTTTAGATGAGAAGAAGTTGCCATTAAAAAGATTTTGTGATTTCTTATTTTTGTATCAAATATTTCTTTATAGAAGTTTTAAAAACAGGAAAGCAAACTTAAAAAATAAACATTATTTTTAAAAAGTTATATTGTCTTCTAATTAGAAACCCTATATTAACAAATGCAATGGACTAGCTATAGTATGCATTTGTTGAATTTCTCCAGATACTTTTTGGACTGGAATGAGGTAAATGCAAAGTCACCATCTGAACTACTCCGCTGCTAGGAGAATAATAAAGTAAAAAAATACAAAATTCAGTTTTGGGAGATCTGTGTATGGATTAAGGGCATCAGAATTTATAGCAAATTTTGGGCAAACTGGTCTCATGGCAGTTTTTCCCAGATCTCACTCTGAGCCTGGTCACTATTATTCTAGCTCATAGATGGCCATATATAAATGTCTCCACTTAAAAATACTTGAAAAATAATAATAAATAATACTTTGCACTTCTGAGGATCTCAGACCACTTTGCATTATTTTTCACTGTAATTTTTTTTTGTTTCACACAAAAAATCATTTTTGCCAAAATAAAAAAAAATCAGAATCATTTTTAGTAATAAAAAATTATGAAAAATCTTTACTGAAAAAAAATCTAGTTTTTTGGTTTCATAGTTGGAAAATGTCAACCAAAATATTAATTTTTCTGGCAAAGCTTTTGTTTTGGTTGAAAAGTTGTTCTCTGTCCAAAAAACAAACAAACAAACAAAAAAAAAACGATTACAGTCTCAGTACCAGGTCCCCAGTGGCTGCATATCTTTGGTAACTAATTTTCTTTCCTCCAGTGTCATTTTTATTTGAACTGCTTCCCCTTCTCACCAAACTGCAGCACAGGAATTGTTTATTAATTTTGCAACATTACCCAAGCTACAGCCCCATTTGGAAATCAGCCACCTTGCTCACCTCTAGTGAGAAGGGAATGTCAGCTACCTCATATTTTTAGAAGGTTTAGGAAGGAGCAAGTCAAAGTTTTGTCCCAGAGGCTGTTGTTGGCTGTATTTTCAGTGCCTAAAACAGATTCCTAAATCTTAGAGTTCTATAGCACACAAAACAAAAAGATCCAAAGAGGCCGCCGTGTTAGTTTACTGAAGAAAAACACAGAGTCCTGTGGCACTTTTAAAGACTAACAGATTTATTTATCGCATGAGCTTTCGTGGGAGAAAATCCCACTTCGTCAGACGCTTTGAAGATGGGAAATTTACAGAATGGGAGGAAATTAAATGCAGGCGAGTGTATGACACAGGATCAGGTCAGGCTGTAAAAGCAAATCAAAATAGATGTTAGGATTCAAACACTGGGGAACAGCACATAGAGGAAGGTGAGGTCAAATCACCTGTTGTAATGAGAAAAAAATCTGTAATCCCTGTTTAACCCCAAGGCAACTGAGTCGAATTTGCATATAAATTTGACAGAGTCCTGTGGCACTTTTAGAGACTAACAGATTTATTTATCACATGAGCTTTTGTGCAATAAAATGGACACAAATCTGACATCAGAAATTGCAACACTAAAAAAACAATAGGGGAACACTTCAATCTCTCTGCTCACTCCATTGACGACTTGCTAATAGCTGTGCTGAAACAGATGAATAACAAATTGCAGCTTCAAAGAGAAACTGCAGAACTGGAATTTATATGCAAATTTGACTCCATTGCCTCAGGGATAAACAAGGACTATGGATTTTTTTCTCATTACAACAAGTGATTTGACCTCACCTTCCTCTATATGTTGTTCCCATGTGTTTGAATCCTAACATCTGTTCTGATTTGCTGTTACAGCCTGACCTGATCCTATGTCATACACTCCTCTGCATTTAATTTCTTCCCATTCTAAAAATTTCCCATCTTAAAAACATCTGAAGAAGTGGGATTTTCTCCCATGAAAGCTCATGTGATAAATAAATCTGTTAGTCTTTAAAACAGGAAGAATAATTGTTCCGGAGTATTTTTAACTCATGTTTCCTTCAGCAACATGTTTGAGCTCAGACAATCATGCTCTTCCTCTAAGGTTTTGGGTGTTTTTGTTTTGTTTTGGGGGGTTTTCGTTTATTTGTCTTGTGGAAGGGAGTTGGTATATTTACTAATACATCATTTTTCCATGGTACTTAGGAACAGACCATATCCATATTCAAGATGGATGAGTGTCCGCTCATTGCAAACTGTTATGAGACTCATCCACAAGCATTGTTTTGCAGATTTCTGACGTGTTATTTCCTCATCAGAATGGTTCTGAGTGGGAGCCTATAAGGATTGTATTTATAATACTTTTAGAGGCATGACATTTAGAATTCAGATCTCAGTCTTGATTCACATCTGTAGGAGTCAGTTTGCAGTTGCTCCCTTGTACTCAACTACATAGTACAGATCCTTCCTCAAGGCAGGACAAGTGGCTGTATCATCATAGTTCTTCACCAGGGGAGGGCTCCTTTAAATTACAGGCAGAGATCCAAGGGATTCCCCATTGGCAGATGCTCTATCCTAACTCCGACTTTTGCTGGATTAACAATCACAGTCCTATCACACCATTTGCATAGTACTGGAGCTGCTGGATCTTGTAAATACAGATTTTGTAACCTTGGCCTGTGACCAATGCCACTAACTATGGCGGCCTATGCAGGAACAAAGGAGACACTTACTCCACCCTCACTACGGGACTTAACTGGTGTGGAAGACCTTCCGCATCATTGTTGAATTTCTCTTGAAATATTTATCTACACTGCTTATCATTAAGAGTTGGAATAGAGGACCCCCAGTGCATCAAGCAAGATCGTTTTTGTCTGAGCATTCATGTGTCTTCCTCAACACCAAAAGATAGCTTCTCTTTGTTATTCAACATGTAACCTTGCGGCTTCCCTAATCTGAACAACACACCTGTGGATTATTGCCCATCATCTATTCTCTAACCTACGGCACCAATGACAGTCTTCTCTTTAAAGGCTCACAGACAGAAGTGAAGAAGCTAAATGGATGTGAAATAACAACTCTTGGCTACTCAGCACAAGTTGATCATTGATGGGAGTAAGTAGATAAAGATTTACTGTATATTATGAATGTAAAAACAGCCCCGTCTTGACTTCAGATCCCATTCACTGGTGCCCTAACCTGTGTAGTCACTTAGGTCTGTGCAAAGTGAGTGTAAAATGCTACCACATCACAATGGCAGTATTTTACTCCATCTTTGCAAGGCTGGGAGTCAGTCTTTTCAATTCTCTTTGCACAATAAATAACCACATTATTTTCAACAGCACTTCAATTAGGCATTTTGTTCAGGCGCTACACACACACACACACACACACACACACACACACACACAC
>ML685783.1:12924385-12999385 GCA_007922175.1 Pelusios castaneus
ACACACACACACACACACACACACACACACACACACACACTTTTTTATTTTTTTTTAGTAACAAGTGGGGGTAAGAAAGTTGTTGGGTAGCTTGCATGTTTTGTTCTGTGTCTTTCTCTGATCCATTCAGTGCCTCGGACTCAAATGTACGGTACAGATAGATTCAGAAGAAAGAACTACAAACGTGGTAAAGACAAAGATTTTATCAGTAACATTGAAAGTTAAATTAAAAGCAACAATGCCAATGATAAAAAATGTTGATAGAAATGTTAAATAGGACAATTTTACTGTAGGCAAGAGGTTTCCAACTTCAATTGAATTCCTAATTAAAGCCATGACTGCTATTTATTGTGCAATATGCTTATTTGGTGTTGCAGCATCTGCTTCTTGAAAGCTGCATTCACCCTCCTCTTCTGGGTTAATTTAAGTTCACCCGCCTCCCCTCACTTCAGCTCTGGCACTGAAGTCTCACAGAAAGTGAATTCAGCACATTGCAGAGATTTAGTACGTATTTTAAAGTTCAAATCTTCTTGGACATATGCATGTTAAATACTAAAGAGCCCTGTTTAAAACTGGTAGGGCCTTTATTTAGGACAGCAAAGTGTGCATTTGCATGTCTTATTCACCCCAGTGTGCCTAAGTGGTGCAAACATATTAAAGTGCTGTGTGTGTTGAAAACAGGAGAACAGCTAATAAGGAGAACCTTTCCACTTACCCACCCATAAACATCTTAGAACATTTCCTCCAACTGAGCCAAATCTGACTTCTTGCAAATCAGGAGAGAGCTAATGGAGAAGAGAAAGGAAATTCTCTTCTGTCTTTTCCAGCCTCCAGGCTACTGATCACTGGAGCTGCTGCTCTTTATTATTACTAATCATTTTACAGTAGCAACCAGAGGTTTCATCCCCCTACCAGGCTCACTGATATACAAACACACAGAGAGAATCCATACTCTGAATTGCTTCAAGAATCTAAATTGACCAGACAAATAGTTGGCAAGTAACAAGTGACACAGAGAGGGAATGTGACTTAACCCCATCACATAGCAGGTTAGTGGCAAAGCCAGAATAAGAAACCCAGATCTCCTCACTGCAAGTACAGCTCGCTATCCATCAAGGCACACTACAGCTGTAAGTTTTGGGGTTCTTATGTAGCTCCTCAATGTGGCCAATTTATTAACTTTGGTTCAGGTCAGGCTCCGGGTCCCTCTGGGTGCATCTACACTGGCAAGTTAGGTCAACTTAAGGATGCTTAAGTCAACCTAAACAAAGCTGCGTCCACACTGGGCTTTTCTTAAGTCGATTTAAGCATTTCATTAAGTCGACTTAAGGAAAGCTTAAGTCGACTTAATAACACCTCCTTTTAGGTCGACTTCAGCCTTAAGTCGACTCCTTAAGTCAATTTAAGGCCAGTGTAGATGGGGATTAACGCTAAGTCGACTTTATTAAGTTGACTTAAAGCTAATATAATGGCTCTCTCTGCTGTTAAGTCGACTTAACAAAGTCGAGTTAAATTGTAGTCAATTTATTAAGTCAACTTAACAAGGTCTACTTTAAGTCAACTTAAAGTCAACCTAACAAAGTTGACTTAACTTTGTAAGTGTAGACATAGCCTTAGAGCCCAAGCCCCAATGTCTATACTGCAATTTTATCACCCCACAGTCTAAGCCCTGGAAGATCAAATCAGGTCAACCACAGATGTTTTATTGCAGAAGACTGGAGAGGATAGCTTCCCAAATGTGGAGTGCAACGCCCTCTCCTCTCTCAGGCTCCAGCAAGAAGATGGTGGTACGCTGAACTCCATGCAAGGAGTTCAAGGGTCGTTTAACATACCTGCAAGAAAGCAACCAATGGTACCAAGGCCTACAGAGATGGGAGGGGATGGAGACAAATCTGGGAGGAAAAGTTACCAAGCCTCCCGCAAAGCAGTCCTGCTGTCATCCAGTGGGAAGGTTGAAGCATCCTACAACAAAGATAAAGGAAGAGACAAAGTATTGCAGAAGGGGAAAGGAGCCCAGAAAATGACTGAAATAGTCTGAATAAGCACCAGGCAACATCGGAACTGGGAAGTGCTTGTCTGAACCAATCCACGTATCTGAACCTTTTAAAGGTTCACCCATCACTAGTTTCAGTTACCTATAGTAAGAGAAGAATGCCAGCACTGAAGTGTACGCTCTTTGGGGCAAGGCTATGTTTTCTTGTACATCTATACAGCATCTTACACAATGCAGCCTGGAGGCATTGGGTGCCAGCACAGCTCAAATATGTATCAGAATAGTGCTCAAACTCCCTTACTTTTCTCAATTTCAAATTTTTTAGCCTCATTTTTAAAATCCAGTTTCCTCCTGCAAAATGATTTCAGTCAGTTTCATGGCTAGGAAAGGTGGCAGTCAATGCCATGGAAACTGAACTTTGCCATTTAGCCATAGCCCTCCTCTACACTGGCCATGGGTTTTTGGTGGCAGTCAAAGGGAGATGCACAAGTTACTTAAAATAACTTCCATATCTCCTTTTGACTTTCTAAAGTCTACTCACCTGGGTGTCTTCAATGTGCTGAGCTGATTGGAAATGGCCTCTTGTGGACTCAGTGCCGCTCTTTCAGGGAGTGATCCTACCCAGTTGACTTTGCCCATAGAACTGGCAGTCAAATGACAACAATCTTTCCTCAGAGTAGCCCATCATTCCTAACCCAGAGGTTCCACTAGGATCACGAGTCTCCTTGCCCACTCGATCTTTTCCCTCTCGATTGGGGCTGCTAGTGACTTGTGGATTTTTCTTTCCTGAACTCTAGGTACACCTATTATACACGGACTACAGAATAGCCACTAGATGGTACTAAGAGTTGGTCACAAGTATCCGTGAGTGGCTGGATTCAAACTAGACCAAGAAGGGGAAAAAGATAACTGCTGGCCAGCACTCAAAGCCTTCGATTTGATGGGAACATCAACATTCCAAAGGTGAAGGCAATGAAGCAATACTTGAGGTATATGACTACTTGTTCCAGTGGCTATAGTAAGACGTACCAGGAAATAGATCTAAAAGAATAAAAAATTGAGAACCCAGTAGTAAAGGCAACCTTATCACCTATGACTAGAGCATCCTACTGAAACATTAATGTGAAATAACTTTTGATGAATGCTTGAAGAAAAAATTATATATTAAAACATACAAGTTTCTTCCTGCATAGTTCAAATTACTTTACAATGCTGATTAAAATAACTGAACATTATAGCTTACTGAGCTAAACATTATATTTCTAAATCCATTTTCAATTGTTTTCCTTCAATTTAAACATTTTGAGCAATTTTATTGCTAATCATACCTTCTAGACTTTTTATTAGACATTAAAATGCACATATTTTATCGAAGTTACACAGTGCTGTTAGGTTTAACTCTTTCAGTGCCACAGCCCAATTACAGTAGAGCAGTCAGAGGCACATGTAGAGCAGCTGCCACTAAAAAAATCATCTTTTGCCAACAGATACAAAAAGGAAGGCGTGAGAAAAATAAAAACAGGGAGAGAGAGAGTGATAAAGGCAGAGAGGAAGAAAAAAAGTGAGACGAAAATGAAGAAAAAATAATAAATGACATCCAATTTTAAGGTTAAACATTATATTTTTTATGTCCATACATGTCCTTGTTTTTTCACCTGGCAGAAAAGGTCATGCTAAAAGATGGAAGAGTTTGCTTTAATTCAGGAAAGAAGTTGGAGCAAACTGAGATGACTGTGACAACTGAAAGAGGAGAACTCACTGTTCCACAATTCACGCAATGAACAGTTCCCTTCAGGATTAAATAAGGTACCTAAAGGAACATTTTGTGAATAGAGGGCACTTAATCATTGCAAGACAGAAATGTAAGATAAGGCTGATATGAAGGAAAGCTGCAATAAAGTAGTTACAGACAACAAAATATAACACTTTTTGGAAACACCTCTCATGGTTTTAATATCTCTCTGTAACTATTTTTCCTCCAAGGCATCACTCAATGAACGCTTCTGTCTCACTGCTTTTCACCAGGAAGAACTCCACTCTGTGGTCTCAAATTCAACCCCATGTACTTATGCTGGACAGGTTCCCATTAGAATAAATGGGAGGCTGACCTGAGTAAAAATTTCGTGATGGGGCCCATGCTGCACCATTCATACCTAGAGAATTCTAATTCTCATAAGTCAGCAGAGCATGCACATTCAAAGACCACTGAGTGCTGGTAACTACATCAAAACATTAATTAACACAACTAGATTGCCACACAAATAAAACATTAATATGGTAATTTCTAGCCTATAACCAGCTGGAATCTTTTCCCCAGCTATATATATACTGGCATTAACAGTGCATAGCAAGTATTATAACAAATTCAAATTAATATCACCTTTTCCCAGTTTTATCATTCAGACTCAAACAATAAATTATTAAAGTCCCTTGGAACCAGATAGACAAGGTGGATGAGGTAATATCTTTTACTGGGCCAACTTCTATTGGTGAGAGAGAGAAGCTATCAAGCTACAATTTCCCTTCGAAACAGTCCCTTTTGAAATGCTTGTTTAAGGTGTAAAGTCCTTTCACTTACGTTGCTTAAATCCCATGGAAGTTCAGTGATGATATCCCTACTTGAACCTCTGCGACTCTTGAATGCTGTCAATCTCTCCTGCCAAGCCCCTTTTAGCTATGGAGGAGGAGAAACGCTGTTCACGGAGATCTAGGCTGGTAAATTTCTCTGCTGGATTGATACTTATTCATTACTTCGATTTTCATCTCAGGCTATAGTTGCACCTGTCAGAAGTCACATATATAGATATATATATATATATGACTTTACTGTATGTAATAGTTTTGGCATCACAACAAATAGAATAATAATGTACTTTGTGAATGTTTGTATATTGTACATACATAATTTGAAAAAAATATGGAAAAACAGCTAGTAAAATATGAGCAATGCCAGTTAATGAAAAGCTCACATTTTCAAACTGTTAACTAATTAAAATTGAATTAAATGAATATAGCTTTAACTATGTCAACTGTTTAGTATAAAAAATTGTTCAATGTATCATATAATACATAGCAAATTTTTTGTGTTCTTTAATTGTAAGAAATAGTTAAGTACTGTTTAATTGCATAACTGGGAGGATGTAAAATTCACAATTACATTAATTATATTTAGTAAAATATGTAAAAACAGTTTTTAGATGGTGAATTTTATGGATATTATAATAGAATAGAAGCACATTTTAATTATCTAATTATTGCCATTTTCAAAGTCCAGTTATACCATAATTGATCTTGTTTTCATACGTCAAGATTGAAAAAGGGATTTAGTTCACTTATCTGGTCTCAGTTTCCTGTAATAAGAATAATTTGGGGTGTAACCTGCCAGATAAGAATCCAAATGTTAAACCACACTAAATTGAATCTTGGCCCTTAAACAGTAATCCCATCTCTAATTTATTATACATTTCTAATCCTAGGTACTTAAAGCAGTAAACAGATGGTAACATTTTAAGGGATACAGACATGAATTGATATGACAGAACAGTCTTTTATACTTACCATGCTTTTCCTCCAAGCAGGCTTCCTTAAATTTTGCATAATACCATCCTCTTGGTTGTCCGAACCTTTAACATGGAGACTATCTTTGACTCCTCCATCTTTTTCTCCACCCATATCCAGCCTTCAATTTTTTCCCTCTACAACAGTCTAATTGCTTCTCTATACCAAGGTTCAGCAACCTTCGCCGGCCCCGTGCCAGCCTCTTCCATCCCCTGCACACTCAGCAAGTGCCGAGAGCGGGTACAGCAGGTGCCAGGGATGGGACCAGCAGGTGCCGGGGGTGGTGCAGCTCCTGTCCCCTGCTAGCTGTGCTCCCCAGCAGGAAGGCAGGGCCAGTGGGGGACAGGAGTTTTGCACACAGTGGTGGCACCTTTTCCCTGCTGACTCCACCCCCATGTATGGCTCCTGTCCCCTGCTAGCACTGCTTCCCACTGGGTGGTGTGGCCAGCAGGGGGAGTAGCCACGGCACCACGTGCCATGGGGAATGGGCATGCTAGCCACTTTTGGCGGGGTTGCCGACCCCCGCTCTATGCCCTGTTCACTTCCCTCCATACTTACTTGCTGACTGATTTTCAAAGACACCAGTTTGCCCAATTGACTGCAATGCGTATTGTGGTTGCTTCCTCTGAAAATGAGATCAGTTACGACTGTTCTCCAGCACTAAAACTGTCTACTTCAGAAAGAAATCTTATTTTACATAAAATTTTACAAAAGAACAGAACTCTTGATGTTCAGATTTTGCTGAGGATTTGAGGGATAGAGACAAACAATAAAGACAAAGGAATTGAAGAAGTCTCATCTTTTTTTTAAGATCCTAAGTGGCTTTCTTCTTATCAGCACCCATTCGCATTGTCTAATACAGCCTTATCTGGTCTTTCTAATTATCAATCACAACTTTATCCAGCAGTTTTAGAAGCAAGTTGCCTATCTCACTGATAAAAACAAAATAAGCAAGAGGAATCCCATATCTAGAGGAGTAAACACAGTTCTGTGCGTTTCTTAGATCACTACCAATCATCTGGGCTTGCGAGTCTGACAAGAAACAACATCTTGAGGAAACAGGCAGGAAGACAGAAAAACATCAGAGGAAAAAGAGGAGGAAAAAGCAAAAGCTTATTTTCAGTATCCTACTTTTCTTTATAAAGACCTAGGAAGGGAGGTCATTGTCACAAACTTCTTTCCTGTATGCCCAATTCCATATTCATTTCATACAGAGCATGGGGAAGCTTTCTCTAAACAGATATAACCAAGTCAAGTCACACAACCTCTGACTTCTCCTATTGGTTTAGTTTAAAATTACGTCCTTTGGGATACACTATTTTTATAGCAAAAACAAGAGTCCTGTGGCACCTTAAAGACTAACAAATTTCTGCAGGCATAAGCTTTCGTGGGCTCCAATCCACTTCGTCAGCTGCATCCCACGAAAGCTTATGCCCAAAGAAATTTGTTAGTCTTTAAAGTACCATTGGACTCTCATGGGTTTTGCGGTACACAGATTTACAAGGCTTCCCCTCTGGAAATTGTCACTATTTTTTTATGTTAGGTACATTGAAAAAATAGATTTCTTGGCGCTTCCTCCAAAATCCATCGCCCCTCTCTTCAGTTTCAAACTACCCAGTTTGTTGGCAGATTACAAAATGAAATCTTTGATGGATGCAGGTCTGGGATAGTTAACAATTATTGTCCTTTAGTACTAGAATTCATGTTACTGGCATGCAGCACGCTGAACCATTATTCCCAGTCAGACAAAGCTTTTAGTCTCACAAATATCAAAATAATAATTAAAAGCTCTGAGAAATTTTAGTTTATCACTGTCTTTTCTAGACTGAGGGTGTGTCTACACTTACAAATTAAGTCGATTTAAGTTTGCTTAAGTCGACTTAATTTAATCTGCGTCTACACTACACTTTCCTTAAGTCAACTTAAGCAGCTGCTTAAATCGACTTAAGGAAATTTTAAGTTGACTTTATTAAACCTACTTTAAAGTCAACTTTACTGGCTAAGTTGACTTTACTATGTCGATTTAACCAGTGTGGACACGGATTAGCCCTAAATCGACTTAAAGTCAATTTAAGGGCTCCAGGGCTCCCCCACTGCCCTCCCTGCCATGGTGGCTGGCACAGCCAGAGCCTGGCATGCCTCCCCACAGAGCAGGACAGAGCCCTGCCCACCCCGCTCCTATGCCCTGGCAGTGTCCCTGTCCTGCTCAGCCCCCATTGTACCCAGGTACAATGGGGCAAATGCTGAGCCCCCTGACACTTGGCAAGGGGTGCCCCCCCTGCCACTATGAACCAGCCCCATGTCCACCTAGCCCCTAGAATTCAACTTAGGCATTCAGTGTGGACACTCTACGTTGATTTGGCAGGGTCCCCTTGAAGTCAACTTAATTTTTGAGTGTGGACATGCTAAGTCGACTTAACAAAGTCGAATTATTTGGCCAAGTGTAGACATAGCCAAAGTGATTCTCTTTCAATAAGATGATAATACAATATTATAGCATCGTTATCACACAAGCTCCACAGGGTGGTTTAACCAAAAAAGCATTACATGGGCAGATATTTAATAAGATCCATAAACATTAACATAGAACTAGCCTCATAATAATGTCCTAATTAGCAGCATAACTCTAGAAATGGCTAAAAATCTGCACATGCAGATGGATAAGTGAGATTTGCACGTAAAAATTCTCTCATCTGTGCAGGTGCAAGAATGTTTCAACTGCAAAAGCAATTGTTTAAGAAGTCCTCATATAGCTTTTCAGAGAAAAGACTATGCACATACAGTAGAATGTCACTCCGGAAATCATGCCCTACGAAATGGACCCAGAATTGTCCCCTCTGCCCCGGCTCCTCTAACAATGCACCTGATCAGAGTGCAAATATGATGGCATGGAGAAAACATTGCTTAATTTTTTCATGCATAACCCAACTTGGCTGGAGGATGTCATACTTACTTACCTTGTACAATATAACTTTCTAGGCTCATATAATTTATAGTGTCTGGAAGGAAATGTAATATGTGTCTAACGAATTGGATTGGTGTCAGTATTTTGGACAAGTGTTAGAACAGAAACTTGATTTAAAAAATTTTCATATAGTGGTAGTTACTGGTGCAAAATGAAGCAGAGCTGGGATGCAAAATTTAGTACTGCATAGTGATATAGTACACCCTTTTCTTGAAAATCTTTTCTAGTTCTCGAGAAGTGAATTCATGTAATTTCCTTGTTTGCAGCTGGTTTCTTAGTGTCACTTCTTTTGTTGGATGCATAGTCACTGTATGCACCTTAAATGTGACTTGACACTGGGAGAAGTTTGGGGAAAAAGCACAGCAAAGTGGCTGAGATTAGTAATGGATCCTCTCTCACTCACCTCAGCAAAGCAAAACTACTATTAGTTTATTTATTTATTTAGAAATTTCTCTGTGGACGGAGTAGAGGATCAGGCCAAGACTCACCCTATGTGGCTTTCTGATGTAGAAGCTACTAACGTTAGAGATAACCGGGATGTAAATGGCATAAACTTGTGTCTTTATGTACATTTCTCAAGGAGATGGCAAAGATGTAAGATTCTCTCCTTATGTATAAGCAGTTTACCTTGTGTAAATAATCAAGGGACCACTAGCTCATATACAAGACAGATATTTGAACTAAAATGTCTTTATCTATTGACTTTTTAGCCAAAATAGCATCATCTGTTTGTATGTATTTTAATAGAAGCCTTTTGCTGAGTGTTTTATGAGGTCTCTAACCCACTGGGGTCTTTCTTTTGCTAATCTAACAGAGCAATTTTTTGAGCCTGCAAGTAAAAGTCTTGCCTTTTCCCACCTCAGTTGCAATCTATTTCTGCCCCCTGTGCTTGAAATATCCCTGACATTGTCTGCATATCCAGGTTGACTGCTGGCTCACAAGCAAAACACACACAAATGAAGAGAATACACTGCACCATAGATCAAATAATGTATTTATGCTTAAATCCATCCTGTGTAGGGGAGTCAACAATGCTTGCTAAGAGAAGCCAATGTTGCCAATTATTGTTATAGGCAATAAAATTGCTCTCTGGTTTCCTTTCAGTTCAGAAGCTCAGAAGTTAGACCTTACATGGAAGAACTCTCTACTGAAATTCGGACCAAGTCATGGCAGGCTTGCAAAATGAATGGTAGTTTTTACAACTTTTTGTTTTGCTTGTTTTCCTCCTTTTGAAATTGGAATGTTTGTGTTAATAATAGCTACAATTATACTGTCCCTAGTCAGACAAATTCCAAAGGGGTACCATGTCAGTCTAGTTCAGCAAAGCAAACAAGGGGTGCGTCTACACTTGTAAATTCAGTCGACTTAAGCCTGCTTAAGTTGACTTAATTTACTCTGCGTCCACACTGGAGTTTCCTTAAATCGACTTAAGCTGTTGCTTAAGTCGACTTAAGCAGTAAAGTCGATATAAAACTAAGTAAAACTAGGTTTTACAAAGTCGACTTTACTTTTCCTTAAGTCGACTTCTTAAGTCGACTTCAGCAGTGTGGACGCCCTAAGTCGCCCAGCAAACAGATATGAGGGGGGACAAGGGAGCATCACAAGGCTTCCTGGCAGAATGGAGCCACTGTGGGGGCTTCCCTAAACAGCTGGAGCGCCGGCAATTGCCCACAAAGCAGCCTCCAGCTGGCGGGGAGACCCGGAGGCTTCCCTGCAGCTGGAGCGTGGTCCCGGATAGGAGGGAGTGCGGGGCTCCCTCCTAGCCGGGACCCGAGTGCGGGTCCTAGCAAAAAGGGTCTGCGGGGTCCCTTTTCTCCAGGACCCCTGGGTCCCGGCAAAAAGAGAGCCGCTGCTTCCTTCTGGCCGGGACCATTCAAGCCGCAGGGTCCCAGCTAGGAGGGAGCGTGGGGATCCCTTCTCCCTGAGTCCCGCACTCCAGCTGCTGAGCACCCGGCAGCTGGAGCGCAGGTCTCCCACTCTCCCTCCTGGCCGGGACCGCAGGGTCCCAGCTAGGAGGGAGCATGGGGCTCCCTTCTCCCTGGGACCCGAGCAGTCCCGGCTAGGAGCGTTCCCTTCTGCCCAGGATCTGAGAAGTCTCGAGCAGAAGGGAGCTGAGTGGTCCGGGGCAGAAGGGAGCTCCACGCTCCCTTCTTCCCCGGACTCCGGGGCTTGCTGTCTGGGGAGAACCCTCCTAGCCTGGGGAACCGAGGCTCCAAAGGAGCCTCGCCTCCCCCTGGACTTAACTAATCAACTTAGAGAGTCTAATGTAGACTCTCTAAGTCGACTTAGTATGGCCCACCTTAAGTCGACTTAGGAGTCCTGTGTGGGCTCTCTAAGTCGACTTAAGAAGGTTGACTTAAAGTCGACTTAGTAAAGTCGACCTAAATTCCCCCATGTAGACATAGCCAAGGAGTCTTGTGACACTTTTAAAGACTAACAAATTTATTTATTGCGTGAGCTTTCATGAGAGAAAATCCTACTTCATCAGATGCTTGAAGATGGAGAACTTACAGAATGGGAGGAAAATAAATGCAAGGAAGTGTAAGTCATAGGATAAGGTTGGACTATCAGTCTAGGATCAGGTTACACTATCTAACCTGATCCTATGACTTACACTTCCTGATAAATAAATTCATTAGTCTTTAAAAGTGCCACAGGACTCCTTGTTTGTTTTAGTCAGACAATTTCTGAGATAGCTCATTCACAAAGGAACTAAAATCTTGACGAGAAACTATTGCACATGAAGCTTCAAGCTGATGAACATTTTTGATGAAGTATTTGATATGGACAGTATGAAAATCCATTTACTGCCAGGAAAAAAAAAGTCTCTCTCTGTCTACTTACAGCAAGGAAAAGGGCAAACACAAGGAAAGTCATCTTTACTGATTGTGCAATGATATATTCCTTTTCAGGTGAAAATTACAAGCAAGGAAAAGGGAAAAGGCCAGCAAAAGACCAAAGCTGCTAGCAAAGGTGGACACGTTGAAAGCACATTATAAGTGTACAATTAGCTGGAGTGCTAGCTGTTGTGCTCAGAGTTTAAATGAGTTCAAGTATTAGTACTGCTAGTTACATTGGGTTGTGAAATCACAAATCTGTAATCTAGAAGAACTGTAGCTACTGTTTGCTAAAACTTGGATCTCTACCATGCTCTAATATTGCCTTGAACATGCTCTCGAAATATATAGATATCAGTTTTAGAGATTTGTTTATACCATGCAGTATATTATATTCTTTGTATCACCTTCACCTTAACTTGCAGCTTCATTGACATTTTTCCTTAATAGCAACAAATAGGAGCTCTAATGACCACGATGAATTTATCCTTTATTTAGCCATGCATTACAATGAGCTAGATTGTGGGACAGATCCTCATCTGCTTTAAGTCATTATAGCTCCATTGGCTTCCCTACTGATAACTAATCAGAGAATGTAAGTAACAAGGTTTTGGTAAATTCAAAGTATATCTTAATAAAAAAAATATATCTTTTGCAATTTGGTTTGGGTTTATTGATGAGATTGTGTAACAAAGTATTAGAGAAAGATATTGTGAATCAAGAGATATTGTTTCTACTCCCCAACTTTGCTAATAACTCATATAACTTAGACAAGTCACTTAAACATTGTATATCACTTTCTCTGTCTGTAAAAGTGGAATGAAATTACTTACCCATCTTTGTAAAGTGAATAGTGCATAGCCAAGCAAAGTAGTATTGCTAATAATAGCCTATTCTATTTTTAATCATTCACAATGGCTATGTCTACACTTACCAAAGTTAGTTCGAATTAGTTAACTAACCAATTCAAACTAATTTTAGTTAGTTCGAATTAACTTAATTCGAACTAGCATGGCCCCACTAGAATGCTAGTTCGAATTAAGCAAGTGCCATGCACTTGCTTAGTTCAAATTAGTCAGTTGCATTAAGGTCAATAAGCCGTTAGTTCGAACTAATATGGTCACATTGACTTAATTTGAACTAACTAGTTTGAATTAAGGGTTAGTTTGAAGTAAAATGAGGTTTTACTAATTCGAACTAACTTTTCCTTAATTCGACTTAAGGAACTGCTTAAGTCGAATTAAGGAAACTCAAGTGTAGACACAGAGCAAATTAAATCGACTTAAGCCTGCTTAAGTTGACTTTAATTTACAAGTGTAGATGCACCCAATCTGATCCTGAATCTGATTGAGGCCCGTGAGAGTAAACATTAAACAAATAATACATATCTATTTATTATTAAATCTCTCTATATTCTTTTTCACCCCAGGATCATGCTTTCTTCTGATGTATTTTCATAAGAGTCCAACTCATCCAAAATAAATAAATAAAAAGGGGGAAAGGAGAGTATATAGTGCTATGTGGTTTTGATGTGAATCATTCCCAAGCGGATCGGTGTATGGGAAGTATAATTGACTCTGCTAGCATGAGTTAAAGTCAAACAAGCATAGAACAGCAGGCAAAATTTTTGTGAGACAACACATTTATGTTTCACCTGGTGATCAAAGTCCCTGGATTTTAGCTTGCTGGGGTGTTTTGCTTTGTTTGTTTCCTGCCCCCACCTTCTGTTCTGCAATAGTCTTAAGGATCTCTAGCTATCATTAGTCTTGTCTACCCTAGTATATTCTACCCATTTTCCAGGAACAGGTGCAATGGCAGTAAATTGTGCAGCGGAATTGTGTAGACACAACTCAAACATTTTTAGTATTGTGCCAAGAACAGCACTTGGGACACCTGAGCACCATCCATACTAGCATCTCTGCTCTCAGCATCCATGCAGTTGCTTCTGTTGTGGACAACAGATACAAAACATACTAGTGACAGCTGTCTTTAGTCTTCTTTTCCCAAATATTTCACGTTATTTCTTTCACCAGGGCGGCCCCACTGATGGTAGCATTGGTGGGACCGCTAATGTATGCAAGGTACGGGGTCAGCCACCACTATTTTAACCACTGCATCTGCTCAGAACAAATCTAAATGACACAGTGGCAGCTGCAGGTATTTTGCATAGTCTAGTGCTTCCATTGCTGTTTCCTGTGTGCCTGGAGAAAAAAACGGTTCCTGCCTGGGAAGGTAATAGACAAAGTCCAACTGTAGGGAGGAGATAGGACCTGACAGCTTTGGAGTAGCTCTATCGCTCCAAGATCTGACTAGCACTTCATAGCTATGGAGCTCAGCTGGGTTGAAGAGATGGATCCAGATTCAGCACCATAATTGTGCATTTTTCAGGCTCCAACCCACAGAAAATTGAGAGGAGGAAAAGGCTTGTCCAAATAACAACAAAGTTAGTATTATGGGTAACTATTTAATGGCATGAGATCGAGCTTCACGTTCATCACAGACATTCAGCTATGTTATAATGTGGCTTACGGGATGCGACTTTATTGCCATTCACCTATGCCTCCTCTCAGGAACACAAATTTTGTAAGTCAAGAAATATCAAATATTAAAGTAATATTTGAGCTTATTTTTAATAGACTTTCTTTAGCCCCGGCCACTTAAATGTCTGCATCTTCGTTATTCCTCCTCATATATTTCCCTGCATTTTTTTATCAATGTTGTTTCTGATTTCCATAGTATGTTAGAGGTCTTAGAGAAATGTGTGTGTGGGATTGCAACCATTTCAAGTGGAAATGAAGGCTTGTCTAGACAACCATTCACTGCATGGCAAGCTGGGGTGTGAAACAACAGTATGTCAAAGCACACTAGAGAACTCGTAGCATTCAACATCAGGGTCCACATAGATAGTGCCTGACAGACAAGTGCGCCGTAGGGTCAAACTCCAGCTTGCTACACACTAAATTGTCATGTACACATGCCCTGACCCAGTCACACCTTATTCACTGTTTACTCTGCTGCATTTTCACATATTTAGAGAGTGTATAGATATAGATATATACACTCTCTAAATATATGAAAATGCATGAAATGATGCCATGAAATGCATGAAAAGATATGACAGCGAGGTGAGTTGCAGATGCACCTTTTCTTTTTCAAAGAAGAAATCTAATCAGTAATTTTAATCATCCTGTTTATTGAAGAATTGGATGCAACTCAATAAAGTCTTGTTTGGAATCATTATATTAGACAAAAAATTGTATTGGCTGAAGTTTGTAAATGTGCATGACTAACCTAAGAGAAAAACTATAATAGAATATTCCTGTTTTCAGAAAGAAAGGAAATAAAGAATTACAGCTACATTTAAATACATCCCCACATGGATTTAAATTCTAGAACATATGAAGCTCAGAAATGAGGTTGCAACTCCGTAGTTAAGACTGAGTTTTACACATAAATAAGACATTCAGCCTATTTATTATGTTTAATAGAGAGTAACTCTCCCCAACTTCCAGCACTAACAAATTGAATTTTCTAATAATTTACAAATAAATCCATTAATTACTTTATGAATGTAAAATCATTTTAAAATGGATGTTTTACGGAATTTACCTCTCTGTGGGTATGTCCACACTTGCAAATTAGGTCGACTTAAGGATGCTTAAGTCGACCTAAAGAACGCCGTGTCCACACCGGGCTTTCATTAAGTCGACTTAAGCGGTTTCCTTAAGTCGACTTAATAACTTCCCCTCTTTCGGTCGACTTAAGGCCTAAGTCAATCTTAGTAAGTCGACCTAAAACCAGTGTGGACGCCCTAAGTCAACTTAATTCCCTAAGTCGATCTAGGGCTGGGGACAGGGAAGCTGCAGCCCCCTTGTCCCCGGGGGAAGCCGCAGCCCCCTTGTCTCGGGGGAGCCGTGGCCCCCTTCTGCCGGGAAGCCATGGCTCTCTTCTGCATGGGAGAAGAAGGGAGCTGCGGTTCCCTTCCCCCGAACTGCAGCTCCCCCAGGCCACAACTTTCCGTTGACCTAGCACCTGCATGTGTGGACGCAGACAGATGACTTAAGTTTTTAGAGCAGATGCTTTAAGTCAACTTAGCTTTTCTAATGGAGATATAACCTATGAGACTTCTATTGGTCCAAATGATCTTAATAACAGAACATCACAATCCCTTCAAAATTTCCATATAGTTATAGACCTTAAAGTCTTGTGCCAAGACTGTATTTGAAGAAATTATGCAATAAGTTATTAATGGTTGTTGTATCTGACTGTTATGATTGTAATAGACTGTACATAAGACCTGGTCAATATAAGTCAATTCAAACCATTGTGACATCAGAGATAATTTAACCAATTACCACATTCATTTGCATGCTACAGTTCTACTGATTGTAATGAGTTAGTGGCATGAAGGAAGCTTGACTGATGCAATTCTCACTGGCAGAATTGTCATTTCTTCTTAAACATTTCTGATGCTGCATCCTAGCTTAGGAATTAGTCCCTGAAAGGGTCCATATTGCACAACTGCTTTGACTACATCGGGAAATGAGGCAGAACCATTAGTGATGGACTGGGCTGCCTTGAAAGTGTATAAATACATTGGGACACAGTGCTGGATCTTCCCCACCTCAGGTCTCACCTTCACTTTTACTGACAGTCTGTTACAAAGGCCCCTTCTTCCAACACTATCATCTCCCCTCCACCCAAGATTATATATATTCTGCCTCCTCCCATCTCCTCACTTTCTCCCTGACCCCTTGCATCCCGCCTAGCACATAACAACTTCCTTCCTTTAAGAGAGGGGAAAAATGTGAAAGCCCCAATATGGCTTTAAAAATCAGTTTTATCTAAAGGATTACAAAATGCATTAATCATCACTGTGTAGTTATTACATGGAGTCTCTACAGTACAGAGCTTCGGTTGTTCTGGTGCCCTCACTGTATATTTATCTACTTGCACAAGTTTGGATGCCTTTCAAGTTTAATCAGATCCCTGACTCTCCTGAGTTTTAGGATAATTACAGGATCCTTGTAATGATTTTTACCTTCGCAGTACTGATGTGTAGTCACAACTTCAACTCCACTTGAACATCTTTTCCTTTAGAAATATACTGAGCTGCTTGTGTTCCAGGACTCAAAATCTCTAGCTTCATATTCCAGGGCAACTTTAATTTTTAATTTTTTTTGCTTTGAAAATGTACAATAGTTATGAAGATTTTTACTTTTTAACAGGTGAACGATATTTATTCATGAACACCTGCGTCACATTCCTGACTTTCCTCTGGGCCAGCCCTTAAAACCTTTTAAAATATTCTGAGAGTCAAAATATGTCCCCTGGACAGTGGGAAAACCATAAACCAGAAGCCTAAACTTCACCTCCTTATATAGGTCATTTTTCTTTGATTCCAGTAAGTCTTTTCTCACTCAGGGTATCTCTGCTCTGCAATTAAAACCCCACGGCTGGCCAGTGCCAGCTGACTCACGCTCGTGGGGATCAGGATAAGGGGCTGTTTAATTGCAATGTAGACATTCAGACTTGGGCTGATGCCCAGAGTTTGGGCCCTGCAAGATGCCCAGAGCTTGGGCTGCAACCCCCAACCTATATGTCTACATCACAATTAAACAGTCCAATGCCCAATGCCCATAAGCCCAAATCAGCTGGGCCCTGGTTGTCTAATTGCAGTGTACACATACACTCAGAGTCTGACAAACAAGTCCCTTGGATACCGTATGCACTAGGCAAACCTTTCCAACATTCTTCCTTTAGCCTCAGGCTCAAGATGAAAAGGAAAAGCCTGACAGAGGCTGAGAATCCCACTGAGTCATACTATGGAATTCCTGTTACTGCAAATGTAGGAGCTAAGGGAGTTACGCCCATGCTGCTGAATCGGAATCAGAATGAAAAGTGTCATTATAATCTTCCTCTGACCAAGATTTTCTGCTTCATGTTAGTGTTGGACCTGGTGGGTGAAAGGATGGGGAAGGCACTGAGCTCTGGTACAAGCTGGCCGACAGCAGGGGCCGAAATGATTGGTTCCAAAAGTGGAAAGGTGAAGGGAAAAATCTGTTTTCCATGGCTAAAGAAATGATAACCCCAGGTCCTCCAAAGCAATATTAGAATCTCCAACTGCCATCATACACAGAGAGAGAGCCTCCATGCACACAAAACCAATCTTATTTTGTGATTATAGGCCCTTCGATCTACCTTCAGCTGTGCGTACATGATTAAGTTCCTTTGGAAGTGGAAAGCTGAGAATTGTCTCACAAATCTCCTTAATGATGTTTTCATGGAATTAAGCTCTTGCTTCAGATTTGTCCCATTCAGGTACATGCACCACTGGTAACGTTTAGTTTTTTTCAGTGATTTCGGCTAGCTTAGAAGGGGCAGGCTGCTATAACAAGTGCTCTACAGACAGGTACTGCCAATGTTTTTCAGCTAGGATTTACAACACCCTGTTGTTCCCATATGGGGACTTACCTTCTACTGAGATTGCCAACATTGTAAATTATGCCACTCTATATTGATTTGGACAAATGCCCACTATTGACTAAGTCGACACAATTGAATGTTCTTCCCTGGCTACACGGATGCCTGGACTGAACATTTAACCCAGTGGTTTTCAAACTTAGGGTCCGGATCCAGTACTGGGTAGCAGAACTTCATGCACTGGATCATGGCACCCTCTGCTGCCACCACCAAAAGACTGGAATGCATTGCCGAAAGATGTAATTGTTGGGTTGAAGGCACGATTTTTTTTTCAACTGGGTCCCGTGAAAAAAAGTTTGAAAACCACTGATTTAACCCACTAAGTAGTCATTCTGTGCCCTGACTCCCATGTAAAAGATTTGTGGCAATTGTATGCTCTATGAGATGCCATTTGTAAAATATTATTTAGTGTAAAACATGATGTTTTTTCCATTGATTTACAAGCTGGATTTATAAATCTGCACTTCTCCCAGTTTGAGTTATATGTCTTGCCTCTGATTTATAAAACTTGCCAGTAAATCTTCAGCAGAAAATTTTGATTCAGAAATCATTATTTTAAACATTAGATTTAGCTAAAACATTCAACTGCTTTATAAGTCATGAAATGGATTTACATACCCCAATCTGGATTTACAAATTCTATAACAGATTTACAAATCAAGATGAAAAATTCCTAAATAAAATGTTTTGATTTACAAATCCTCACTTTGCACTTAGGATACAACTGACTGATTTATAACATTGAAGCTATACAATAAAGATCTGGTTTATGAAATCCTACTTTTACTTTAACTCAGAGTTCTGATTTATAAATGCTGATTAGGTTTACTGCAACATAGCCCAGAACAAATTATTTGGTGCATTGCTGCTCGCAAACAGCACCTACATACAAGAAAAAGAAGACATTTTGAAGCGGGCCTAGGCAAACAGCATTACTGACTATGTTCAGGAGCAGGGAAAACAGAAGAAAATTTCAGAAGGCAAGAAACACTCTCTTTATTAATTTGTTTTTAAAAATAAGCCTATGGCTTCTTAATGAATTATTTAACTTCCCTGCCAAATTCATTCCTTGGGCTACAAAATATTTCAGGCAAATGGATTGATGGCCTAGAATAACTTTAGGAGTTTACATGAAATGGCAGAAGGTTCCTCACCTAGCCCTTGAGGAAATTTGTTCATCTCTAGCGTACCTAAACTATTCCAGCTTTTAGCTTCTGCTAGGATGTCATTTATTTGCATCAGTTGAGCCCATGTATTATTTTCAAGTGTTCGGATTCTAACAGAGAAATAAAGAATGGTACAAGTAAAAGAGACTTGAATGGTCGGCTCTTAAAAATAATCCTTTTTTTTTTTAAATAGCAGTTCGTTGTTTAAATGTGTTAAAGGCTTGAAAAGCACTTCAAAGATTCAGAATGGATATTAGGTACACACAATATTTTCAGATGCTGTAAGCCTAAAATGTGATTGGCAGGGAAATGCTAGATATTCTCACTATTTGGGTTTAAATAATTCATTTTTAGTGATAGCCACATTTCTGGAAGTGTTTTGGTAATTCACCCAAAAAGGAGAAAATTCTAATATGAATTATAATTCAAAGTATAAAATTTAGAGTAGAGTAGGCTTGGAAGTCACTTTAAAAACCTACACAACTTTTGTGCATCTCTGTGCGCCAGTGCCAGAATTCAGCCACAGAAACGGAAGTCTGCCTTAGGAGCTCACTCCAGAAACCACATAGTTCCTATTGTTCTGTCAGTAGAAGTGGCTATGGGAAAAGACCAGCTCAGTAGTTGTATTGGCGCGGTACCATAGTCGTTGGGTTTGTTAAAGCAAAGTAGTAGATGACACAATTCTTGGATTATATTTTTAACTCAAATACAGGGTGGTTGTGACATGTCTAAAGCCACACAGTGATTAAATTACCCTCTGTACAATGGATGTGCTAACAACTAGCTACTGCATGGATGGTTTGTGAGGTTTCATTAATAAAGGTTTGGGGTGGGAGGCATCTATCAGATTCTGATATCTCTCTCTCTCATGCACACACAGACATGCATGCACACCTCTTCAAGGAAATATCCAGGACACCTACCCTATTACTTTGGAAAATGTAAACAAGCTATGCATGAATAAAAAATATTTGTCAGTCTTCAATATCTTGCAGATTTCTTGTTGTTAAAACAGTTCATGAAAACTATGTATATGTTGTATTCCCATACATATTAGTATACTAGATTTTTATACAAGTATCCTGGATTTTATAATATAATACTCAAGATCTCAGTTTCCAATAATGATACTTTTCACTTTTGTAAAATACTCAGCAGTCTATGGATGAAAAATACAATATTAGAGCAGGATACATGATTAAGTCGTCAAATACAGATTCCTGAAGCAACGGAATTTGCTTATTCTGGCCAGAAACAGTTACAGAACAGGTAAATTACTAGCACAAAAGTAACAAATACAATTAGGGTTTGCACCAAAACCTATTTAAGGTCCTGGAAATATTTCCACTGAGTTCAATGAGCTTTGGAGCAGGCCCATATCCCTACTTATAATTAGACATTATAGATCAGATTTTCTTTCTCCACAGGTGAAAATTTGTGTGCAACACCTGTGCAAAATATCATGGTAAATGCATATTGCATTTGCCATATAACTGTGTTTGCAGTGGTGCAGTAATATGGGTATTACAATAAGACATCAGTGACACATATAGAGTTACGTAATATTGTATGTAATTTATATCATTTGAAGAAAAATGAATGTAGAAACATGCTGATTAGAACAGGAGACCGTATAGCCTTGCATGTTCATTTGATTGTTACTGGACAGTGCATTGGGCCTATTTGCCAAGATGTATCATTTTAGCCAAGACAGGTTATTGGAAGTCTTTAATTATAAATGGGAATGCTATCTTCCAATTTAGAGTGGGATCCATTTTAGTTGGGTTACCAATGTTTGTGTGATAAAATGAGAAGACACAGCTCATCTGTAAAAAGCAGAGTTGACTTTTTGCCAAAACTTTATGGGAACAGAGTATACACACCTATGTGCAACTCAAAGAGCTTCTGTTGGCTCTCAGGGGAACTCTCCTGACACAAATTAGCCAGCCAGGGACATTCACCATTTACCCTATTAAAATCTCCTCTTCCCATGTACAAACTCAGCCCAGATGGGGAAAGATTAGGTCATGTCAGTTATTAAAGCACTTGCTAGTGACCAGGCCTAATCTGTTAGGCCACCCAAGTGCCTCCCAGCCCAGGCATATCATTTAAGCTCCTTTCACCACATTTCTTCCCAGTGTAGCTCCAGTGACATCAGTGGAACTACATTAATGATGAGTTTTGCCCTCTCAGATTCCTCAGCTGTAAAAAGCTACTTACTTATTTATAGCAACTAACCCTGGACTGACTTGCTGTCTGACCTGCAAATGTCAGTCAATTTCTCTCTGTGCCTCTGCTTCCTTTCTGTAAAATGGAACTGATAATCATAACTATCTACCTACCTACCCTCTCAGCTTGCTGGGGATTAGGAAGGCAGTAGTTAGTCTATGTATAATCCTTTGAAAAATATAAACATGCTCTTTCTTTGGCACACTCTGGCCATGTCTACACTGGCACAAGAGTGAAAGTTGACATTGAGACACCAAATTTGTAAAACTGAGGAGCATGTTCACATGACACTCCTTGCTCCAGCTTCTTGCATCCTTATTGCTATCTGTTAGTTTGAATGTAGAAGTGTTGCACGATGGGTAGCCGTCCCACAGCGCAATGAAGCGCTCTGTCTTGTCCTCCCATGTTGCAATGCGGCCCCTCCCCGCTCTCCTTCTTGCAAAGAAACAGGTAATAGTTTTCACGCCATTTGTCCCTGCTTCAGGCATGGAGCCTGCTCATCTCTGCAGTATTATGAACAGTGTTTTGAACACATCTTGGCTCTTTTTGCAGCATTTCCAGCACTGCAGCAGGATCGGCAATGCAGAAACAACTGATGTTACTGAGGTCACCCTGTCGGAAGCCACTGAACAAAATAATTCCCGTTTTCTGCAGGCAGTAACGCTCCATCTGCAGGCTGTGGACTGCCATTTCTGGGCCCAAGAAACAAGCACGGAATGGTGGGACCACATCGTGCTGACCACGATGATGAGCAGTGGCTACAAAACTTCCATATGAGAAAGGGCACTTTCCTTGAACTTTGCAAAGAGTTCACCCCAGCACTGCAGCGTATGGATACTCGCCTGAGAGCAGCTCTTACAGTGGAGAAGCGGATGGCTGTTGCTCTGCGGAAGCTTGCAACCCCAGACTGCTACCGGTCAGTTGCCAATCAATTTGGAGTCAGGAGCTGTAGTGATGCAAGTATGCAGGGCCATAAATAGACTTCTGCTGAGATGGGTAGCAACCTTAGGAAATGACATAGTGGATGGGTTTGCTGCTATGGGTTTCCCAAACTGTGGTGGTGCAATAGATGGGACGCATATCCCCGTTTTGGCTCCAGATCATGTTGCCAGCGAGTACATAAATGGCAAAGGTTACTCCTACATGGTCATGCAGGCCTTTGTGGATCACAGGGGCTACTTAATAGACATTAATGTGGGGTGGACTGGGAAGGTTCATAACATGCACATCCTTAGGAACTCTGGTCTCTTCTAAAAGACGCAGGCAGGCACTTTCTTCCGAGACCAGGGGTCGGCAACCTTTGCTGGCCCCCGTGCCAGCCCCAACCACTGCACCTTCAGCAGGTGCCGGGGAAGGGCCAAAGAGGGGCGGGGATAGGCCTCCAGTTCCCGGCCGGGGCCGGCACTGTTACCCGCCAGTGGACAGCCTCCGGTTCCTGGCCCTGGGGCCAGCTCCTGCCGGCAGCGGTGGCTTTGGGCAGGCCAACGCACCCCACTTCCCTCCAGCAGCCCTGCCCAGTAGCGGGCAGGGCCAGCAGGGGCCAGGAGCTCCACGCCACAGCTTCATTTTCCCTGCTGGCTGTGCTCCCGTGTTAAAATTGATGGGATGGGGCAGGGGGTTGGGTGTAGGGATGTGGGCGATGCATTTCTTAAAGGAGTCATTGAAAAGCTTGACGAGAATGCAACAGTGGTGAGGCAACCACATATTGCATCCTGCCCTGTTTCTTCTTGGTTGATGGTGGGAGGGACTGGCTACCACAAATTGTGGTGTGTGCTGCTGGGGCAATAGGGGGGTCGTCTGTGACCACAGCTCTTCCTGGAGCTCAGCCAGGTGTTGCAGGCTGTCAGACTGCTCACCCATGATCCGCAGCATCTCTTGCTGTATTTTGTGATCCTGCTCCCATGCCGCTTTTCTGTCCTCGGACAGGGATAGCTGCCATGCCCAGATCTTCGATTCTGCCTCGGTCATCCTGAGATTTATGCTTCCTCTTCCTTATCTAGGTAAGGCACTCTGCGGGAGTTGAGTGTCCCAAGGTCAGTGAATCCAATGAAAGACACAGGTCCCATTGTTAGGTGAGGCAAAGAAATGCAAGGAACCATACAGTCCTCCCTGAACTCCCCCCATTGCTGTAAACTGTACTTTTAAAAAGTCATTCCACTTTGAACGGAACACACTGACAAGTAAGACAGCTCAGAGTGCCCACCACACAATGGTAAGCTTGGGGGAACCAATTATCCCTGGGAGCCATACCCTCCCCAAACAATCGGAATAGGAGAGTTAGCACAGTGGAGAAACACAATGCGCCATGTGCAGGAGGGGAGGTGAAGTGATGGGAGAGTGATTCCCTGTTTGGTGACTATTTGTGCACCATCATCCCTAGGTGACCATGTGCGACATCAGTCTTCTGAGGCTTACGCTGTCCAAGAGGGAACAGCTGCTGCAATTTACGGGTGGCATGCCTGGCCCATATGCCGCCCTACTGTGTGCGGCACCCAAGCCTTCAGCTTTAATAACCGAGTGGCGGGGCAAGATTGTATTCCGTGCAGGGGCAGAGAAGTCCGGCCTCCCCAGAAACCTCGCAAGGACTCATGAGTATGAGAGCTTCCTGATCATTTCCCAAGAGGATAAGCAAAGCATCTGCTTGCATATTGAAATTCTGTTCGAGTAGTCCCGCTGGGACAGGGGAGTCATACGTGCCACAAGTTATATCTGTGATGGCGGCCGCCTCCCTCACTGCCCTGCCAGAACACCCCACAGTTTCTCTCCTCCGGTGGCCCCCCCTCCTCTTCACCCCACATACGCTCTGGACAGGTGGGTTCCCCAACACCTCACGGCTATGCCTTCCTCCCACTTTCTCCGCGCTGATGGCCCGGTTCCTCCCCGCAAGCTGTCTCCACTGCCTATTACTGGAACGCAACTTGAAATGAGCATAGTACAGATCAAACACTCACCTGAAGTGCCCTTCCCCACATCGCAATCAGCGATGCCATCCTGAGGTTCGACAGGCTACTCTGAGGTGATGAAAAGTTCCTGGCTGTCTCGGAGAACCGTCACTCCGCTTTCCCAAACCCCATTTTCCTCATCCTACAACTCCTCCTCATCCACAGAGTCGTCCTCATTCACCCTGGAGTTCTCACAGTCATCAGTGTTCTGAGGTGGCATGCTGGTTGGGTCATGACCAAGAATGGCATCCAGCTCCTCATAATACCTGCACATCTTCGGCGCGGATCCAGAACAACTGTTCACCTCCCTAGTCTGCTGATAAGCCTGGCGAAGCTCCTTGATTTTAATGTGGCACTGCTGCGTGTGCCTGTTGTGGCGTGGCCCCTGTTGATCATGCTACATGAAAGTTTGTGTAAATGTGCCGGATCCTTTTGCTGCTTCTGTGGTGAGCGAGTACTGACTCCTCACCTCACGGGCTGATGAGATCTAAGATCTCCAGATGGCTCCAAACTGGGACACATTTACTGAGCTCGGTCACCATTACTTGCACCAGTGAAAAGCTCTCCACACTGCCTGAGCAAGAAAAGCAATTCAAACCTTCTTGGGGCTGCAGGTAGGGGAGGAGCAATTGATTGATGATGTGGACAGGTAGAGGCAGCGGAGGAATGCAAAACTGCAAGAACAGGGAATTGCGGATACATCCCGGAGGCCAATACGTTCTTATTCTGTCTACAGTGCCATTAAATCAAAGTACTAAAATCAACCAAAATTCTACGCCTCCTGCAGGGGTGGAGTTATGACGCCGACTTAACACATCGCTAACTTCAACTTTACAGACGTGTGAGTGTGTACGTGTGCACTAGAGGGTCGATGTAAGTGGCATTATGTCAACCTTAGCCCTCAGTGTAGACCAGCCCTATGGCACTGCCTTATAGATCTCATCATCATGAAATGTTTTACTGATATTCGGCATAAATTTTCCTTTAATTAATACAACTTCTTGCCAACCTTGGTGTTTAGTTTACCCTTTCAATACTTGAGAATCGTTATAACATCGCCATTAGCTATTGTTCTAACAAGGTTACAATGGTCACCATTAAAAAGTAAATATTTAACCCATAGTCATCACACCAAGGTGTCTGAGCTACTGTAGTACTTCTACACTTGGAATCAGTAGTAACTGTGGCATCTCTGCTATTGCTGAGAGGTGAGTTTTGGACACTGCTGTCCACTTCAGAATGAAATCTCCTCTCACTTATGCTGGTTATGAAATCAGAGGACTAAATTCAACCCTGATATACCATCCTTGACTTCAGTGCTGCATTTAGCCCAGTGCAATGACACCAGCATAAAACTAATGTAAGGAGGGAGATAATTAATCCTATATTTAGTGCCTTTAACTCAACACTTCTGGTGATTGACAAGAAAATGTGTGTGCGTAGTTAGTAAAATAAATAAGAAACCAAATTGTTTCACCAATAACATTTACTAGAAAGATGAAAGGAACAGAACTAGCTGCGTTGTCACAACTCCAGTATTATAGAACTCCAAATATTTTATGACCAATTTGATTTGCAATGAATTGTCTGTCAGAGATTTAGGGTCAAATTTTCCACTTCGCCTCTTCTTACCTGCAATTTTGCACACAACATGCATGCATTCTTTACAAGTGCAAACATTTGCCTGCACACCCTAAAAGCTCTAACACTTGCAGGCATCAGAATGGATTTTGCTAGTGTTAAAATTATTCAAGTTTATGCACACATTTGCACCTGCAAACTGTGGGTGTATGTGTGTGCATGCATGAGACGAGGCCAGGATCCATAAATCAGACTTTAAACTGTGGCAAACAACCCCTGTGCAGCGCCAAGCAAAAATACTGTCCCACTCTCATTTTCCTGACACTTTCGTGTCAGGCTTACTTTTGATCAATCAAATATTAGCTGTGCTGCAGAATTATTGCAAGCATGGGAAGTGAAAGTGATCAGCAGAGATTTAAAATACCTGTCTTGTAAAATTGTTGTGCCTGAAAATTTTCAAGAGACTTGCTGGTAGGGAAGGGTTTTTTTTCACCCAAACCTTACACTCACAGTCTCTCCTATGAGGAGGATATGAGCTCAGCCATTCCAATAAGAGTTTAAGAGCATGGGTTGTAAATTGCTTGGGTGTATTTTCATTTAGCTGCTTCCTAAAATGTGCTCTGTATTTACTCCTGGAAAGTGCATCGTACTAGTTTAGTAGTTCCACCTCATAACCCCTTATTAACCCTTTTAGAGATAAATGATCACTTGCCTTCTTAAATTCACTTCAAGACACTAGTTAGAGTAATATTTATGCCTGCAGTTCTGTTCAGATGTATACTCTGACAGTCATTTTCACCTATTTATGAAGTCTACAGCTGCAGTTCGTTTGCAATGCATTTGTGTGCAGGGCCAAATTCTACTCTAGTATAAGCGTTGACTTCAGTGGACTTGTGCCTTCTCAGAGTGTGATTGAATTGGCTTTCCCAATTCATAGGTAGCTCTTTATCTAGGTTTGATTACTCTGATATATTTTCCTGACAGCTGCCCTTTTACTAGAATTACAATAGCAAATTTTTCAAAACCTTCTTTGGTCATATTTCATGCTCCGAGTGCAGAACTAAGGATATACCACACCAAACCATAAAATAGTACATAGCAAAAAACAGCATAAAGGCACTTTTCCTCTAACTGGTTGTGCCAGTATTTCTTCATGTTTTAATGTACACTGAAGTTCAACAACTGCATGCACTCAGAAAAAGATAAGTAAGATTTGGAGTTATTGTATTATGTGAGTTATTTCCGTATCTCACAAAGGTATTCTGTATTTGATAGGCTCACAGACCAAATTATCTCAAAAAAAAAAAAATCACATATTTATCTATGTAATGTAGTGGGCAGGGATTAAAACACTCCAGTAATAGAGAATATTAAAGATTTATATCACAATATTATAATAGAGATGGAAGATGTCTGTTAGGACACCTAGCCTTTCCCCTGACAACACAGGGTTGTGCCCTATAGTGTGTTTTCTGGGGTTGTCTCCAGTTAGTGTTTAAATGTCTAAATGATGCAGTTTTCACTGCGTTCCTTGAGAGACTATTCTACAACCTATCACAGTTCACCATCAGGATGTTTTTTTCACTTGATATTTAGCATAAATGTTTCAATTTTTTTTTTTAAATATCACGTTCCTTGTAGTTTTCCCCTTTTGTTAAATCCCGTCTAATTTCTCCTTAACCCTTGGGACATAGTTCTTGGTCTGCTAAAGCTCTTTTGAATCTCTCTCAGGTCACAAAGCAGCTTTGAATTCAGTTTAAGCAACTAGTGGATGAATTCTCAGGTTCTGCAGCATCATTTTCACAATTTCTATATCACTTCCCCTCTCATTTAAAGGTTCTGAACATTAGCAATACCTCTATATTTGAAGTTCAGAACTGCTTTGATGCACTTGGATTTTTTACTGCTATACTACACAGCTGAGTCTTGGTAACTTTGCTCTTCACTCTCAACTTGTGTTATTACTTTCCAGGTTTCTCCATCCCATTGTGTATTGGTGTCTGAGTTTACTTTTTCCTAGCGTACTGCCTGATATTTGTGCAATTTGGCTTTCCTTTCTTTGTTTCCAGTCCTCTCTTTTTATTATTTCTCAGTGATATTTATATTGTATCTCAATTCAGTATATATTGTATCTCAATAGTGAATTTCATTGACTAGTTGTTTTCTCCATCTTCCACATCATTAATGAAGATGTTAAATAAGTTTGGACCTAACAAGTTCCTTTCTAGGAACCTCCCCTACACTCAGTACATTGCCTTTTATTATAATCCTTTATACACTCTGTTCACCAGGGATTCAATACACATGGCAGAATTCCTACTGACGCTGATTTGAATTACTTTTTGAAATAAGATTTTTGTGAGAGACAAAATCAAATGCCTCCCTAAAATCCAAAGCTAGCTAGCTAGCTAGCTAGATACACAGTGATTTTTTTGTAATGGTATACATTGGTATGAAGTACCAGCATGTTTTTTTCACAGCAATATGGCCCTGTTTCCTGCTGCTGCTGCCAGTGGCCCCAGGTTTCCATCAGGGCCAGGGTCAGGGTCAGGGTCAGACTGGACTGAGTACTGGCATCTTTTATTTATTTATTTATTTATGTATTTTAAAGTGTGTGTGTGTGTGTGTATTTTATATTATATACATATACACATACGCACACGTGCGTGCATATCTCCTTCAATTAATTAATTTTTTTAAAGTAATCAATGTTTTCTAGCAAGGGATATCCTTCGTAAACCCATATTGCTTATGGTAAGAAGAATGTAGGGATAGAAGCTACTTCAACTGTTTTTTAGTTTGTTTCTTTTACAATACCCATACTGCTTTATTTATCTACAATAGCTTTCTTTACCGTTACATTTGCAACTAGATTCTATTTTTAAAAAAATAGTTCGCATGATTATGTTTGGAACTACGAATCTCCCACACTGTAATCAAGAGTAATAGCAACAACTCACAGGTGTATGTATATCACATAAACAAGTGAAACATTGCTTCTGAGGGTTGTAATGACAGTCCCGTATCCATAGCATAATCTGCTCAAGAGAGTTTCAAAATAATCAGCTGATTATTTACATCTTAAAGCCTACGAAAGGGGGAAATGTTAACACTGATATATAGGGTGGAACACCACTGGTGTGATGAAAGGAAGGTTTACTTTAATATACCCTTACACCACATGGGGAGCTCTAAAGCTCAGGCAGTCAGTTGATGTAATCCACTGAACTCCATGGAGCTACTCTGATTTACATCAGCTGAGAACATGGCCCCCAATCTTTTTTTGAGACAAAATGCAGCCGTAATATGTTTCTTACCTTCAATTTTTCTACAGTTTTCAATAAGTTGCTTACAAGGTCTGAAAAATTGTAGAGCACTTTACAAACAATACCCCCCAGGATTTTTTTTTTTTTTTTTTTTTTTTTTTTTTTTGGCAAACCTCTTGATGTTATGGTCCACTATTGCTGAAAAATGGCATTCCAGCTCAATAGTTCTGGTGTGGTGGGACATCTCAATACTAATGCAGATCACAGCCACTGGATCTTTATTTATTTATTTATTATTTTATTTCTTTTGGTGTCACCACAAAAAGAAATATCCCGGGAAAGAGCTCCTTCATGCTGAGTTGTTTCAGACATACAAGCTCTTATGTTACCTTCCATCTAATATAGAAATAGGTTTGTCTACCAGACAAACCGCATTACGGATTGAACCATGTTACCTCCAGGAAGTTAACTACATTTTTGAGCAAATAAACTGACATTAAATAAACTGGGACACCAAGTGCTGTTAGGTGCTGAACACTGGAATGTGAGCTGCTTGGTCTCTTCCCCTCTTTTTTCCTTGTTTGACTCCTTGTGCAGTCAATTAAGAAGTGCCCATAGGATACTGCACATAATTTGTTATGAATTCACAGATCTAGAGCCCTAGGGAATTGTGTTCTCCTGTTCCTCAATACCAAATATTGTTGGAAGCAACAGAAAGACAACCAAAGAGATGGTGGAATGTTCATCCTTTGATTTGATTAGCAGTCCACCAGAGCCATCACTTTTCCGCTTACAAACTATCAGCATCTGTACACCCTCACAGTCCACTAAAGTTGTAAAAGAAACTCTGGAATTTGACTACTTGGACTGGGTTTAAATAAAATCTCAGTCAAATTCACTTCTCTCTCCATTGGATGTTTTGTTTTCTGAGCCCAATAATCAATCTTTTTGCTTTCTGAAATTCTTACAGTTTTCACCAGCAAGTGACTTTCTAGGTATCATTGGGAAATATATATTAAAAAAATTACAACAGATGTACCTGCAAAGTTTTGCTTTCATCTTCTGAATGTTCAACTCATATTTGTGTTCATAACTTGTGTTTCCATATGCAAATCATGTAATTTAGTGCGCAATGCCCCATCTCCATCAATTATACTACTGGCACACTAAAATGTTTCTTCTTCCCACTTGAGATAAGTGGAAAATGTCAAAATACAGTTCCTTCTAATAAGCCTGATTTCCAAAGCAGTTTCCTGCTGAGCTCTACATTAAACTAAAAAATCGCAACTAAATGGCTATGTCTACACTTGCACTTTTAAGTCGACTTTAACTAAGTCGACTTAGTTAAGTCGACTTAGTGTGTCTACACCTAAAATTAAAGTTGACTTAAAGGGGAACTTACAAAGTCGACCTAGAGCGTCCACACTGGATGCTCTAGGTCGACTTTGTGGGGCTAGGGGGACCTTGGGCAGGTCCACGGTGGCGGGGGGGGCACTCCCTGTGTGCAATGGGGCAAAGGGGGACAGGGACCCTGGCTGGACAGAGCCCTGTGTGTGATACTGTCTGGATTTAGGGAAGCATTTATGATATTATTTTCAATGGATATCTCATAAATGCTATAATCCATAGGAACTATGTCATGTTTGGTATCAATAGAAAGGTAGTAGTTTGCTGGGAATGATTATATAGTTTATGTCTAGAAATTCTATTTCGATTAGAAGATAGGAATTTGATGTTATATCCATACTTTAACTTGTGTCATTCTGGAGGAATGTCTTAGACGGGAGGGTGTGAACAACCATTGTCTCCTTAATGTTTAGGAATTTTCCAGGGATAATGGTCCCAGGGAGTAAACCGATGAACCATTAAGGACATAAAGAATACAACCATTGTGTCCTAATGGCTCATCAGGTAACTCCCTGGGACCATTGTCCTGGCACATTCCTAAACATTAAGGACACAATGGTTTTAACATAAGTTAAAGTATGGATATAACATCAAATTCTAACTTCTAATCGAAATAGAATTCCTAGACATAAACTATATAATCATTCCCAGCAAATTACTACCTTTCTATTGATACCAAACATGACATAGTTCCTATGGATTATAGCATTATATCCATTGAAAATAATATCATAAATGCTTCCCTAAATCCAGACAGCATCACACCCTGCCCACATGCCCTGCCCTTTGGGGGGCATGCCAGGCTCCCCCTGTGCCCCCCCGCCCCCCGGCAGGGAGGCCATTGGTGTATTCCTGGGGTAGCCCTAAGTCGACTTAGGGCTATCCCCAGGGCTACACTGGCTTAATTCGACTTTAAAAAGTCGAATTAAGCCTTAGGTCGAGTAGAAAGGTGGTTTAATAAAGTCGACTTAATTTTCATTAAGTCGACTTTATTTTGCTTAAGCAAAGCTGCTTAAGTCGACTTAAGCGAAATGCAGTGTAGACGCAGGGCACATTAAGTCGACTTAAGCCAAGCTTAAGTCGACTTAATTTACCAGTGTAGACGCAGCCAATATGTCTGTGTTCCATTGGAGGGAAAGTTCAGAAATGCGAGAAACCTTCTTTTGAGACTAAAAACTTGCAGATTTCCAGTCACTTCAAGAAGTAATTAAGAGTTAAGGTGTTTGATTTCTTGTGAATCTTGCCCTGAACTTTTTGTAATGTGGTGTCATGTGATGAAAAACCTCCCTGCATTTACTAGCCAATTCTATCACCGCTTCCCTGCCACTTGTTACTATAACTGTTATATTTCTTTTGGTGCGTTATAGAATAGCTGCAGCACATATTCATTCTGGATTGATGATATCTCTATGGCTCACTAGATGACTGGATGGCTAATTGGCTATTACAGCTGTAGCTCACAATAAGATATTTTTACCTTATCTGAAGGCATTTCTAAGAAGATGCCCAATGTTGGGAAATGATCATTTAAAAGTTTATTGATTTCCATACTTGCTGCCATGGGAGTTAATAGAAACTTGTTTTCCTTATCTAGTACTAAAGTTTGGAGATGCATGTTACACTTAGAATGCTAGATTTTCCTACACCATCAAACTTAATTTGAATTTGGGACTGCTATTTGAGGATTATACAGCTCTGTTTTCTTTCATTTGTGAAGACAGTGCAGGGATGTACCTTTTCCCATGCCACAGTCACTTCTTACTTTATTTTTTGTAAGCTTCTGTGTGCAACTCACCATTTGGAAGCAGTGGGAGATTAATTCCCTATCATCACAGTAAAAAATTCTATGGCCATTTTTGTAGACTCTAGTACAATTAAAATCTGGAGCCTCAGTGCAGTAAACTTGTTCATTTGATTCTCAGACTTCAGGGCACAGTCACAATTTGATTCACAATCTCTAGTCCAGAGGACTGATCCCAAAAGGGAAAGAATGATGACTTAATGACACCACAAAGCTGCAGCAATTCCAACTTGGACTAAATGCAGACCTGGAGTGGATGTTGGTGAACAGGCTTGCTCACTCAGTAGGTTCTCATTTCATTATAAAACTGAGCATGTCCCAAACACTGTATCATGATCAGTGAAACTGGAGTCACAGGGTCCATCTTCATAGGAGGGAGTGTTATTGATGAGACACCAGGAAAAACAGCCACCACAGGGAGTTCGGTTGGATGCAGTGTAGCCACAAGCACAGAACAGTGCACAGGGTTAAATAAAGTTCCACTTGTTCAGCTTTACCTGCCTTCCTTCTTTGCAAATGAAACATGGTGGCAGCATCTGAGCAATGTATTCTCTGGAGTGCAGAACGTACCATTGACCTTGGTCTGTAGCCGGGGATTTTGCAAACACAGAACTAGCCCAGAGGTAGACCTAACAGGTGGAGGAGAACAAGCTCTCCACAGAGCCTGATATGCAGGAGGACAACTAAAGAAAAACTATAGTTTTGCTTTTCTGGGGAACACAGCAGAGAGCTCTTACCCATTCTGTAGCTCACCACTGCCTCAAGACTCATCCCAGTCCCAGGAGTCCTGGGGAGCTACTGCTCCCTAAAGCAGAATGAAACTGTGGAGTGACCTGTCTTTCTCTAGAGACCACTCTGAAGGAGAGTTATGTGTTATGCCTTATGCAAACTGGGTGCCGCACGTTCCTTTGAGGACACAGCAGACTTCCTGATTCAGGCCAGGATATTCTGTGGCATTTGGGATTGCCATCAGCAGGAGAGGCCTCTTTGGAAAGGCAATCTCACATTGGACAGGTGCATAGATATGAGGCATGCAGTGGAAGCCTCAGTAGAAAGGATGAAAGTACCTATGAGGCAGAAACACAGTGAAGTAACAGCAAAGAAGAGTAAGTGCCCAGATATCCACACCCAGCAGGGGGATAAGCCAGCACCCGTTTTCTGGCCAGGTCCCTGAGTCTCCGGGGGGGGAGGGGGGCCAGACAGGCCTCCTTCTGGTCATGGGACTGGAAGCTTTCTGATGACTTTCCAGTTGCATAGCAATGGGAGCATCAGGAAGAGGAGGGAGCGGGAGAGGCAGCTTGGCCTCTGCCCCCCAAAGGCTGCAGCAGCTGCCCAGGACCAGAGCTGCAGGAGGAGAGCAGCCCATCCACGCCCATCTGCCCACAGCTGCTGCTTGTGACCACCTGCTGCTGGCTGGTCCACGGTACTGGTGGCAAAGCACACACTGCTGCTGTGGCAGGCAAGGGTGGGCAGCCCTGCTGGCCAAGGGGTAGGTTTGGGTCTACCTGTAGCTACACAGAGCTCTTTTTCATGTCTGGGCTGTCCCACTGTGTGTATCGCTCTATCTATATGACAGGGCAGCTTTTGTGTTGCGCCCTTGCAACTCAGTGTGGCAGTATTCAGCCTGCTGCAGGGTCTCCGACATTCCTCCGCCACCTCTCACAGGGTCCAGGGCAGCAGTGCGTTAGCCCTCTGCTTGTGTCCCTACTTCTTTCAGAGCGTCAAAGTGTAAAAATTAAAGACATGTAAGAACTCAAAATGGGATGATCCAGTGAAGCTTTGGCAAGACCCCATCCTTCGACTCAGGGCCTGTCTTCTAACAGCCTCTCTCTCAAAAGCAAGCATAAGAAAAGTACAGCAAATGGTTCAGGTTGATTCTCACTCAGATGCCCTTTGAGAACTCTCCACTACCTACTTACTGTATCTACTCTTTCCTTAAACATAGTCTAGAGTCTAAAGTCACAGTAGTATTCAAAAGGTTAAAGCAGAGGGAACTGTTAATTTTAATGCTTTCTCTAAGCTTCAGTTTTAATAAGTGAAAATGATGTTCTTATTTGCAGTAAAGTGGTGTTATAAAATTCTGTCTGTCAAGCTCATTTTAAAACCATGGAAATAAATGATCTGACAAAATCAGGCTATTAGACAAGTGAAGAAGAGTGATTTCCATAAAAGTAGAGGAGCTGTTCCTTAATTTCACACTTGGTAGTCTTTTGGGTCGACTAAATTTTTAAATAAGTGATAAAATTATATTAGCGCAATTGCATTTTTATAGATTTTTTTGGTCATTGTACTCTTTTTCAATCCCTTTATTTTAACTCAAACCATTCTGCTGAAAGGTTACCTCTCATCTTATGTTACCTTATGACAGTTTCTGCTTGTACAACTGAACCATAGACTCACAAATCCTCCATAAAGCACTCCGAATGACCACAGCGACCCAAAAGTATTCTAAAGTGGAAGGTTTGTCTCATTAGAGCCACACAGCTGAAACACTGGTCCTGCACAGTGCATCTGACTGTATGTGCAAACAGATGTAGAAACTATACAGAGATGAGGTTGCACATAGCAACATTTTTCTTTGGAGCACAGAGCTGTTTCCATTGCCGACCACAAACAGGTAAAACCAAGTAAGACTAGGCAACTTGCAATATAGCCTCAGCAGAAAGGTAATTAAATGCAAACAGGTGAGTATGACACAGATTCCACATATATAAGTAGAAAAATCACTTATTTCTGATATCTAGTGAATGAAAAACACACCCAATGAGCCCCATCTGGCAAGGTGCTGCCACCATTGATTGCATTGCCTCACACTGTGCAGTCCTAAATAGGGAAACTTGACAAATCATTTCCCAGGCCTGCTTCACTGTGACTAGTGCAAGAAGGTGTGAGAGACAACTTCCTTTCCAAAAAAGGCTCTTTCTGCCCCTAGAACATTCACCTTGAGAGGTGGGTGGCAGCATTTCTGCTGCATACCTTATTTGGTTTTTCCACTGGGTAGGTACTAGATCAGTGTATTCCCCATCAAACCAAGCTATGACCTCTTCCTGGCCAGACCACCGATATCTGAGGCAGTGGAGACCTATAGTGGAGATCGTATTTACTATATACACAAAAGTGCCCTGAAACAATTGTCTTATAATCGATCAAATATCACAAAGCTGCTTCTGGGACTGTTATCCAGCAGCATCCAATTGTGATGCACATTCCTGTTGAGTTTTGAATCTAAATATCACTGTCATCTTAGTAGTAAGTGATAGATTAATAACTTCCTGCTGGCTTGCAAAACCGACATGTACTGTGTGTCCCAGTGAATGATGACAATCCAATTTATTGCAATTGAGCATGCTCAAAATAGAATGTCTGTTGTAAAGGAAAAATCTGTATTTATTTGGGAGTTTTAATAAAGCATTCAGTTCCTCTTCAAACTTCCCCCATAAAGCATGGGAATTGTTCTGAACAAATACAAAAATAAAATTTATAATTTCCTTAACTAACTCCAGACTTGAAATGCAGACAAAAATCCCACAACCTAGCTGTTACGTCACACAAATGACAGAGCAAAAAACCTTTGTAAAACATTTTATATCCCTTCCATGTTAATACATTTTTAGGAAAAATACAGGAACAAGTTCATTGCACACACAGCAACCTAGCTCTACCGGAGTTAAATTCCGATGCAGCTAGGTGCCTAACTCCTTGAGCTTCTGTTGAAAACCTCAGCCAACAACCATATGTATTTTTCCCACTTTTGATCAGGGAGAATAGAGTAGCTCCAACTCTAATTACAAGCCCAAGCTATGAGAGGCTTCATCTTCAGGTAAAGCACAGAAGTAGGTGCAACAATCACAATATCTTCTTAATTATTGCCTTTGCAGGACAGAAACACTGACCCCTCCCTAGGATTGGTTATTGGCTAGGGGGTAGGTTGCTGGCATGCATGACTAAACATCATCTGGCTGATCCAATACCAACAAAAAGAAGATTAATGCCATAAACCTTTAAAATAACAAAGATAAGCCATTGCCATGATCCTTAGCAGAGGCATTCTAAAGGTGGGGAGAAGAGAGAGAGAAAGTTACTATTCCCTCCCCAGATCCTACAAATTGAATCAGTGGGGCTTTCCTGAGTGCAAGGATTAGAACAGTTTGCCAAATCTGGGCCTTAAATTGCTGAAATAAGTAGGACAGATGACAGGACTATCCTGGGAGTGACAACAAATGCCCTGCTGTTTTTTCTAGGGGTAATATTTTTCAGGTGAGATGGAAAACCACAACAACTTTAATAACCATATTGTCAAATTCCAAAGGGGTAGCCGTGTTAGCCTAATTTAGCAAAACAAACAAGACTTGTGCCATAAGACTCCTTGTTTATATTGACAAAGTTATTGACATCCCTATGTACCCTTTTCTGGATGTTAATCCCAAACTGTTACCCAAATTCCAGTTGGGTTACTACATTCTGCCTAGCTGAATTCCCCCTGCAGTTTAAATAGAAAACAACATTCATCTTCACTTTCTGCATTCTCTGGTATCATGAGCATGGGCTCACTTGAAGTTCTGTCTGGCATCATGCGCTGGATAGAGAATTGGGTTCAGTTGAAGCACTGGTCTGTGTAACAGACATGCAATTGTTTGACTGTAGCAATCTGTTCTGGACTATCCTCACTATAGCCTGGCAGATCTCCCCTTACCTCCTCCCTCTCCTTCCCCAATCTTCTTCCTCTCGGTAACATCACTTATGAGAAGCTGTAAAGACCACAGCTAGCCTGCACTGTCTACACTGTCTTCCTGCAGACTATCACATGAAGTAAAAGATCTCATTCTTTATCTTCAAGACACTGTGGCTATGTCTACACTTGCAAGTTAGTTCGAATTAAGGAAGCTTAATTCGAACTAACTTAAGCCTTGGCCACACTAGGCTTTCATTAGTTTGAATTAAGGGCTTCCTTAATTCGAACTAATAAATTTGATTGCTTAGTTCGAACTAACCCTTAATTCGAACTAGTTAGTTCGAATTAAGTCAATGTGGCCATATTAGTTTGAACTAACTGCTTAGTTTGAACTAATCGGCAGATTGATCTTCATGCAGCTGACTAATTCGAACTAAACTAGTGCCCTGCATGGCCATGGCTAGTTCGAACTAGCATTCTAGTGAGGCCATGCTAGTTCGAATTAAGTTAATTCGAACTAACTAAGATTAGTTTGAATTAGTTAGTTCGAATTAACTGATTCGAACTAGCTTTTGTAAGTGTAGACATAGCCTGGGACCAGGTCAATAAGGCTATCTCAAAGCTCTGGGATGATAAACACTTCTGTTACTCGAGCAATGAAACTTTCTACGATAATGGTAAAGATCATCTGTGCAGCAGACAGAACTTTCTAATGGACAGCTTTGCTCCTGTGGAATGAGCTTTCTCTAGAACTAAGGATCACCGCATAACTCACCAGCTTCCATAGCCAGTGCAATATCCATTTCTTTGACCTTGCCTTCACTAACACAATCACACAGCAACGTGGATATTTAAAAAAAAATTCTACCAAAACAAATACTCCACTGCTCACACCCTAGGGAGAAGATGAGTGAAGAAACACATGACAGCTGTTAGTCACAGTACTTCTTATTTTGCTACTGGAGGGTGTTCAGATACCAGAGCAACAAGTACAATAAGAGAATGTATACAGAAGAATAGACTGTGGTAATGGCAGCTCTTCTGCAGCCCCATGTGCTCTGTCTAACAGTAGACAGCCGTGACACCAACATGAAGAGCAACCAGACAAAAAAGAATATTATGCAGCACAATAAACAAATTCCTCTTACCCAGAGCTGAGAAAAATCCAAAGTTGTATCAGGCATCTGGCTCAGTCCCACATACTCCCTATCTGGAAAATGAAGACAAATAAGCATGTTTGAGACACCCAACCAACACAGTGGGACTTTGACGCACAGGAGGTACCTACATACCAAAAATAAGCACAGGGCCTAGTAAAAGAACGAAAGTCTAACCTAAAGCTGCCCCTAAAAATTTAAACTGTTCTGTATGGTCCCAATCTTTGAACGACATATGCACATGCCTATCTTCAAGCACTTGTGATACATACATATTTCTCCAAAATTAAGCATCAGAAGTCCGTTATTTGTTATTCTCAGAATGAGTTTTCATGGCATGGTGGTAAAATGTCCTGAGCCCTTTCTGTACTAGTGTTCATATAGATGCTACTGCTCCTGACACTTGCTTCCTATAATATGGGTACTGATTCTTCTAGCATAGGCAAGCCCTATTATATGTTATTCTCTGGAGTTACACCATCATTGATTTTAAATCTAACCAGAAGTTGAAACTGGGGTAGCATTTAGTAGCTAATTTATTACATCTTGCCATGAGCACACCAATGCTTTGGATTTGCACTGGCTGATAAATAAATACCTTGTAGAACCTAAGATGTTAGTTTTGACCTATAAAGCTCTAGATGGCCTGTAGCCTACTTATTTGAAAGCCCAGTCTCTTTCCTTCAAGCATGCTGCCACAAATGAGATCAGCATGGAGTTGGAGCCCTAGATATGCAAGAGAGATGTGGCTGCTCACAGAGGTACTCATTTTCTCCACCGTGAAATCATTTTATGTTTATGCACCTTCAGGGCCCATTGCAAAGCTGGTTTCCTCTTGTTAGGGCCTGGGAGGATTGGTGATCTTAAATATGCTTTCAGCTGCTGGATTATTATATATGTTAATTACTGGTTATAGGGAGTTACTGGAGCAGTCTTTATATATATAAAATATAATCATATTTTTAAACTATGTCAAGGAGTTTAGAACAAAGGATAAGCACCATTTTTGATAGACTGAGTACAAATTGGGAAAGAAATTGGTACAATATAAAAATGAAAGCCATCGAACCATCGCCCACAGACCCAACTGAAAAGCCATTACGAAATGATGGAGGTGCAGTCTTTTGAAACAAATGGACTCCATAGCAAGTAGTTTGTGGCACAGGAAAACAACTGGTTAGCAACACAGGTTTCTCTGGCATTAGCAAAGTCTTTATCAATGCATTTTGAGAAAAAGAGCTTTGATTACATCTAATGAAGTGGAAGATTGAAGATCAAATTTGGTCATTAACACATCATTAACAGTCACACTAGTTAAATACAGGTATATGGCCTGTTTGCTTTTCAGATGCAGTCGTCTTTTATATGAATCCTTTATAAAATCTATAGAGAGATCTTCAACAAACAGGACTACATCCTGCCAAATTCCCCAGCCATATCCTATGAACACAGAGCAGTGTAGCTGTTAATAAGAGTATTCATCATGAGACAGCCTATTTTTGGCATTGGGTATGACAGTCTCAGTAACTTACAATTGTCCCTTGAATGTGAACTTATCATTTAATTACGCTCTAAGAGACTGCTTCCCCATATCACCCTGCAAGTTAGTTAACCACACAGCAATTCTCCAGCTAATCCAAGTGCGATTGGATCAGTCTTAGGTGTGCAACATATCTTACTGTTCCTGAGAACCCCTATGGAGCAGTCTGTTTATTTCTGCCTTTGTGTTTTTGTCCAATTTAAATATGCACTGTCAAATGCACCAAGATTTTGAACAGATAAATAAGTCCCTTAAAAAAAGGAAGAGCTTCCATTCATAATAAGATGCACAGTGTTAAACTAAGTGGCCATGTAGCATCCCTGGAAAAGGCATCAATAAAACCTCAGTGAGAAAAAAAGATCAAGAAGTTTATGAAGGCTGTATTTACTCATAAACAACTATTGTATCCTAAAAATACGCTAGTGTAACACTGAACAATTTGCTCATGTTATGTATAGAGATTGATGTACCAATGTACGCATATTTTGAAAAGGACATGTGAGGGTTAAAAGCATGTTATTAAGATTTTGATAAGAGAGGTGCATCTATACTAGGTGTTGAGAATGTATTAGTTCCTTAAAACATTATATCACCGAGAATTTCAAATGGTTGCAAATTTTCTTTGTCCCTATCGTAAAACAATTGCTGATGGGTCACCACATTCTATCCCAGAAAGTGACTTAATTTCAGGGGAACTTTAAGAGACCATGTCATGAGCAACATGGTACCCAGCTACTTTAGGTTACTCCTTCTCCCCTTCTCTCTCTATTTCAAGCTACAGAGTCCCTATGGAAAGTCTTATCGCAAGCGAGGCATTCTAAGGGTCAGTGACTTACCTTTAATTCATGATGTACCTTTAAATCTTATGACATGTTCAGATAGTACTGGGAGGAGTGCTTTAGAAACTCCTATAAATAGATTAAATAAATATATATTCTATGTGGTGGGTCCCAAGCTCTGGAACTGACTCTTGCCAGAAATCTATCAGAGCCTGAACCTGGCATGCACTTATAAGAGACAGGAGACACAGCTTTTTACATTCTGGCTGACTCAGTGCAAGTGCCTGTACACTCCTTTGCAAAAAAAAAAAAAAAAAAAAAAAAAAAAAACTTCCTGGAACATAAGGGGTCACTCTCTGTGCCAGCAAGGAAATTGCCTTGTGTTAGAACACCATGTGCAAAATGTGCTAACGGCACAGTGCTGGGGACTCTATAAATGTATGTGATAATTAAAGATCACCGTGCAAAAACCACTTTGTGTTCCTTGGAGACAAAAGGCCCTTTGTCAATATACAGTATTATCACTGTTATTATTCAACAATGCAGGCTACACTATTGTTGCCCAAAGTATTTACTCGTCATCTCATCTCTTGATGAGCCATGACTGCCTCTTAAAAAAATTTCTCTGGAAAGGTAGGTATTTGATAGTCAAAGAAAACAGCGGCAACAAAATTACTTTAGGGCAATGAAGAAATGGCTTCTATTCCCGGCCTCTGAAGTCAAATAACTGTCACAACTTTGTCTACACTAACCAATGCCTCAGGTTTTTAGGTATTTAATTACATAATAAGTAAATTGTAGAAACACGGAGAATAAGTGGAAATGTCTTGCATTCAAAGTCAGACATTTTCTTTCTGGAAGTCTGGCATCATTAACTTGCCTACGAAGGAATAAAGATGAAGTCAAAATTAGTGATGCTGCATTATTTCTTTTTATGGTAATGCTCCGAAAGTCTGCAAATGTCAGTATCTTAATGTGCTGTCACTCAGTGATATCACTTGTTTTACCCTTTAAGAAAATTGTTTGCATGTATCTTTGAATGGCAAAAGCACAAACATTTCTGTCACAAAGTTTATACGTATAGTGAAACTCCATTCTCTAGGCCCCTTGCCAAAATGTTAACATTTGTAATTTAATGCAGCCATGTATACATTATCAATCATGTGAAGCATACACATTTTTAAAATTTCAGCTGCAGAGAGTATTAATTTAAGGAGGAAAAAATGTTTTACCTTCTAAATTGTTCTCTCAGTTCAGTTCTCTCACCTCTTCTCCTCTCTCCATGCTGCAACTCTGTCAAGTAATACTCTAAAACAATGCAATTTTGTAATTAATACAACTAAATCACAATAGCATTCGTGTATGAAGATTACTTCCCCCTCACCCACTTCTGCACCCCTCCCCTCCCCCTTTCGCTGCATGCTTCTACCACGGTGGCAAACTTATTTCAAAAATTCTGATGAAACGCTTTGTAAATTTTGTTATTCTGTGATGATAATAAATCATTATAGCCTTAAACACTTCTCTAGCTTGGAGCCTCAGTCACAAATTATCTTGTCATTCTGACCAAAACATTCTCCAAAAAAGCTTGACAAGTGCTAAAACCCAGAACATGAAACCATGTGTTGTTGTGAAAGCAAGATTCAGAAATGTCAATTAATTAGATTAAGAGGCTACTTTTAGCTTTACTCATGTTGCCAAATAACCCTTAAAATATGCATAGCAGTGGAAGTCTACCTCAGCAATACAGTACTTCTGTGCAAAATAAAGACAATGGATCTGGCTAATAGAGGGAATTATTGTATCTGTCATTCAGCTTAGGAGAATGATCTAGAAGCAAACGTCTTGCTTCTCTTTCCACTTTATGGATTCACAAGCAAGATAAATTCTGCCATTTATGAGTTCAAGTACAATTTTTTTTTTTGCAGAAGTCTGATTCAGATTGGAAAATAAAAGTCAAGTCACTCTGTCTCTTTTAAAAAAAAATCTTTATTTGCATTTTTAAGTTCGCTTTGGAAAAAATCGTGATGCAATTAAACACCTTTTTATTCAACTTCCTCTCATCGCTCCCCCTAAAACCTTTATCTTTAAATAATCCATATCCTCAATTTTATTTACACTATAAACTGTTCCTATATTTTAATGATATGTTTGCTTTAAAAGGGGTTGTTGGCTTTAATAGCTCAGTTATTATCTTTGTAAACTAACATTCCACATTCCTCCTAACTAAATCCTAGCAAATCATCGGTGCTTGCATTTGGAACATACATTCCAACATTGAAAGTAAAATTTAAGCCAAATAAATGCTCTGCTTAAATTAATATACATAAAATGAATAGCTAAACATACATCAATACTGATGGATTGAACAGTAGGTGTGTTGATGGCAGGAGGGTCATGATATACAATACACTCTAGAGAGTGAAACCAAACAAAATTAATTTTCTGTAGCCCCTATTTTTTGTGCCACCATTTTTCATGCTGAAGCATTATATTTCATAAACATATATTGACTGTGTTTTTAGAAGTTATTTATAGGAAGGTACAAAGATGCACAATTGGATACAAGGGTCAATATATATATATATGTATATATAGAGGTAGATATATATAGGTAATTGCTATAAATGGGGACAGACATAGAAATGAATCCTCAGCTTATAGAAGTCTCTGAACTGTGGTGGAGCTACATCAGATGAGGATCTTGCCCACAGTCTTTGAATGGCAATTTAAAGAAGTGGGGGTGTCATCTTTTCACGTTCAGACAAATAGGTCCGAACAATAAAGACTTCTCCTTTTTCCGTCCCTGACTCTAAACACCTCGTTTTGCACCCATCACCAACCCTGGTAACACCATCCATGCTCAGGTATTATGCTGATGGCACATTACAAGAACCTCAATTATGTAGTTTAGAACTGGGTGTGATACCGCAGTAAACAGGACAGGAGAGTCACTGCCAAGGGACCCTCCCAACCCCTGACATTCCGAAGAACATGAGAATCAGGGCTATAAATCAAGGACATAGGTGAAATCTGGTCCCATGGAAGCCAATTGGAATTTTTTCAATGAGGCCTGGATTTTGCTCTGTTTATCACTTGATAATGCCGGGCACTAGCCACAAGGAAATCAGATTAGTTTGGGCTGCCTTTTCATTCATTTTAAATCATGTTAAGTGGTTCTATTATATTTCTACACTCAGCACATTCCTGAAATCCAGCAAACAAAGGGTCAGTTACATTCTCACCGTGAACACACATGGACTAAAATGAAATTATATGGTTGCTAGTTCCTTTTTGTTAAATGGCCAAAGTATTTTATTCCAATCTGTCTTCACCTCTGGGCTAGTTAGGCTTGTCTGTGGATGAGGTTAGTAAGAGTTTCTGTTGTGGGTTAAATAGCTGCTTCATTCTCTCTTTAAAATCTATTATTATTTATTATGGTTTTTAGTCAAAGGTTAACCCTGGTCTGAACAAATCAAGGTGGGAGGGTGCTTTTGTGACTCATCACCACGCAGGAGAGAATAGTCAGCAATGAGGCTAGGATCCACTTAGATCAACTGGGACTGATGAAAAGAATTTCTGGTTGGTTCCCAGAAGAATTGCTGTGATGGAGACCTACAAGAAGAGAAGCACCAAGTCTCAAAGGAAGAGCTCTTCAAACAGCTGTGTTAAGTGCAAGTGAGGATTTTCATTCTATGAAAATGGAGAGTCCTGTTGCTTATGTTGAGTGCTTACCGCAGTGTTTCTTTACTGTTGAAATTGCTGATGATGGAGGACAAAAAATAGTTTGGGGTTTTTTGTTTACTACACAGGGGACAGATAGGAAATATGTCGGACCAATTCAATGCAGGTATAATAGATGCTATTCCGTTAACTTGAACAGAATTGTGCCCACTTTCATCAGCAGCGAATTTGAGAGTATTTCCCAAAGTTAATGCCACCATAAAAACCAAGTGAAAAATGGTTAAAGGCCTTAATTAAAATTTTAAAGGGATGTTATATTCCCAGAAGAAACTTTATTGTAGAACATTACAAGCTGCACTTGCAAATTCAGCTAGAAGGCACTTTATGAGTACATAGTCAATGCACAGGCAATGGCAGGAATGTTTCATTTTGAGCAATTCCTGAACAGACCTTTGGACACAGGCCTGTCTATAGTGAGTTAAAGACACTTCCTGCACTCAGCATGTTCATCAGCTTTTAAATTAGTTTGGTTATAGAGACAGACCAAGGTTTTGAAATATTATGCACAATGGCACACAAATAAACCATTCACAACTCTTCTAGTAAAGGAAGAGCATAGCAGTTTGGTAACATACTGTATCTGATGCCTATCTTGGAAGCATCAGAATGGGAAGGGCCCTTTAGGAGACTAGATTTTCAGAACCAGAGCTATCTAGGCATACTTGAAAGAGGTAATTAAGAAGGGCAACACCACACTGGACACCACTGACTAGAGCTGGAAATCCTCAGGCTGAAGAAAGTACCTCATTGTTTAATCTGAGGAGCTAGAGAAGACAGCTCCAGTTGCTGGTCAACTGTAACTTTTTAATAAAAATCAACAACTCGTTCTTCTGACATTTGTTCAGTTGAAATGGAAGTGGCTGCTATGGCTGCACTTTCTTCAACAGCAGAGAAGTCCTAAGCTAAAAGTATCACCCGTGAGGGGGAAAAAACCCACAGTTCTGTACTTGAAACCTATAATAAGGATGATGGAGAAAAGCTAAGGCCAGTGGTAACTCGATCCATCATAATAGAGAAATTAAATCTGTTATTGTTGTTCCATAAATGGTTACGTTTAAAGTGTATGGTACCTAAACTTTTGGCAACATTTGGTAAGTAAAACTCTCTCACTATTTAATTTCTTCATATTTTAGTTTTATTTTATATTTGCCTTTTATCTTTGAGGCGATTCACTTCCTGGTTGCAAATTCACACATAGGCATAGTTCATCAGCACTTTTCCCTCTTCTCTCCTACCAAAGCAGGTGGCCCAGCCTTACTAGTTTCTCCAGGGCCTTAGCACTCTCTTCTGAGCTTGTGGAGCTCCCCTTTTCTCTGCCCCCATGCCCTCGACACCCTCCACTCCCCCCCATTCACCAAAATAGTGCCCTGGCCTTACCAGACTTCTCAAACCTAGATCAATGGACAAAATGAGATCCCTTCCTACTATAGCTTAACAACTTCTTGGCTGCTGGCCCCCACTTCCTGGGTAAACAGGAAGTCATTTATCATAGGTCTGAACCTGAGAAATGGGGGAGAACCCACACAAAGTAAAGATGAAATATTTATAAGGCTTATTTCAAACAAAAGCAATTTTAATTTGTATACACTTCTCAGATTGTAAAGGTCTACCCAAAGAATATAATTACACTTTAAAATACAATTGCTGAGGCTAGATGCATACCATATATGACAAAGTAAGCTGTGCCTCATCATTGTAGACATATGGGAACCTCGTGAGTGTATTCTAAAATTGTAGGTTGTTATAGAAACTATATGGTAATTGTGAGCACCTGGCTGGATGTAGACCAATACACAGTATGAAAGGCAGGATCTGTTAATAGGAGCACAAGGTGTCAAACATACACTATTTTTGTTTCAATCTTAACAGCAACTGCAGCTCAAAGGAGGTCATTAGAAATATTTTCTCATTAATACCCATTAATGGTTTTTCTAGTATAATAATATAGAATAGTGTAATAGTCTTTCCTGTAGAGTAGCTAGAGTTCCAATTTGCTATATATATTATTAGGCCAAATATTACATGGTTAAATGGCCAAATATTACATGGTCTGTCAGCTAGATGACCTACTCACTACAGGTGTAAATGAGGAAACTGATTTGTACACTGGAAGCCTGTGTTGAAACCGTTAAAAAAGTTTGTACTATTACTGAAAAAAAGAGAAGGTGCCTTTGTCTGGTCAGAGGTGACTTATGTGGGTCTTAAAATTGATGGCGAAGACATAAAGCCTTTGCCAGTGAAGAATGAAGCAACATCCAAAGTAACCGTACCTAAGGATGTTGAGAGAATTATTACCATTTGAACAGAGAAGTGCAGTCCCACCACAAAATGCCAGAATGAAAGCCCCATTGCTTCCACTCACAAATTATTATCTAAAGAAGATAATAAGTCACGTGTTAAAAAAAACCAGGGAAAGTAAATGAAGCATATGAATATCCTGATCAATCAGATAGTTGACAAGATTGCATGAAAACCACACTAGAAGGGTTAAAATAAAAAGGGTCAGCTTAGGGTTTCAAATATGGATTACATACAATACAGATTTGGTGAGTATGTGGAACCACTTGTCCCAATAGGCCCATAACATGCCCACCATTAAATCCTTTCATCCTTGGCAATGAGGTCAGAAAATACCAGCTTTGCAAAAAAGGAAGAGCAAATGTTCTTCTTAACAGGCAATGCATATTCCAGATGTACCATAGTGATGCCATTACCTTTAGCAAATCTACTGAAGTTTGGAGGAAACTGCTGTTGCAGAAGCTGCCTGAAACCCTGGCCTTCGATTAATCACCAAGAAATATTGCTCAGGCATCCTTAGAGAAGAATGGTATAAAAACATACAATGCCAACCGCTTACCATCTCGGATCAAGAGTTGGCTGAGTGTTTTGTCCAAACTTGGAAAAAGCAACAGAAAAAAAGGGATGAGAAAGTGCAATTGCACAGGCTTTTTTTGTTGTTGTGCAACTCCTGAAATAACAATGCAGGAAAGCCCAACTGAGTTGCTTTTCAAATGCTATTTTATAAAAACTAGATTTCTTTCAATAACCCCAAAAGCAAAGCAATTTCAAGGAAACTATACAGGCAGAAAAATGTGAAAGGCCACCTATTTTCTGCTAAGCAGGTGTTTTGCAAAGATTACAGGGGAGAAAGTAGAATGGTTGGCAATAAAAAGGGTGCTTGAATTAAGTCTGTATCATGTGATTATAAATAATTAAGTGATGTGGGGATTTATAAATCAGGTGTTGGTCTCTGTAAAGGACTGAAGGTTAAAAGATGTCGCCTACCTCAGAAGCACGATCTACTTGTGAAACTTGCCACGGGCAGCTTGGGTTGCTATGATTCAGCAGGCTTGTTTCCTTCATGGCGCTATGCTGAGTTTCAGTGAAGTCTCTCACAATTTTGGTCCTACTTCAAGGGTCTTCAGAAGCAATGGGGCTTTACAAACAATGCTGCCTTACTAATGGCCCAATCTTGTGAGATATTGACTGCCTCTGAAGAGCTGGAGGCACTTAGCCTTTCTCATGAGGAGCTCAGCAGCTTAAAAGAGAGGGCTGTAAGAGGGCTGAAACAGAAAATGGCCTGAGACCCAGAGTCTGTCAGGAGGGAGATGAGGAAAACATTTTTATACATATAGATAGAAGGTATTGTTAACAGAGGAATGTGAGGTAGGTACATGCTTTGCCCAATACTGCAATCCAACAGCAGAAGGGTAAAAGCACTGTTCAGAGTGCATGCTCATGAGCTAAAAGCGGGTAGTACAGGTATCTACTGTGTTCCGTTGGGATCAAAATTATTTACACTCTAATCTGCTTGCACCTGTGGGTTGGTGTGTTTTTGTCTGCTGCTCAGTGCTTCTTGAGAAGCTAGTAATACACTGTAGCTGATTAGGCGGCTGCTTTGATCTCTTCCTTCTTGGAATCTCTTCTAGTGTGTTTAATAAAAAGCCCTATTAAGAAAGTACAAGTGGGTGCTTTGTGCTTCTTCAACACATAATTTACTATTTTTAACATTAAATACTTCATCACATGTCCTGAATTTGATTATGCATATTGTATTAAACATAATAGCTTCTTGCTGCAGACTAACACATGTTCTATAACAAGTATTTCCTATCAAGAATTAGAATGGCATTCTTCCTGTAGGTATGCTTAACTTACCCCAAATCTTTGTATAATTAACTACGTGGCATAATCAACTCCCAATTAGGGGCAGTAAACAGCCTGTCTAGAGTTTGATGTACTTATTAAAACATGTATCAAGTAGAGGAGAATGTGCACTCAATTTAGGTCAAAAAAGAAAATATGGAGGGCCTGATTCTGCACCAAATTAGGAGCAAATAGTTCTAGTTGATTTCAGTGAGGATCATGCAAGAATTTAGCCCAAATGGAGTGGGAGAAAAAGTTACACATCATCTCATCTCTAAACTATTCTGAAATCAGAGTGGGTAAAATATTAGCATAAGTTACATCTGCCTTTAGATGCTTCCATTTGAGTGGCCAGTGCAGCAATCCCTCAAGAGATCACACTGACCTCCCCAACACTGGCAGAATTATAGAGGGCTTGTTTCCATGACCCACTGTTGAGCAATTTATCTAATGCATTAATCATCTTTGAGATTCCAGGATCTGGATTGCCGATTTTTCTTTTTAGCTAACTTTCCTCCAATGAACATGTTTATTGTGCTCATTCGAAGAAAATAAAATGGCATTTTTAATATTTAACTTTCTGCATGCTCATTTTGCGGTATTTCATGATGTACAAGAACGTTCTGCCCTATTCCTAAGTTCAGTGACTCCTGATGCAATAGAGTCCTAGTGGTAATATTTCTCTGTCTTTCTGATAGTAATTGTGTTTTGGAAATTGATTCATCTTCATCTTGGCAAGTAAAGATCAAGTGCATGTTCCTTGCCCCATATTCCAAATTGTGTACATTGGAGGGAGCAGAGAAAGCAGGTTTGGGAGACTGAGGACATTAGTGTCTCTTATAGACTAAGGTGGCTATTTTACCGATTCCCTGTTAATCCTGCTGGACCACCACTGGATTCCAAGCAGCCAATGCATATACCCAGCTGCACAGATCCTTTAAGTACAATTGAACAGGACTCTTATTTTGGGTTGGGAATACGTAGATTTGAAGCTAATGTAAGAATAATGAGCATTAGTCACATACAATGACTTTTAGTGCACAGATACCACAGAGATAGGTGTGAGGTTAATACCCAAATATGCAGAAGGCTAAAGCAATTTTGAATAAATTTAATTAAAAGAAAAATCACAAATATTCCTTGGGTCCTTTCCTTTGGGTGTAAAAACAACTTTGATGTAAATGTGATTTAAACCTAAGCATTGTTGGTTTTATTAGTCAAGAGAATATACCACTGGCGTGGCACATACCGTAATGTTGTCAGGAGACAGAGAAGTCCTAAATCCAAACAACCAACAGGGTGAGGGCAAACTATCTGGCTCAGATTCTCAGCTGGTGTAAATCAGTATTGATCGGATTATGCCAGTTTACACCAGCTGAGAATCTGGCCCTATAAGTGTTCATGATATTTGGAGTGGCACTGGAATGCACTGAACAGGATTTTTCCAGTTGCTCTGCCCTCCGGTCTAGCTCCTCCATCACTGCACACTCAAAAATACCGTTGCAATGAATGGGAACCAGTGTGCATAACAGTTCCAAGAGCAGGCACTAAAAGGATGAGCCCTGCCCTTCAGCGTTACCAGTCCCGCTTGTATTATCCTCCCCATTCACCTTCCGACACATAGAGAGGGACATTGTAACCCCTGTGTAAGGAATTTATTATTCCTCAATTATTGGGAGTGCCCCAATAATGACTTTATAAACATGTCACTGTTTTTTTTAACTAGAGTGATTTTCAAAGACACTTAGAAGCACCATTCTTCTGATTCCTCTAAACATAATTACAGCAATGAATTCATGTTTTATCACAAGCAGGAGTCTGCATAGAAAATTTTCTTAGGTAAAAGCACACTAGTCTTAGCCTGAAACAATTGCACTAAACTAAAGCAGTACACCCTCTTTTCTAGATCTACTTTTAAGATCCCTGTCAAAACAGCCTTTCAAACACATTTGATTGGGTTGGGGCTCATCACACTGTCACCAACTCACTTTTCATTAGGCTGTTGCTCTCTGTTAGCCTAGCCAAGCAGAAGAACTCAAACACATGCACAAATTAAATCGACATCCAAACTCCACCAATATACAAAGCAATTTAAATGATATTCATTAGAGCGATGACAAGTCCTGATGAGGCTTTCAGGAGCTGAGTCCTTCAGCTTTTGCGGACTCGGTTTCATGGTCATTGAGGCGTAACTGCAGTGACTGTACCTCCAGTTTAAAAAAAATAAAAAAAGAAAGAAAAAAAAGCTGAGAATATGCCTCTGCTTCCTGACACACCTACCTCATTCTCCCTCTCTGCACAGGTTTAAATCTGGGGAAATTCCTTGGGCTTTTCTTCCTGTTCATGCTTTATATATATAATAAACCCTCTTGCTTTTTCCCACCCCATTCCCCACAAATGTACCAATTAAAAAGAATTTCATTTGAAAGCAATTTCATTTCACTTGGCTAGAAAGGTCACTAACTTACAATTATTATGGCTATAAACATGTCCCTAGCTTCCTACTGGGCAAAACTGAATGTGAGATGTTGAAGCTTAATAAAGAAGTATTTTTAATTGTTAATTTATACAAAAAAAAAAAAAAGAGTTTCTCTCTTTTTTTTCCATTTTTTTTTTTAAAAAAAAGGATGGACACTCTTCCCTCTCCAGGGAGTAGTATAGGGTTGACAGGTCTAATAAAGGCTCACCCTCAGTGCCAAATCATTTGAAATTCAATTCTCCTTTACCCAGAGCCCTAAAATTCAAGTATCAAAATGTAAGAAACCAGAAAATTAGCCCACTCTTCTGTTACCAACCTTAGTACTTAGAAAGTTCGAGTGTCTCAAAGTAAGATTGTGCATCCTCATTCAAATCTGACTGTAGGAAAATCTAACTAGTGAGGGGAGTGACAGATAATCATTTTATTTTAGTTATGGAAGATTTATCTAGCTATATGTGAAGATGTGGCATCCTATCTTTTGTAAAATACAGAGAAACACTGTGAGAATTCTCTCTTACTCCTATCTGTTTCTACCTAGAACAATTTGGTATCTTATTTTCACAGGCCAAGAGCCGCTTAAAATCAGTCTGCTAAAGGAATGGTTTGTTATATAGTTCCCTAAAAGGTTTCATATTGTGTTATGTTTTGCCTAGGTTGTGATTTTTTTAAAAACAAAAACCATAAAACTTTTTTTTGTATCCTTTTGTTTATAAGGATACCAAGAATGAAGGATAGGCATATTTCCATAGAACTAAAATATTCTCTGCATCCTCAGTTACGTATTTTGGTTACACACAAGGGTGCATGTATGTAGGAAGTGAATGGTGTAGGCACATCATCATCTATCTCAAAGTGCACATCTAAATTCAACTCTCTTAAAAGATTATTTAAGCAGAAGCATATTTCCAGTTATAAATATGGCAAAGAAAACACAGTGAACTAAGTAACAGCTGTTGAAAACATTAAATATGTCCCAGGTAAATGTTGTAATCTATTGCTTAAAAAAACAACAACAAAAAACCCTTCTCTAATGTCTGTTTCTCTACACTCATTATGTTGTATATTCAATATACCAAAAGATAGGTATATAAAACAAGATTTTATACCGCTGTCATCACCATGGTATCTGTGCAACTAACTATGTCTAATTTGTGGGTGTATGGGATTATCTATAAAATCATTCAATGAGCTATTACTAAATGGCGCTGATCTCTGTCATACTAAACAGTTTGTTAAAATTATTGCTCAATAGCAAGACCTGAAAACAGCTTAACCTCAGTCGTACATACCTGCTTCTTGCACATATATTCTTTATGCGTTTACCGATTCATATACATTCCACTATTTGCACATATAATACAGAGTTCTGTTTTCTCTGATAAAGTGTCTTGACTCCTCAATTCTTACTTGGGAAAAACTGGTATTGACTCAATTGGGATTTCCCTCAATAAGGGCTGCAGTAGCAGAGTTGCACATATACAAGGTATTTATTACTTTATGACAATTACTGAAAACTCAACAGAACTGACAGATTGTAGCCATGTCACCACATTCTGAACTATAAAACCTCCTTTATATTCATAGATGGGAGTAGGATAATTGTGTCTTGTTCACTCATTTACCTACAGTCAGTCAACTAAGAGCTGGAAGGCACAACTTGGCATGAAGTCCCAAGAGAAGAGAATTTACTGGTTTCCTTTAGCCAAAGATTATATATATTTACTAATAATACCCTAGGGAAATACAGGTTAGTGTGTTTCTAATACCAAAGGAATAACTGCCCAGTCAGAATAAAATTGGTGATTTCACCTCTTGCTAAAAAACAAATACAGTAACTTTGTAAACATTAAATAACTTTGGGTCTGTTTATTTATTTATTTTGGTTTTATAACTATTTCCTGTTTTATAACACATACTGTATCAGCTCTGCTGAACAGTGCAGGTATCAAAGCCACTAACACATTCTTATAATAAAAAGCTACTAGGATGAAGTGGGGAAAAAATAATTGTAATATTTCGATATTTTACAAAGAAACTTATAAAGCTCTCTGGAGGCAAGTTTTAAAATGCAAAATTTAATAAATTTAGCTCTCTTACCATCACCTCATTTTCTCATACACTACATAGAGTACTTCATTAATTTTCTGTTGCAGTTGAATGTAGCTTTCAAATGAAGCTTTATAGAATTAAAGCTGCTTCAGTTTTATGTGAGTGCATAATTTTTTAAAATAATCTCATGACCCAAACAGCCAAAACCGCTTGTTACCATGAAATGTATACCCGTATCAGTTTCTAACTTTTGAAAATATCAATTATTTAGACATTTATTAATAGCCATATTAAAATGTAAGAGATAATCCCAATAGTGTGAATAGTAAGTTTTTAAATAATGCTAATTTGTCTTGCTTTGGTTAGAAAATTGCATTGTAACGTGCTCTGTGAAAGCAACTGTATAATTAGAACAACATAACTTCAATTTTTGATGCCAAAAGAAAATATAATGAAGATGTTGGGGAGATTTAGGCTCCAGTAATAATTTCTCACACTAACTTAAAAGTAATATTTCAGTTAATTATAGATTTCTTCCTGCCCAAAACTTAAAGATACATTCACCAATATTTTTGCTACATGTTGACTCCACTGAACAGCTCTCTAAGATCTGGCATATTGATTTCTTGTTGTGAAGTGAGCTGTTCAAGCTCCATTTAAGATTTTCATCTTGCATGTAGCCCTGAGCACATCATAGCACCATAAATTAGTTAAATTGCACATTTATCACAAATGTTATTTTAAGATACTGCGTAAATGTGATGGCTGGAAGATATACAGTATGCTACAACATGCCACTACTTGGGTGGGGTTAGACCAGGGTCACCTTTATACACCTGTGATTTAAAGCTCTTCCTATCTCATCACAATTTCATTTAAAAACCCTTTTTTTAGGCATTTTGTTCTCTCCTGTGAGCTGTGTATTCCTAAAAATATATAAAATATCAGAAGCAAACCAAAAATTAGGGACTCAAATGTAGTTTAAAATACTGCATTTTTATATTCCTGTCTAATGGGGGAGGGAGAAGGAATGTATTCCAACAGAGATAGGCTGATGGTTTGGTTAGGACTAAGAGTTAATGCGCCTATATACTTATCAGTGTATGGGGGAAAGGGATGTTTTACTAGATCACTGATTCCCTAAATTCTTTATAATGTGAAATCACATTGGTATGTGGTCTTGGTGCAAGCCGAACTTTATTTTAATAAATTTGGGATACGCTGAACCTGACCAGCTATTTGCAATAGTTTCAGACATCTTCAAAAATGTATGAAAAAGTCATCTGTGGTGCACGCTATAAGATGTGACTGCTCCCTATATTTCTACTAGCTCCTCCTCCTCACTGCATATTGGTATGATGATATTTTCCCTCAGGTGCTGAATATTATCACAAATTAGGAGTGGTTGCATATGCAGTATTTGGTGTTCGCAATCATTACCTCCCTCCATCTGCATTTTAAAAATAAACCAAACCAAACATTCAAAAGGAGTAAGCAGTTTGTCTCTCCTGTTTCTTCTCTACACAAACTGTAAAAATAGCAACGTTTTGTACAATGCTTTTTAAAATGCCTTTTGAAAACATATGCATTACAAATGTGTATAACAACCAGCCACGTCCACTGCTAGTGAAATTCTGTTCTGAAATCCAATGCTCTATTTAAGATACTACCATTTTTAAGGAGGAAATCTGTGTTGCCAGAAGTAAAGATTCTGGCTGCAATGTAGACTGAGATCATCTATTTGCAAAAATACAGTCAGCCTTAAGGGATGTTTCACTAAAGAGGAAAAGACCTCAGCCCTGTCCTGAAGGAGTTACCTTTGCTAAGAAGGTAAGATGCTACAGTTGAGGTGATTCAGCTAACCTGCAAAAATGATGTGCAGTGGTCCTGTCATACAGATGACAGTCCATTAGGATCTGAATTGAGACCATCAACTTCAATACACAAATGACCTTAAAATCAGATTGAAATGTGGAATCAAACAAGAAGATAAACAACACAAAAATCGAAACACCCTCCACCCCAGAATTTTAGTTTATACTTGATTATTGCTATTCAAGGGGCCTGTTTAAAACATATTACTTCAAGTTGTGTACTTTATTAAATGAAGGGAACGATTACTAATATTTTAAAAGAACCAGATCCTTTATACTGCAAAGACAACAGAAATGAAAGAAATAATAGGCAAGTAACTGGTCACTTTGGGGTTTTTTTTAAATAAATAAAAATATGTACAGGAAGTACTACTTACCCACTCTTTTTAGTATATTCAAAAGGAATGCATTTGCGCATCACTATGTGAGTCTGCAGCACAGCAAATTTGCCCTGCCACACATGTTGCTTATAAACGCTCTTCTTTACAGTCACTCCTACCCGACGTCTAAAATGGAGTTATAACATTCATTTATCTTTTCTGAGGGAAATTTTTTGTTAATGCAGCCTTTGAATAAGTGCTATCCTGCTCTTTAAATGCTAAAGTTCACTAAAACTCCAGTGATTTATGTGCAGCTTTTGACTGCCAGCACCTGGCAGATGAAGAAACCTACTCAAGCTTCAGTCATAAACAGATAGCATACAATTTAATTTTAATGTGCTCGTTAGTCGTAGCACATTTCAGACATAATTGTGAACGCAACACAAAATTATAGCAAAAAGACAATTTTAATGCTGCTGTAGAAAAAAAGGTTATATGAAGAGTCATATAATGGTGCTTCATTGTCAACAACAAAACAGGGCACAGAGTGCACTACAGTGTCTGTGCTGTTTACATGCCAATATTTTATACATAGATTCTCATATGGTGTCAGCTGTCAGTTACTTCTGCAAATTAACTGCCAAAAATGGAGACGAACAGACTCACTTAGTGTGCTGGTAACCACGGGTTACCTTTCATATGCCTAAAGATAAAGCTGCAGTATGGAATCTTGGGAGAATAATTAGGCAGAACAAAACAAAGTTACCAATTGAAATAAAAAGGCATTCTACAATATGAAATAACAACCAATAGCGCTTATAAATAAGTAAAAGGTTATATCACAGAATGCCTCATAACTTTTAAGCAAAATATTACAGTACAAACATTTTAAAGGCTTTATCAATGTTTAGGAAATACAGTACAAGTTTTTCAAATAGATTTAACCCTTTGAGCACTGAGTTTATTTTGAATTCTCTCTTTTTTTTATTTTATTACATTTTTTTTTTTTTTTACTAATAAATACCTTTAAAAGTCATGTTGTGCAAAATAGTTCTAATGCATGCCAAGGATGCAGTCCGTGGCTTCCGTTATTCAGATGGTTTAAAAACAAATGACAACAACACTAATAAATATGTATAATTTAAACATGAACCTCTATCAATATAGATGTACTGTATAGCAAAACAAAACAATCATACTTTGCTTTAAGAATAATGTTTTTGAATACTTTATAAATGCTATCTGTGGTATCTTTCATATAATTTACAATGTTTGGATGTTAAAAGAAAAACCCTTAGACCTAGAAAAGAAATATACACTATATATAGGTATAGGTTATACCTGAGGCATATCAGGTACAAAAACCGTCATTGCTAAAAATGCTGAAGAAAAACATGGCATTAACCACAATTACATTTCCATAAGAGGTTTTGAAATCTATACAATATATACATCTATGTTTCAATGTGAAAATAATATTTTAAATTTCAAGATGATATACACTTCTGCATAAATGGAGGTTCATATTAATAATGAGAACTAAGCTGGGAAGGGTTTTAAAAAACATATCCATACATTTTACCAAATTAAAGCAAAAGTGTTTCAAAGTACTCAGAGGGCTAAAGATTATAGGGTGAGAAATACCAGCACACTTAGGTCACATGAAAAAAGTGCACCAGAATTAGTTATAAATGCTTAATTAAACTGTCTGTTAATGCATGCAGCTTGATGCATCAGAGGGATGCACAGCACCTAAATCCGATTTACACAAATTCCAAACACTTACCACTGCATTTTAACCTTCATATTTTACCAGTAACAACAGCTGATTATGCACCTCTATTAAACACTGTACAATTATACAAAACAGTTCAGCCCAGATTGACTCTTTCTGGAGTTAAAATAAGAACATGTGCCAAGAACTAAACAGTAGCTTTAAGGCGTCTTTGATAGTTTTCCTCAAAGCAAATTACAGTTATTTTAATCAGAAGCAAATGCTACTGCTTCTCTAACTCTGAAACATACAGAAGATGATCCTCTGGTGACTTTCCATGTGTTTTGCTAAGATGAAGTTTAACAGCATGCTTGCTTGCAAAGGTCCTGTTACAAAGTTTACACTGATAAGAAGTTCCAATTTCTTCCTCTGGAGATGATGTCACCAGTTTTTCAGATGGTGACTTGGTTTGTGCTATCTGATTGTTAATCTGTTCATTGGACAGTTTGGACAAGTCTCTTAACCTGAAACCTAGATGTGATTCAAGGTGACTGATATAAGTTGAAGGAGTTCTGATCTGTGAAGCACAGTCGTTACAAAAGAACACTGGATGCCCAGTGTCCAAATTTTTAAGGAACTTAGTTCCTCCCGTCCTTCGGAGCTGGTATTTCACATTGGCTAGCCAGTGGCTAATTGTGGTCATTGAGAGTCCCGTAAACCTGGAAATGTGCATTCTTTCTTGAGGGCTCAAGTCTGACATAATGTATTTTCCCTCTGATGTCTGTCGTAAACTGGCTGCAAACTGGGCCTGCAGAATGAGCAAGTGCTGAGGGTTCCAGTTAGACTGACGTCCCTTCCTTTTCTGAGCTGGTGTCGTCTCTTCTGGTTCCTCTATTGTGGTACCATCAATGTCAGATTTCTCAGATATGCTGGAAGGTGTGGAAGATTTTGATGTGTGACTTTCTGTCAGGTTCTTCAGCATATCAGATATATCTGACAAGGCATTCTCGCGTAGCGGCGAGTTTGACATGAATGACACGACTGCAGATGTCTTTGCTGTTGTCACTGTAGATGAAGAAGATGCAGAAGATGTCGATGTGGATGACAAAAGCGCTGAACCCAAAGAGCAGCTTTTGTCACTCTTGCCTTTCGTCAAATCTATGGGTTGGTCATTGTTGACATGATAAAAATAACGGTCTAAGTGGTCTGTTTTTTTGCACTGTAGAGGTGGGGTGGCCACCGCAGCCTTTTCTGCCAAACTGTTGCTCATTTTAAAAAGCATGCTCATTGGATCCAGAGCAGGCAAAGATGGCTTTGCTGCTTTCCCAAGATGAATATTCATGACAGACTGTAGCGCACTTAATGGATTTACAAATGGTTGTTCAGGAGGATGATCTGTAATAATAGCTGTGCTGCTGCTTAATGTACTTGCAATTGACTTTACAGGCTCTTTACCATTTTCCACTGGTTCTACAGCTGGACTATCCTTGCAACTATCCCTCTGGGGAACTGGGCTGTCCCGTTGGCTTTTAAAACCACCATCATTAGAAGCATCCATTTTGAGGGATTCACTGACTTCGCTGCTGCATGGTGAAGGTGTCGCGCGTTTCACTGGAGACAGTTTTCCTTCAGGTTCTTTCATTTTTTCCTCAACTTTATTCACTTTCTCAGTGACTTTCTTTACCAGTTCTTCCATGGCATGAAAGTTTGTTTTTGGCACAGGGGAGGTTTGACTGCTTGGTGGTGACAGGAGGGGCTGGTTTTTAGTCGGTGATACTATTTCATTGTTTCCAAACATAGGTTTTAGGGATGTACTTTTTCCCGATGAACCCAAGGACAGCTTCATCATGTTAGGTAGCTGGTAGGCAGCATGAATACTGGGGTAGCCACCCCAGCTGGGTGTACCATTCTGGGCTTTGTTTATAGCTGATGTTACTGTGTTTTCTAAAGATTTTAAAATATCTAGCCCCCCTTTAGGACTTTCTTCTAAGTCATTTTCAGTCAAGTAATGATATTTTGAGGAGATATCATACTTTTCCTCATCTTCATTTGACTTCTCTTTCTCTTTCATTTTATCATCAGCAATCCCTCTCTCTTTATCTACTTCTTTTTTTACTTCAACATTCAATTTTGGGGAGACACTAGAAGGTGTGTTGGAGGGAGATGTAAAAGTAGTGGCAGCGAGTGGCACAGACTGTACTTTCTCATCTAGTAGAGCTGTTATTGTTGGCGTCACTGGAGCTTCTATAATTGGCTTCCCTTTCTTCATGGCAGAATTGGTGACTTTTATAAAATGTCCCGTCACCATCATGTGGGCAGTGAGCTCCTGCAAAGTATCATGAGAACTTCCACACTCCATGCATTTGAGAATTTGAGACTTCCTTGCCTCAAAATGCCAAGCATAACTCGCACCATTCTGGTGACCATAACGATTATTTGGCGTAATGTAAGGATTTGAATTCTTTTGCAGAGCATCGTTGGTGTCTGAGATTGTTGCTTTTGGGGTTCCACCTGTGGAATCTGGAGAACTAGGAAGTTCAAGTTCCAGTGATGCTTTTTTTCTAGTAGCTGGGATAATTTTTGCTGCTACAGGTGTAACAGGTTCCTTCAGAGGCACTTTTTGGTAGTGTTTTGTTTTTATCATATGAACACTCAAGTCCTGAAGAGATTCAAATGAATGGCCACAATACATACACTTTAATACTTTCTGGGCATCTTCTTTCCCTTCCATTTCAAGCAAAGAACGTTTTCGAGGTTTGGACCATCTTTTAGGGTTATTGTTATCAGTTTCATGGTTGTCGTCTCGATAATGTCCTGTTTCATTCATGTGAACTGTTAATTCTACTAACGTATCATAAGCAGCACTACAGTCTTTACAGCGGAATTTACTGGCTCCAGTAAATATAGATCCATAAAGCTTGCTGCTTTGTCTGTACAACTGAACTGTGCTAAAAAGACTTGGTTCAGGAAGAATTCTGCTCTGAGAAACTTGCTGCAGCGTTTTCGCCATCGCTGTCTGATGCCAGTCAAAGCTACCACTCCCACAACTGCTGCTACTGCTGCTGCTGCTACTACTGCTAACATTGTTCTTTTCTGACGTGGGCTGGTGGAGATTCAAACTGAGATTGGACCAGTAGGAATTGGAAAGGAAGTTGTTATACACGGCTTTCATTTGTTCTAAGCTATCCGACACAGCAGAATCTTCAAGAGGTATTGCAACCTCCTTGCTCTCTTCCTCGTTTTTGATAGAGCTGCTCTCAAAATCCGCCATTCGGTCACTTGTCTCACTGATGTGTGATTCACTGTCCATTTCATGGCTGGAAAATTCAGCAGCTGGAGAGTTTTGGTAGCTCTGACAGTTCTTACTGAAGTCTTTCTCGGGGCATACGTATTTTGCTGAAGGTTCTCCATCAACTTCATTTTCATCAGGCTCCATGTCTTCTTCCACCAGGGCTGCGGCCTTCAGTTCATCTGAAACATAGGCTATCATGGACAAAACAAAAACAAAACAAAAAAGAGTTAGTGACTGTTGACCATACTTTCTATCAACTGTTTAAATATTTCAGCTGAAGAACTGCATTTATTTGTAAAATTAAACAGTTAAAATTTCATATTTCTACAGAGCAAGAAAAAAAATCTGCTCTTCAAACATAATTTGCCACCTTATTCTTCTCAAGGGGCAACAGCTTGAAATTAAAACTAAATTTGAAATTAATGAAGCACATTCTGGAGGTGGCATTCATTTCTAAAGTAATAAATTACTTGTATCAACCTCAGAGACAGCAGCTCCTGTCTGTCAATTAATATGTCTTATGCTTCTCCTACCCCTAATGCATTTCTTAACAGACAGATTCACAATTTAAATTAAGCAAGCATTTTTACTCATTACATTTTTGAGCCTCAATCTTTAATAAAGATGAAGTAAATATAAAGTATAAAAAAATTCCTACAAAGTAAAAAACAATCTACAATGACTGCAATACATTAAAAACCAAGATTTCTTCTTTTTTTTTTTTTGTGGTGGTGTAAAGCAGGTGACTCAAAATTCTGAAATGACTAACAGCTATTCAAGATATTCATTATGGATGCAACAAATGACCCATTCACATTTAAAAACACACTTCTCTCCTCAACAAGAAAGCCCATGCAGAATTATGTCAGGAGCAAGTTCAAGAAAATTGGTATGCTGTACTCATTCTTGCTGTATAAATATATACAAGACCTTCCAGTGGACCTTACAAATGTCAAAGTGTTTGCTCTTTAGACTACTTTGTCAATATTTACTCAGCATAAGCTACACGGGTACCCAACAGGGATCCTGTCTTTTTTTAAACTAATGCAACTGGTGATGTAAATCTAAGACACTCTTCCTGAATAGGATAGTTAGGAACTGACTAGTTTTATGTTAGTTTTTTTCCTACTGGCACTCCATGTGTATTTTACACATGAGAGTAATGCCTTTAGGAAGGAAAATTCTATCTGTACATTAAGAAAGCGGTCACTAATTGATCAAACTAATCTATTTCTACCGAATGCTTTAGTCTCTAAAGATAAGTGAAACGATAAAAAACATATAAATATATGCAGATTAGATAATGTTTGGGGATTTTTTTAAAACGAGGAACTAGACTAACCTGGAGAACTTGCAATATATCTAGTATTAAAACAATACTATACTTAGGAAAAAACTGCAATTGCAGTAGATATCCAGAGTTTTCAGATGACTGAAGGCATTTTGTCTTTTGGCTTCATCCTTCACAACCCACCTATAATGTGAGGGCATTTTGCAAGCATGGCACAGTTCACCATATATAATAATCTATACAGCCTATCAATTCAGGTAAAAGTGTGCACTTTATATTGATCAAGAGAAAAGGGGTGTGTGTGTAAACCTGTGCACTTTATACTGATCACGAGAAAAGGGTGTGTGTGTGTGTGTGTGTAAATTTATCTATCATTAAACATTTTGCATGCTTCTTTTCATGGTGCATGTGTTGAAGTGAACAACTGACAGAGTAACTTGTAAAGTAACATTAAAGTTACACTTCTAGTTTCAAGAATATGGTGCATTCAGTTGGGAAATTTAAAAAAAAATTAATTAATGCCCTCTCACATGTATGAGCATAGCAAAATTTCTTCCGACCACATGAGGTTATAATCTGGCCCTTGTAGCCTGAGTTAAACCTTTGAAACCAAAGACATATGAAGACAGAGCCACACACGATGTGCCTAGATATTACAAATCAAATGTGCAATGCATCTTAAGAATTGTCAAGATTATATTTTTAAATTTAAAAACGCGCAGGTTGAATCTAAAGACAATGTGATTGCTGTCTATTTTGCTGTAATTTTATGCTATTTGGGAATGTTTAAGTTGACTGGAAGGCTTCTCTAAACATTACTGGTAAATATTTATATTACAGTAGTCCCAACAGGTTCAATTGGAATTAGTGCCATTCTGCTAGGCACTGTATTAGCACTCACAGAGAAACAGCCCAAGACCCAAAGAGCTTACAATTGCACAATGTCATTCATTCAGAACTTTCATCCTGTCATGGAACAGAACAAATTGTCTTATTTTAATTGTTTGCACCAGGACATTTCTCCAACTCCAATGGACACACACATCTCGGCAAACCCAAGCAGTACAAAGCACCTGCTACAAGTGAGAATTTTAAATATGACAATATCTGAACAACTGGCTAGCAATTATCAGTAATTGAAGAACAATTTCAAAGCTCCAAGTGAAGTGAATTTTAAAAGAAAAGAAAGAAAGAATTGTGACAGGTCCTATAATGTAAAAGTAAATGTAACCTGGAATAGCACAATCCTTTTCTGTAGACTCCACTTTGTGAAAACAGGTGTGCTTTTTGTTTGTTTTTTTTAACAACAAAAGCCGGTCCCTGAATCTCCCTTTCCAAACTGAGAAATCATATCCTCCTTATGGCCATAAAGGAAAGGAAGTTACTGTCATATTGCCTCCACTAGGAAGATCTCATTTTCAAATCTGTTTTCTGAGGCAGAAGATTGAGGTGTTCTCTGCATGTGACCAGCTTTTCCTCCATTTCCTTGTAACAGTGAATAGTCTCTGGATATCAGTTAAACTACTTGTGTGAATAGATGCTCACCCCCATGAATAAGGCTTGCACAATCTAGTCCCTGATTACTGACTACTTTTCCTGGCATTTCTGTTTCTCTGTCTACTGACTTTTGGAATCTTGCTTGCACTGACCTGTGTTGTTGTCGTCACTGTTTTTAAAAACGTGACTTTTCTGTTCGTTGAAAATCACCACCATGTAGAGCGCATTTAAATTTAAATCCATTTACCTTTCAGGCTTTCTTTGCCCTTTTTACCAGTTATCAAGCATATCTCTGTGTTAACCAGAATCTACCTCCTCAATAACTGCTCTTCTCCTTCCCAAGCTGGAGTGAAGCTGAGTTTGTGACATGAGAGTTTTTGATGCAGAAGGGATGGACTGTAGACATTTGTTCATCACATGAGGCTGCAACTTAATAAACTAATCCCAAAACAATATGGTGGAGAAGGAGACCACACTCTCTTCAACTCCAAGCAGTTATTTTCAGTCCTGTGCAGTAAGATCATCCAATTAAACAATTGACAGGGAAGACGACACTCAGTCCTGCTCACAACTCTCTCCACCAGAGATCTAACCAGTGCTGAGAACCTTTATGCTTTTCCCTTATGTGGAGGATGAGGGTGCCTATGAGAAGGAGCAAGATGTAAACCACCCTCATCCCGAACCAAGGGAAGTTGGTGCCAACCCGCAGCTGGGCCCCTACTCACTCCATCTAGTGCGCTGGATACTAAATTAAAGTTGCAATAATGTTTGTTTGCATGGTTCTATTTTCTTTGTCCTTTTTCATAGCTAACTTCCCAGACATCTGGACTACTGTGGGGAAGGTAACAAACTCAGCTCAGCAGAGGCCTATCTTGACCAATAAGAAAATCCTTTCCTGACCCCAAAACAGACTCATGGCATACTCAGAGCAATCCAGCAGTTACTCCCAGCAACCATGTGGAGGCTGAATGGCAACCCATTCCCTCCAAAAACTTTTTATTTCAAAGGGACCAATGGTTCCTCTGACTCCCCTTCACACTACCCAATCACTGTTTTATGCAGGGTGGCATAGCCCTATTCAAACTTCTCTCTTGAACACCAGCTCCCCAAAATTAACACACACATACTGAGCTTGCCTATAAGGAAGGGAAGGGAATGGAGGTGCACTGCCCCCTGCTGGCTGAGGGAAAGGACCTATCTGGAAGCAGGGGGTTCCTATCCCCTGCCAGTCCAACCAACTTCCATGCTTAGAAGGGGGAGAGGGAGGAAGGATGCATTTTTTTTACAGGAACAGACAGCACTAGTAGGAACAAAGATTGTAACTTCACGGCAACAGCAAGAGGTAGAAGCTGGAGCGTAGTAGAGAAATTTCCTGTTCAAATGAACATCTGCAGGAGGAAAAAAGGGCTATCCTTAAGAAGCATTATCAACGCCCCTTGGATTCTTGTTTCTTCTTATTTAAAAACTTTTGGTTGCAACTGCTCTTGAACACCTTAACAGCAGGGTCAGGGTGGGGGAGGGGCACAGGCATAAGGAGAGGGAGAAGGGCTTTAAAGTTTCCTCTAAAGGCAAAAAAAGTTAAGAAGAACTGAAATGAGAGAAATTACATGGTTCTGGCCTGGCTTTTCCCTTCCACATTAAAACAAAACAAAAAGACAAAACCACAGCCCCAAAAGCGAAACACAAACAAAACCCACTTCTCACAAAAAGAAAAAAACCTTTAATTTTACCTCCTGCAAGGGTTGGCATAGCCCTGGGTTTGTAGGGAAAATTAGGCTATCAGAAGAGTTAAGAAACCTATCCTCAGTACTGGAACAGAGGAGTCAAGAACAGACAGCTCCCTCATTAATATTTGTTATAATTATTAACTAAACTGCAAGGTAAAAACAAAATTAACACATCTGATATAAACACGTAACAGTAGTATAATGGAATTCATTTCCATACAAGAGGGAATTACCTTGATAACTGAGCCATGCATCATTTCTTCGACAGTGGAAATAACTTGTCCTACGTCACTGCCCAAAATAATCTATACATTCACATATTTTACTCACAGACTTCCTACACACACACGCAAGCAGTGGGAACTAATAGTGCTTCAGTCCACCATGTTTCCACAAATTTGGAAGACTACTGTACAGCTAAAACTAAATGTTCATCAGGTAATTGTTCTGCTGATGCTCCTGGTCAAATTCAATGCTGGTGTAAGCAGGCACAATCCCGAGGCCAATGAGGTTGCACCTATTAATGCCAAGGTTCTTCCAACTCCACAAACATGTCTCCTTCCGCCCTCCTTCGAATCAAACCGACAGGGACAGGGACAGTTTAGAAAGACCACAGCACAACTCAAGGGGGTTTCACTTTGCTCAAATACGTAACAGTTCCATAGTTCTCCCTTTCTGCTTGAAAGAAGCCATAGAATACGGTCTAGTATCTCATTCTCTTTGTACTCACTATGGGTAATTCCTGGTGCCGAGGCCAAAACAGGCCAAATCCTCCTCCCCTGCTATGAAGCTGCTCCCTAGCCATCACTTCTGCCTCAGGAATGAAAGCTGCCTCCATACCGGATGTCGCCTTTTCAGCCAATGAATCTGCTTTGTGACAGATTCCCCAGCCACACCCTAGCACGTTCCCCACCCCATCTTAAAAATCCTTGTGCAGCAGTGACACATAGAAGTCACTCAGCATCAAGGTACTCGGGGACATTGGGCCCCTAAAAGGGCATGCTATCCCCTGCTCACTGAGCAGCAGTGAAAGAAGGAAAAAGGGGGGAACAGTATCTGCTCTATGTGTATATTTATTCACACAAGACATAAAAATCCATCTGTTTGAAGGGCACAAGCAGTCAGCTGATTTTTATTGCACCTTGCAGAAGTGTCAAAGCCCTTAAAATATGAAATAGTTTAAACTCTTCCATTAAAAAGGGAGGACAAAAGAAGGAAGTTGGGAGCTGAAATTATCATGACCAAGCCTGATGTCGCTTCTTATCTGAGATCTAAGGAGATCACCGTCTGAGTTGATATGGCTGGTTATTTGGACCAGGATCTGATTGGAGCACAAAAGAAAAACTTCTATTTTTTTTTCCAATAGATAGCACATAAATTACAGACCGGACATATGCAACGTGTGTTCACCGCTATCACTAACACACAAGGGCTATCCTGCTGTTGGTCTTGTATAAAATAACTAAGACAGTGAGGGACGTAGGAGGAAATGGCTCACGGGTTTTGGAATGCCAACATTCACCTTTAGAGTAGCTCACTGGATCAAAATCAACCCAGGTTGGTAGTGAATTAAAATGATTACTGTCCAATGGAAGTTTGGAAACATGAGTCGTTAGCCTCAGTCCAGTTCTTTGAAGATATATACAAATATCAAAACCAAAAAACAATCAGAACTCTATTCTCTGCATAGACGTGGGGCATTGAATATGGACACAGAAGCCTAGAGGTGGTTCTTCCTAACCTGGAGAAATGTTGTGGGAAGGCTTGTACCACCACTGTCCAGACTGTACATATTATCTGGATTATAACAAAGTTGTCAATCCAGAAACTTTCATAAAACATATTCCTTTTCCTTTTTTAAAGCAAAATGCCATTCACCTGAGAAATTGCATGGAATAGGCTAACTCTTGGTAACCAATCCAGATCTTCAGGTGGTGGGTTCTCTAAGATTATTTGAGGTAAAATGGGGGCACAGTTCACAAGCAATGGGGAGAAGTTAGGATTGGTAACAGTAAAATGTGCAATGGTCCATTGAGCTATTAGACTTTGCTCACAATATTAAAAAAGCAAAGAGTAAATTGATTCAGTGGATGGAGGCAGTTAAAAGTCTAACGCAAATGTCAGGACATAAGAGTTATAGTACTCTTGCTAGAAAATCCCAACTTTACTCGCCACTCTGTTTGTTGGAAAAAAGGCTACAATTTTACTCACAGCATAAGCCATTTTTACATGGAGACTGGCTGATTCTTCATATGGAACAGCCTATATTTGACACTTCATCAGGGACAGACCTGCATGGTGTGTACCAATGGACAACTCAATATGAGCCTTGCAATGTAACAGAAATTAGGGGTGAACTATCCTTTCAAAAACAATCAAAACAAAACAAAGAGTAACAACAGAAATCAGGAACAACAATGCTTTCTTTACACAAGCATGAAACACTTACTGAGCAGTTTTTTGCAGAGGTCAAAGGACCGAGGAGATCTGTTTTATAGGGGCAGGGCTGTCTATTGATGAAGTGAAATGTTATTTTTAGGTGGAGAGGTCCATGCTTCTCCCCATACATCGGCTGGAGTAATCGGCACCTTTTATTGGAGTAAGATTCTACTCCAAGATTTATTATTCTGTCCACTGGCAAGGTCAAGAATATTAATTTTCTATGTGTTAATTTGATGTAATGTGCATTATTAATGCTTGTTTAGTTGGATATTTTGTGTGTTAATAAATCTGCAGCTTCTTCATGCCAGTAACAGTGTTGTATTAAATTATTGGGGATCAGAGTGTGGATGGATATGACAGCATGCCAGTGTAATGGTTGGCTATCTTTAAGCACCAGACACTTTGAAGTGTACTAGCATTTGTTTCTTTGCTGAAAGTACTGCAGCTGTCTGAAACAGAAAGCTCAGGATCAGGCCACAGGAAGCTAGCCAGCTGCTCTAATCCAGTATCCTATACTGGTATTACATTTGGAGCAACTTCACAGAGCTCAAATCAACTGTTAGCATTAAAGCGGAGAATAACATATATGTGAATACATCGGGAACAGATGATAATAAGAACAGTTTCTGCTATATTGAAACATGGACCCGCTTGAACACAGAGTGAAGCAAATCTACACTAAGCACCTTATTCTCAGGTCACTTGAATCCCATGCTTGCTTTTTGGTGCATATTTGTTCTTTTTGCAGCAGAACCCAACTCTCTCATTCAAATTACTCAGGGCCAATAAACTTCTGTCTGAAAAGCCTCAAACATCTAATATCCATGTGTTATGCAGTTTGGAACATGCAAATCGAACATATTAGACTAGAAGGCACTTTCTCAGATTACTTATTCAGATAAGAATGGCATTCTCCTGTCTGAAATGAAATACTGCTTAAAAGTTTGGTAAGTCAAAGATGACTCTTCAAGTATCTCATTTATATCATTTCCTCAGTCACAATGTATTTCCCCAGTCCTTGTAATAATAAACACATTTAACACACGCCTGAAAAACTGAAGTTATTATGGCAGATGAATCTTTCTAACATTTTGGTCTCCATTCAAGGAGCTCAACAGCTTTAACATGCATGAATGTAGTATTTTCTCAGCACCCCTGTAGTACAGATAGAGCTTTTATCCCATTTTATAGAAGGAAAAATGAAGGCACAGAGAGCTAAGTGACATGACTAAGGTTACCTAGGAAGTCTAGGAACATAACCTAGAATTCGTAAAGTACCTGTTAATTTCTGTAATGATTGGATACAAGCAACACATGTAAGTAGAATAGGACCAGGAGTGTGGGGTTCTCAGTTCTGTTCCTAAACTTCCACTGTGCATGTATATAACCAGAAATAATTGAGAGATTTAGTCTTGAAAAATAATTCAGGATAGAATTCTCCAGTGAAGTCCCCACAGCGTGTCTGCTGTGCAAAGCCCAGAACCTGCTATCACAAATCTCTAGAACAAACTAGTATTTGATAGCAGAAGGATCTGCTTACGGCCAGCAATCTGCATTCAGCAGTAGAGAAGGTAGGAACACTCCCTGGGACGGGGAGAGGCACTGCCTGAAGTCTCCCACAAAAAGCCTTACGCTCAGCACATCCATAGAACACAACTCATTTGTGCTGGAAGCAAATGGCACCTGCATTTTTTTGTCCCAAGCAAATACATTAATAGTGACCAAATTCTTCTCTATTTCAGTCATGCAAAAGTGTACAGGAGTTAGAGTACAGAACATGGCCCACACTCTATGCATCCTACTGTGCCATTTACACTAAGAGCCACACTGCTTTGGGGGAGCCCAAAGGCATTCATGCAGCTCCAAGAAGCAAAGAACAAGTCTGCCCACTACCATACACTTTTGTGAGATAGAACTAAGACCCTGCTTCCTTCTTGCCTCCTTTGTGTCACTACACATGCTGAGACAGTCCCCGTAGGTCCAGTGAAATCAGGGACTGGAATTCTTTCTGGTCCTTCTGAGGTCTGAGCAAGGGAAGGCTCCCCTTGCTGTGTGCATCAACTAGCCAATGCCCAATCTTGCCCTTTATGAGCAGCATCACAGTCAGAGCTGGGCAACCAGAAAAAAGTGCTTGTGACCATTCATTCAGGTTCTGAATTGCTATTTGCTTTGACCACATTCATGCCCTTTTTTGTTGCAAACATTCCCCCGCCCCCGATCTCAGGACACAAAAATTATTGGAGAAGCATTGTTCTTTGTAAAAATACACCTGTTTGCCAATGAACAGAGTTCTTCACAGGTAAATATGGGTACTCAATATCTATACCCCTCCTGTTTAGAATATTTCAAGTATCAATCAGACAACGAAAGAGTAGAAACAATACCAGGTGACTTAAGCAGTCAATTACAAATGGTCTGTAATTAATTGCCAAATTGAACAGTTCACAAGCAAAGATTCCCATAAATTGAACAATTCCAATTAACAATTAAATCTGTAAAATTCAAAGGCTATTTGCAGCTATTTCAGCTCAAATTAAGTTTCCTGTATGAATTACTCACTATGAATAATGTGACCAGTTCTAAGCAAGACAAAACTCCAGTTCCTGAAGGTTTCCAGGGCAGGTTCTTTGCCAGTGATGTACAGACTTGTGTTGAATTCTCCACTCCATGCAAGTAGGTGGCATGACACTCGTGTTCACAGGCAGTGTTGCCTTAACCCTATTTTTTATTTAGGCCACATATTTTGCTATTGACACAATATACGTGAGGATTCTCTGACCTCAAAATTATCCATTTCTTGTTGATAGCAAAATTATCCATCAAATGAAAAAAGTCAGGTAACAACATAAGGTTACTAAACATTTTACTAAATCCTTCAGATGAATGGATTCTAAAGACAAAAATAGCACAAAAATAGTTGTCACAACTCCTGCATCAACATCAGTCTGGGGGTAGCTTCTTTTAATCATTGGGAAGCACAAAGGGCGTGCAACAAACTAATACAAGATTCATAACCAACTCCAGGATAAGCAGGCATGAGCACAAAAGTTCTCAATATGGCTCTAATAGCTCTTAATTATTATAATCCTGCACGAAGCAAACAGATGTTGTAAGGGAACTTTAGTTTCTTCATATGATCAAATGCCATAATTAAACCATTCTGCTTCTGCCCTGCCTCTTTTCAGCAAATGCTTTGTATACTGGAGTGGAAATAGCAAATGCATTGACAAAATGACCATTTAATTTTGACAGAAACCTGTTTCTGAACAGTCTCCCTCTCCCTTGAATTTCTCTGATTCTATTCTTTTAATTATTATTAAGAATTTCTGAGAATGTCAGGGGGAAAAAAATCTTATACCTTTAATCTCTATGATCTTCCCATGTTCCTGGTTGCTTTAATTTGTACTTATCTTGCAACCTTTTTAACGACCTGAACAGTGGCTTTTGTTTTTGTTTTTAAATTGTTAATACTGATATGAATCTCTTGATGTGTAGCAAAGCCTTCATGCCAAATTTTAAAACTCAAGTGTACAATAATGTGTTCCCTTGAAGTGGGTAAGTCATTCTAATAAATTATTTTAAAAATGATCATAATAGTTCAAGACATTCAAAATGTATTGGCTAATTTTTTCCTTATATTGAAAGGCCTTCAAGCCTAATTGTTCATTCCTTGTGAACCCCAAATTCCCATTGTCCACTTGTCCAGTGGCAGTTTTATAATGAATTCTGTGCAAAACATGAACAGTGAAGTATGATGAAATTCCCAAACTGTTTCAACACACTGCACTGTGTAAACCGCAATTTCAGCACTTGTGAATCTCTACTTACAAAGAAGTTGTTTCATGAAAAGAGAATTTGCTATAGGTCAACACCTTGGTGCCCTTACTCAGTTTCTATTCAGTCCTACTTAGGAACTACTATTTAGTACAAGAGAGTTTTGCCTGAATTAAGACTAAGAACTGAGTAAAGACTTCAGGATTTCCCTCTACAAGATGTTTCCATTTTGTTTTGCATTGTACAGCAGAGAGAAACATTGAATACTCATTTCATTCATCTGCTAATCATACTATTTTGTAAATGGGTCTCTGTCCTGCTTTTGCAAATGAGCTGCACCATTCTTGCAGTATATCTGCCTAGGTGGGCTTTCCAATACCACATAAAACAACATGGTGGAAGTACACTGTTCACTGATTCCTGAATAGGGAATACAGTGCAAGACCTGAAAACTAAATGGTGAGGGAAGAGGGAATTAGCCACCAACCAAACTCGTCATTTAAAAAAAAAAAGTTCCTATGGTAGTTTATAGCCACAACTGTGAACATTCAATGTCACATAAGAAGACACTTGTCAAGTTCCTTTCCCTTACAAGCACCCTCATCATGACCTGTGTTAATGAAGTTAATTGAATTTAAGATCAATAATGGTTAATTATTGCAATTTGACATTCTGAGATAAATGGCTTTAAAGCAGAGAAATGTGTGTGTATGTGAATTCTTTCCAAAGAAGGTGAACACATTACAGCCTAAGAGGGATCACACAGGCCTTCCATTGATCCTGGTACAATCTGATCGACCTAATCCTCTGATGAATGTGGGCTTTTCACAGCTACAAGTAAATGTTCTACAAGACTACTCTAACCCTTGTCACTGACCAAATCTATATGAGCTGTATACTAGAAATCTATTGAGACAGATTAAAGAACTGCTGTAGAAACAAGAGATGTTTCAATAAAGGTGAAGGTTTATTATATGGACTATTAATGTTACATACTACACGTAATTATGAATGCTTATGGATAACATCAGTTAATTTTGGTCAGTTAGATGTAAATGATTATAATTAAATAATAACAATAAAGAATGAAAATGTTGGCAAAAGCCCCAAAGCACCAAAATGAATTTGAGTGGCAATGCGAGACTGTTCAGTAAGAAGGAGATTACAAAATTATCATTGAAACAAACATACAATAAATAAAACAATCACAGATGCAGGTATTTCAGAGAGCTAATACTCAACCTACTTCATTTAGAGTTTTTTAAAGTTTACTTTCACGATAGCGTCTTAACAGGAAGCCGTTTTTCCAAATGTGTTAGTAATAATACTCTTACATGCGTACCGAACAAGTTAAATGACCACTTACAAGATTTATAATGACAAAGTAAATGTTGTCAAGGAAAAAGTAATACTGATTGTAGAGCGTTGACAATAAAAACCCGGCGAAGAGTTCTGTCAAAATGTAAGATTATGCAAAAACACTATTGAGAACACTGCTAATCATCTGCTCTTGTCAATTACTTGAAGGGTATCTGACAGCATATTTACATTAAACACACTTCAGAAGCAAAATCCGTAATGCTGTATCAGAATATTTCCATTACCATTAGGAATCTTTTAAAAAGTCCTTTCATAGCAAAACAGCAATAATGGTGTAAGATCTACATCAGGCGGGTGCATCCGAAGACAATTTTTAAATGATATAATTAAAGAATTTATGTACAATTGATGTAAGTAGTATTTTAGCATGTGTGCCCAATGAAGCCTATTTTCAAATAATAGTCATGTTGGAGTCTTAACTAAAGAGTAAAGGAACTACCGGTCTTTGTGTGACAGCTTTTTTAGTCTCATCCACAGCTCATGTGACTGCGCTCTACTGTGAAGAGATATATTATCAGATACACATGTTTATACTAAACTTTTGATTGTAACTTGCAATTCATTTGCTATATGAAGAGTTTCATCAGCTGTCAATTGTTTTTAGCTGTAGAAGAAACTCATTTTAGTTATGTCCATTTTGCATCTTCCCTCCCTCCCCCACCCTCCAAAAGCAGGACAAAGAAATAAATGAAAGGTAACTATTTAACGGCACACTGGCAACATACTGTGCCCTTGGACAGCCTTTCTATACTTCAGAAGAAAATAACTAGTCAAAAAAGCATAAATAAACTTGTTAGAAAATTGTAAACTGTCGAGCATGCAAAAAATTATACATAGTAAAAGTCAGAAAGCTGTCTTTGATCTTACTGTGGTTTAGGGAATAGAGTGGGGTATAGGAGAAAGGGCGCCTGGGTTCTATTTTTAATTCTTACACTAATTCGTTGTGGTCAAATTATTTAACCTCCCCGCAGCTTAGTTCATCTATCTCTATAATGGTAATACTAATACTGAGACCACATACCAGAGTGGAGGCCAGATTCAATCACAGTGCAAGTAAATGGCATTACAAGTCACATGTGTTTGTTTTGGTTTTTTTAAGTTGAAGCCATTTTTTAATTTTGCAAGCAGAAAATATGCATTTAAAACCAGTTACACACATGCAGTGCATTAGCCTTTGTCCTACATACGCCAGCATACACATGCATACACACATTCACTGCATACCTTCCCACTTTACACCGCCTAAAAATCTGGCATAAACAGCGCTGTCCCGTGGGGGGAGTGGGGCCCAGGGCCAACTGGCCTAGACGGGGCCCCGCCTCCCGCATGCTGGAGGGGAGTTGGGATGCTCACCCCCCCCCCCCAGGGAGACAGCCGGGGTGGGGAGGCTGAGGCCGCCGGCTCTGGCCCTAGAAACGGGGGCTGCCGGTGGGGGGAGCCGGCCACAGCCAGGACCCCAGGCTGCTGCAGCCGGTGCCCCAGCCGGGGACCTGAGGCCTCTGCCAGGAGCCGGTTCCGGCCAAGGGCACCCCGCCGGCGAGGGCTGGCCCTGGCCGTATGGGGCAGGCCAGCCCAGGGGCGGTCCTGGCCACCTGCCCCGCCCCTGGGCCTGCCTGCTCCGCCCCAGGGGCAGGGAGGGCTAGCCCAGAGGCCGGGCTTAGTGTTCCCGGCCCACCCTGCTGCCTTCGGCTCCCTGCTGAAGGCAGTGGGGAGCAGGGAAGAGTATGGCCGTGAGGGGGGCCACGGTGCAGGCTCCGCACTGCCCTGCTGGGAGTAGGACAGCGCGGGGCCCACATAACCACGGGGCCCAGGGTGATCGCCCCATTCACACACACACCCACACACCCCAGGGATGGCCCTGGGCATAAAGCTGGGGAAGCCAACACCTGTGGCAACCAACCCCAGTGTGGGAGCCTCCACTCCACTTAAACAAAGTCACACAGGGGCTGATGTAGATCAGCCCACAGAACAAGGCCAGCTCCCTGTCCTCTCCTGTGTCAAGCGGCTCTTAGATGAAGGAGAGAATCTATCCTATTATATATACACATACTTTTATTAATTCTTAGTAATAGTAGTAGTGCATAACTCCTTATCATGGACCACTATGCCTGCTGAACAGAAGATGGTCTCCTCCCCAAAGTGCTTTTACACACACACACACACACACACACACACACACACACACACACACACACACACACACTCTCTCTCTCTCTCTCTCTCTCTCTCTCTCTTTACTGCCTGTTCTAAATACTTCTATGCATAAAATGTTATCCTGAAAACGTTAAGCATTCATTACTAAGCACAGTAAAACAGCTGCTACTTCCAGCCCAGATACATTACTTAGTGTTTCCCATACTATATAAAACTTGATCCCACCTCCTTTTCCCTTCCAAGTCAATGGCAAAACTCTTATTGACTTCAGTAGCAGCAGCCCTGGTTACCTTGGATCAGGGCCTAGAAACTCCATGGTTCAATGGTACTGCTCACGCTCTGTAAAGTTAAGAACATAAGTAAATCTATGTGGGATAGGGACCCTAATTTGTAAAGCAAGTTGGGATGTGAAGCAATGGGATACATGATATAGGTCCAAGATTTATACATATTTAAACATGTAGGAGGAGGAAAAAATGACTTCTGGGCTGAGAATTGACCCTATATACCACATTTCAGCCTTCTATCAATTTTACTATTGACCTGAAAACAGGGATTCATTTGGAAATACTGACACAAACATGACTACTGTACCTTGATATATATCTCATGCATACAAAATCAATGGAATAGAAGGGAAATTATTTAAAGTGTTAAACCATGTAAACAAAGGCATATAATAAAAAGTAATAAATAATAATTTTGCATATGGAATTCACATTGCTGTGAATCAAAGACAGC
>ML685783.1:13004385-13009385 GCA_007922175.1 Pelusios castaneus
CAAAAGCCACCTCTGATATGTTTCTTGTCTGATAATACTGTGGATGATCAAGATATTCATCTAGTTTCTAATGCTTTGCTGTTCAGTGAGACAGTATAACATCTTTCCGTGGCATCTGCTGCTATTTTCAGTAACATCATTAACAAAAAGAGGAGTCCTCCTTTTCTAATGAAAAATATGCAATTGGCCCAGAAATCCACTACAATGTTCAGTCTGTTTCTAGAATCAGAGAGGAAATTCTACAAAGAAGACATGACTACAGAACAGAATCTTATGTAGATCAACCTTCATGGCTGCATACAGTAACAAACATCTGTAGGAGCACAAAAGAGGATTCAAAATATGGTACGATACATCATTTTGCAGAGACAACTGAAAGAGGTCAACCATTCATGACTTGTTCTTATGAACACTAGAATTACTGATGCAATGAAACTGATCACTCAGACAAGGAGAGAGAAGTGGAGTCAATAAAGGCACTTGAAAAGTGGAAGTGCTCTTTCATGGAACTACTTTATTTGTAACTCATATCCAGAACCTCAACTAACCATTAAAAAAAACCAACCAACCAACCAATTATATAGGCAACCTCTAATAGATGGGCCTCTGAATTTTTCTAGGACTGTTCCAGTCAGGAAGATCTTAAGTAGAGCCTACAATTCTCAGGAGGCTTTTTGGATGAGGAAGTGAGAGAGAGACTTCCAGAAGTTGCAGGGAGATCATATGGTGGGCTCCATCTTAGAGTGGGGCAGAAACTGTTTTGTGGAGCTTTTTGCCCAAGCCAGGAACTGCTGCTGACAAATTGCTGGGGCTTTGACCAAGTAAGGAGCCACAGACACTATCGCTGGGCTTCGTTAGAGCCATGGCAGAGATTGTGGCTGTGCCCAGAAATGACTGAGGCTGGCATGCAATGAAGGCAGTACAAGTAGTAACCAACACCTTTGTTGTTCGGGAAACTGCCTACAGGGGATGGAGATCTGAGCAGAGACTGAGTGGTCTCATTGTCTAACCAGGATCCAGGGTTACTGACATCTGGTTATAACAACTCCCATCTTCAAACGGGCTGCGTAGCTTGGAACGATCTCAAGTTGGAACTGCTCTGCCCCTTGTTGTCTTGGCTGGACTGTTTTACTGGACTCATTGAATGCTGTCCCCAGCTTCAAGATCCTCAAGTGTGCCCACGCAAGCATCTAGAACTCTGAAAAATCAGAGAAGTGCGCACTCAGATGTAGGGTGAATGCTATCAATGTAAACGTAAGTTGGCTAAGTTTCACTTACCGTTACAAACTGCATTTATTGGCGTGCCCCCTACTGATTTAAAATGATTGTGACATTTTAATCTCAGTCTGTTATGTCATGTTCTTCTAAATTGTTAAATAAAGGGGTGTTAACTCTAATTTAAGAGGATATTTATTGTATGCTGTTTATAACGAACACTTTTGAATTAGACCCACTGCGTAGATCAGTTCAGGTCTATTCCAGGACTCTCCCAAGGCACACCATTGAGCATGTAAAGGGCCCAGCCAAGTAGAGGCACTCCCAAGATTAATTTCCTTTATAAATAAAAGGTTGTAGCAGAGGGTGGACAGAGGATTGCTACCTACCCAGCATCACCACTGGAATATACAGGATCTCCTTCACTGTCAACATCATCAGGCACCAAATGAGTATTGCCTGCTCCTGAGTAACTAAGGCCTGGTCTATACTTACCAGAAATTCAGCAGCAGTGGATGGGAGTGACACAAGCTATGCAGAGAAGTTTGTATAACCTACGTCAATTTCCTAAAGCCTCTTCTGCACACTGTCTCCATTACACTGCACTAGGAGGAAATTTATATCTGTCAATGCAGCGCTATGCTTTATGGAACCAACTTCCGGTTTGATTGAGCGGGTCTTCACTTCCACTTAGTCAAGTCAGATAAACCAACATGATGGCAGTGAATTTGCTGCTGTCAATGCAAACATACCCTCAGGAAGGAAAGGGGGAGGGGATGGCTACAATTGAAAATAGAGGTGACTACATGGTACCCTAGCTAAGGAAAAGAATGGATAATGTTCCATAGAGAATTTGTAAAGAGCTTTAGAATCCAAAGCCTGGATTCTGCAAGCTGTTCCATACAGGTGGACATCTGTGTCTACATGGGGAGTCACTGACATCAATGCAGTCCTCCCCATGCAAAGATGATCGTGGAATGAGGACCTAGATGTGTAACCTATACGTTAGGAAATTGGAAATAAATAAGGAATTAAAGCACAATAATTTTATGCAAGGAATGGTAGATAAGGATAAACTGAAAAATATTTTTTTAAAATAGATCTGTTCCTCATGAATCAAAAAATATTGTGAAGGAAACAGAAGGTAGAATTCAATAAAATTCATGCATGTTTGCCTGTGTGGCCTTTTCCTGTTGCTATAATGTATGTTCAAACGTATTCAAAAAAATAATGCTGAGAACATGTACATGCAAGAGATAACACTTCTATCAAACTAAACTTTGTAGTGCAGTTCAGCTTATTAATGACATGTATTTCAAAGGAAAAAGATACAAATGAGAATTAGATCACTGATATTTCAAATTTCCTCTTGCTTTTCATAGTCCCATTTCTACAGAAGCTCTCAATAGATGGGGTCAATACAGGTAATGAGCAGGCACCCCTTCTGCAACAGCAGCCATGAGGATGCTACCCCTACTCCACCTGAAGTAGCCAATTTAATGATGGATCTTGCATTAGCTGCAGAAGTTAATTTCATTGCACAAAGCACTCAGCAAGATGTGTGAAACAAGCCAAGCAAAAAAAAAGAGAGTCCTTCGTTTACCCTAATGAATGATCTCTTTGTGTTATTTTTAGGAAAGGGTCAGGAAAGCTACACGGTATCTTATCTCAACAGAATCCTCAGAGAGAGGGTGGCCCTACAGCAGAAAAAACAAACCATTTTGCTCCTCAAAGTCTTGTCTGCACCACATAGCTGAGACATTCAAATTCAAAGTAAATACAAATTCAGTTGTGTGGCAATTTTCTTCTGCAAAATCCCCTGGCCCTCTAGAGGGAGAGGTTTCTGCTTCTTTATTGGGAAGACAGAGAACTGAATGACGCAGAATTTTGAAGGTCTCAACCTTCCTGCGATGGGCTGTGGCTTCTCTACCTTACCTGGGATTATGTATGAGGCTTGAAGAATAAATAAATGAACAGAGTTGAAAGGGACCACTCTGCAAGAAGCCCCATTAAGAAAATGAGCTCATCAGGCAAATTAAAGCAAACCAAAGCGGCACAATGGATGGTTTAGATCAAATATCTAATAACCTGTTCTGTATGTATAGAGGTTGATGCAGGCTTATTAAGAAGAATCCTAGCAGACAATACCTTATCCTTCTGCCAGTTCTCTGGTAGGAACAAAGTCTGTAGTCTGTCTGTAGGAACAAAATGGATGAGAAGATTTTCTGGTTTTAACTCAACACCAAGAAGTACTAACCCATCTGTTCAATGTTCAGCCTTTTTTAAACAGAGGGTTCAAAGGTGAAGGGAGCACTTCGCCAGGCCTTCCTTACACACAAACTTACACTGGTTTAATAAAAGGCTGGCTTTTCAACCAGTTTAACTAATTTAACTAATTTAATGCAATTTAGCTTAATCTGGGTTGAGCTAAACGAACAAAAGAGTTTCTATGAACACACTTGTACCAGTTTAAATTAAACCGGAATAAATACACACCGTTACTTAAACCAGTCCATGTTTGTGGGCATACGAGGCGTTACTAACAAGGTGAATACTTTTTCATTGGCCAGGATAGCAATCCAAGTTTTCCTCTATATTTTTCTCTATCATTTCAATACTTTCATGCTTTGAAAACTTTCGTGCTTTCCCATTTTCCCATGCAAAAAGTTCATTTTTCACAGTGGAGTTCCCCTGTGAGAAACTCTTTTCAACTTGAAGGGTTCTTTATTTTCTCCCTCTCCTGTTTCCTCTCAGTTTCACTACCAGTTACTGATGCATTTGTTTGCCCATCTACCTCTGAATACCCAGTATATACAAGGTAAATGGAACACCACTCTTATGGACCAGGTCTGACCCTGTACAAGCACACTGCTCAGCCCCTAACAGAGTTTCTGAGATGAAAGCTGAAGTGTACTCTCTCTGCTGCATATGAACCAGAAACTAATTTTATAGAATTCCCAACAGTCCTTTCAACTAGGAGCACATTCTAGGACTTCATTTATCTTATTTATTTGCCCTAAAATCTGGCAGATTCTTAAAGAGAAGACCATAAAAATATCCTTCAAAAGAAAATTGCTATCACCTGTAACATTAGTGGATGTAAGTAAATAAAACTGTAAACTCTTTAATAGGCCATTAAAAATTAAATTAAAAATATTTAATCTCCAAATTACCAAAGCAGTGGTCTAGATCTAGGCAACCATGATTTCACTATTTACCTCAATAAAGAAATATGAAAACAATGTGCATGAAGCCTGGATATTTGGCGTGGACATTAGTATGATTCTCCTGGAACCATGCACTACCTGCGTGTTCAAGCTGTGAAAATGCTTCCTATTTCTATACATCTCATTATCTGCTGGTGCCACAATGGGAACAGGAATGCAGTCAATCACTCCCAGGACACTCGGGAAACTAGCAATGACATATAAACCTTCATTGACTTTCTGTAGCTATTGTGGAGTGTTTGGTAACTTGATGAATGTCTGACTGTGTTGCAGCCTGGCATCCAGGAAATGAGTAAGGCACCTGGACACAGAAGGCTGACTCATCTGTTTATCCCCTCTGTTACCCTCTGGAAAGACCTCCTGCCTAGCACTGAAAGACACAGAATGCAACACTTTCTTTAGGACTGGAAAAGAATGACTTTGCCTTCTTTTACTCTCAAGCTGCCCAGAGAGTAGATCATGTCAGCATGTTGACTCTAGTATCCGGATGGAAGCACAGAACACACTGTGCGCCCACATGAATTTGTGATCTGTTGACTCTCTCCCACTCTTGCTATG
>ML685783.1:13014385-13035653 GCA_007922175.1 Pelusios castaneus
TTGATGCTGACATGTTTTCACATGATTTCCAAAACTAACCAATCATGGGTGTCATTAAAATAAATATGAAAGAAACAGAAAAAAATCTGTGCCCACAAATATTAAAATAATTTAGTTTTCAATTTTCTTAATAGTTTTATAAAAGAAAACTATTTTTGGTAAGATTTTTCTAGGCTTCAGGTGATTGATGATTTTATTTTAGAATGTTCATGTATCTATTTGTAGCATTGCAGTGAAAGAAGAAACTAAAATAACGCCAGGAGATTTAACTGTGAAGGTTGACCAGCACCAAAGCACACGCTGGAGTGATTAGACACTCTTGTGAAACCCCAGCACACACAGGAAGAGAGCTCAGTGTAGCCTCATCTGTGTACACTGAACTTGCTTATTTCAGTATGAATCACAACCTACTCTTGCTATAAAAAAAAAAAACATTGGGCCCTTGTAATCACAGAAGAGTAAGAGAGCAGGTGCGCAAAATATATGTCCAGAATTCTTAAAATATACATTTTGTAAAGTTGTGTTAAATACTTTTAAAAGCGTGGACCTCTGCACTGATACCTTACTTCAAAACAGCAATGACTATTGGGTATTATTTGGTTAGAGTGCACCTGAACGGTGATTTTAGGCAGGGTATATTCACCTTATAGAGTATCACACACCCACTTTTTTTAAAAGGCAAATCATGCCTTCTCTTTTCCCTACGCACAGGCTCTTAGGCTGTGACCACAGAGAACCAATGCTAAGGCAGAATGCAAAGTAAAAGGAAACTGACATACATTTCGATAGTACACAGCTTCACTGGGACTCACTGCATAAGTCCAGACAAGGATGTGGTGTAGAGCCCGGTAAAAATGGGCACAGGGCCAAAGAATCTGCAGCTATGTGAAGCCATTCTCTCCGACACATGCACACAAGAAGACGAAGTGTCCAAATTACTACCCTGAGACTGCAAAAGTAGCTGCAGAGCAACTCCATAACTTGAAAATGAAGAGTCCTCTCTTCCCACAGATCTCCTCAGTTTCTCAGATTATGTGCTGAGGAAAAGACTGACCCCAAAATGCACTATATTGATCCAATGGGTAGATTTACAGCATTGCAGCCTATTATAAAAATACCTATTCAGTTAGTATTTATGAGCCTGAACTAGTAGTTGTTCCACTTACATAACTCCCAAGCAAGTCAACGGATGTTTCGAACACTACAAGATGAGGCACTAAAATGTGAACTGTTGACCCAAATAACTACATGAACATTTCACAGATATTAAAAGCAATCACATACAGTAGTAACAGGAGCAAACATCCAGGCAACCTACATGACAGTCACTATCTCTGTTGATACATCACTTAGTAGCTTCATTAGCTTAATGTAACACATTACAAAGGAAAAACGGCCATTAACAATAGTCAACATGGTAACATACGGACAAGCGTCTCTCCGCAATTCAGAATGTAAACAGATTCTCTTATAAAGCCTAGTTTTGTGTCCCCCCCAAAAAACATGACTGGCAAAGCTGGTTTGGCTTGGAAAACTCTGACTTTGAGCCGAAGGGAATGGAGTGTTTCCATGAAGTATGAAGAAAATTGATCAAACCATACTTGAATTTCAGATCATTAAGCAAAATAATCAAGCTGGAAATGCTGACTTGGGAGTGATGTGTGTCGAGCTAGCTGAAAAATGGTTTATTGATACTTCTTCAAATTCAGTCTCTACATAGTTAGGTCTCCTCAAAAACTCAAGCACATGCTAGCTGCGAAGAAATGAGTCATCATTAAAACAAAGTTGTTAATGACTGTTGTACCTCATTGTAATGGATAGTATGTGAATTAAGAGTTTTCTCTTTAATGGCTGGCTGTAATTTAGAGGGTAGGCTCGTGCTATACTTCAACACTGGAAAAAAAAGATTTTGCTTCACCTTATCTGTCAAAGGACTATGTGTTAGAGCTAAAAGACCAGTCTTTTAATCCTGATTTTGTATAGATTATCTAAGAGTTGTGTTCCTACCATGCACCAGTGGGCATACGGCAGGATACCAATCAACTTTTTTTCAGCAAAGTATGAAGAGAAAGTTCTCCAGTTGTTTTTCAGTTAAAAGACATTATAAATTGTCTTAAATAATAGAAGCATTGAGTAGTAGCTTCTTAACTGAAGCTGTAACCAGATTTCACTCCTCTTATAACTTTGCTCGGGAAAGATACTTCTGTGATAAATGGGAGTCACTTTAATCAATATGTTAAACTTTTTGGAGTCTCTTTAATTACACAAAACAAAACTAAACAAAAAAAAACTCCACACAGTTTTGACTGTAAAACTTCAATACTTAGCAGACAGTTAATGCTACTAAATGGTAGAGTTATACAGGATTAGATGCCGTATAGCTACACAGATTCATCTTTTAACAAAACCTGAATGACTTATCTGCAAAAAAACCAGCATTATTATTTGATACAGGAGAGCATGTTTCGAAAAGTCCTACAAGAGTTCCATAAAGTCAGCAGGTCCTCATGGGTGGTTTTTAAATTCTATGAAGAGAAGCAGCAGAGGAGAAATGAGAATCTTGGGATTCGCTCCAAACCTTGACAGGGCTGCTTGAGGCATTGGTAGCTAGAGAGCTTTGAGCGTCCAAAGCATTTCAGAGCAAGAATATATAATATGAATGGTGGCCCAATGGATGCTAGAGAATCCACCTGGCAGTGGAAGCTGGGGGAGATCAAAACCTCTCAGAGCCCATATAAGAGCATGCAGGGCACCTGTGTTATGTTCAAGCTATATGAAAGGTGCAAAGCCTAGGTGCCTTTGGTTTTTTTTACACTGCCTAGCATAACGGAGCCCTGATTCTGAATGGAGCCTTTGATTACTGCTCTAATAAATATAAATAATGATATACCATCTCCCATAAAAATGTTCTGCACCTCTTCCCATGCTCACCTTTTGATCAAGATACAAATGTTTCCTTTGATATAGTTTAAGAAATAAAATAGACTCTAATAGGATGCTGTTAGTTTCTATGTAAAGTACATTATGATTTCACACAGTATTTTCCATACAGAATACATCACATTGCTCCTGAATGCTACAAGTTCAGAGCAATCTGAAGCAGTAGAGAAAATAGGATCGAGTTTAGTAAGCTAGCGCATGTTTTGTGTTTGGTGAAAGGTATACTGTACAACTCATTTAGGAGATCATGAAGAAAGGAAATCCCCGTGGACATATACAGACAGATCCCAGATCAATGAGTTGATTTTGATATTTTAGTGCCTGGGAAAGCAAAGAAGTCAGTTACTTTCCTCAGAGGAACGTTTCAAGAAAATGCTGATGAGGTGTCCCAAAACATTACCATAATACCATCAATTACATTTTTTTTTTTAAATGTAACTACTTCATCATCCTTAAACATTATTTACACAAAGCGCAAAAGACTATTTTCAGCATCACCTACTGTGCTGCATGCTGTACAGAGATACCTTTCCAATATTTGTTTCACAGTCGCTGCACAAGGGTACTGCAGCAGTAACATCTCATATTAGAAACATCCTTCTATACCTGTAACAAGAGCAGTTTCAGATAGATCACTGCAATATAAACTAAATACCAGCATTTAAGGTACATAAGTCATGAGATGCAATCACTAAATAAACAAAGTAAAGTCTCTGGTAATATGGAGGTGGAGGAGAAAGAACGTGAAATTCACGGGTCCTTTGTGAAACACAGATCTAGAATTTAACAATTTTTACACATATGTTTTCTCTCATGTTAAGATCCTTTGCTGGGAGTGGCGTTGATAAAGGAATTTCAAGGAAAAGAATAATATGTACTGAAATATAACTCCACCTCAATTTGCTACCTGTTTTAAAACCTTTCCCAATACAGGACCAAATTCAACATTGCCAAGAATAACTAAAATACAAACTTGTTTTCCTCCCTGAAAATGCAACATGGTCTCTGTACACTAATGCAAATGTACAAATGACGCACCTAGTATTTTTAAATCCTCAAGACATCTTAACTGAATATCATCCTTATATAATTTAACTTCAAGCTAAAATGTGCACAACACCCCCCCCCCGCACACACACACACAAAACACACACATTTTCTCTTGAATTGCGATGTACTGTAAAGAAAATCTAATATAATATAAACATTAAATTGAGTAGCTTTTGCCACAAGATTTGTACCTTAATAGTATCAGTACTTTGACCAGGTTTGCCATAAATACTGACAGTGTATGTAATCATTATAAATGCCAATTGTACAAAGTTTTGAATAGTTTACATGATATCATTGCAAAGAAAGCCAAAAAACATTGTAATATTTTTCGAGCAACTAACCTGCAGCATGTCGAAGTGCATGAAATCAACATCTGAATTATTTGACCTAATACAATAAAAACATGGAAATTGAAGCATTTGTGAGAGCAGGAAAAAAATGGAATATAAAAATAATCTTTTAATTAAATATATTAGTGGTAAATAGTATTCCATCAAGAGAATTTTTAAATTTATTTAATTTTTAAAAATTCTGAAGTTCAAATATATATTCAAGGTACAGTCAAGTATTTAAATATATACTTGTTTGTTTTCTAAGCTATTTGCTCCCTGATGTTTTAGCCATCATACATTCAATCAGCCACCAGGTAATTTTCCTCAAAGCAAAGCAGATATTTTCTTCCACCTCTTGTACAGAAAAAGAAAAGGAAAGAGAAGCAGGAAGGCCTCAAAACCAGCACCTTAATGACATGTCCCAAACCAATAGTGGGAAGCCCATTCTGAGCACACCACAGACAGCTGGAGGTCACTGTGTTTGGTACAGCATGGCAGGCCTCAGAAGGAAGCAAGCTGAAGGAGCCACTCTATGGGGCAAGCTCCCACCACACCTAGCAGATATCCAGGTGTCAATCCACATGAAGCAATGCTGCTTGAAGCCACGTTAAATCGCACTCATGGCCTCCCTATATTCTTGTTGAGGAAAGACTGTAGTAAGTAGCATGGATAAGGCAGAAGCAGTCAACAAAAGCATATCTATGTGAACTGGAAAGGAGCTCTTCCAGAAACACTCAGGTGCTGCCTGCTTTCCCTTCAGATCCCTCATACTCTGAGGAACTAGAAGAGAGTTTTCTGTTCTTGACCTGTGAAGCTGTAAACATCTCTCACACAACCGCTGCGTGCCCAGGTTTTAAAGCAGTGTTCCCCCGATTCCGTTTTTTGTGGGATAGGAGAGGAGCACTTAACCCAGACTGCCAAGAGAATAGATTAAACAGCTATCTATTGTATGTTATCATTGCAACCTACATTTTAAAGTGACAAATGATGTGAGGAAGGACTAAATAACATTAAGTATAGCATTATGGTAAGTAGAACAATCTTTGCTACTTCTCTACTGACTTATTGAAAAAGTACATGTTTCTTCAATATTTATAGGGCAGGTTCAAAAAAAATAAAAAGTTGATGTTAAATGAAGAGGTGGAAAAAAATGAAGAAAAATATAAAAGCCTTTTAAAAACAGGAAAAATGCCAGCTAAAGTAACTCCCATTGTGGAAGTGAATATTGGATAAACACTAAGAATTTAGGAAACCTGTTGTTTAATGGGCTGATTTCACAGATCTGTAGGTACTGTGCATTCTATGCCACACATTCCAACAACAAGCTGATACATTTGCTCCTTTGATCATTATAGAATTTGACAACATCATTTGAGAACTTTACTTACTAAGATATCAATAATTAAATGCTTTCAGTTCACACTATGTTCTTGTGGATACTGCCTATTTATCTCTGTCCTTTATGGAAGCTAATGGCATAATGGGCAAAACATCAAGAATAATTAAGAAAAACGCTGGTATAAACTCCATCGGAAGAAATAGAACTTTCATGCATGGCTCCTGCCTGAAAACTTACATCCTGCACTTAGTTTCAAAATTAAGGAAAGATATCCTTTCCTGATAACTTTTAACTGTACTCTGTCAGTGTTTAGAGAACATGGTACATGCTGTAATTAACGATTTAATAGCCACTAAGTGTACTCTCACTTTATTGTTAAAAGAATAGCTGGCTGAAACAGCAGTAGGCCATTACAGAAAGCATTTCTCTCCTTTGTCAATTTCTTTAGAAATGGTCCCAGTAAACTGTACCATTAGAAGTGCCAAGACCTGACTTGTAAAGGTGTTATAATATGGACAAATTACAATACAAACTACTTTATAGCTAAAAGTACACAATCCAAGTAGAATTTCTACTGTGAAACGGTATTGATGAAGCCCAATTCTGGAAGGTGCCAAATTCCCTTTGGGGGACTCAGAGTACCCACACAGACAATTACAATGCTACTAATATCTTGATACTATCATGGCAATAAACAAAAGACAAAACCGATTAATTCGGCTAAACAGAGGTTGCAGCTTTATAAATGTACTTAACAACTGGCCACCCTTCACACATATGTGGCTTGTTCCCAGCAGATCCACTATAGCCCCCCCAGTATATTCCGCATAGCAGCCTAGTAGGCTGCAAGATGAGAAAACGTTGTTGTGCATCCCAGTCAAAAGGGATACCACCCCACAAACTGCAATCCAACAGGTCTAGAAATGTAGGACTGGAAGGGACCTCCAGAAACCTACAAGCCCAATCCCTGGCACCTTTCTTGACCATTCCAGATACGTGTTTGTCTCACCTGTTCTTAAAAATCTCCAATGACAGGGATTCCAAGCCTATTCAAGCGCTGATAGTTAGAAAGGTTTCTAACATCTAACCTAAATCTCCCTTGCTGCAGATTAAGCCCTTCTTGTCCTACCTTCAGTAGACATAGAGAACAATTGATCACCATCGTTTGTGTAACAGTCCTTAACATAGCTGAAGACACATCAGGTCCCCCCTCAGTCTTCTTTTCCCAAGACTATGCATGCATTTTTTTAACCTTTCCTCATAGGTCAGGTTTTCTAACTTTTTATCAGTTTTGTTGTTCTGCCTGAACTCTCTTCAATTTGTCCACATCTTTCCTAAAGTGTGTGCCCAGACCTGAACACAGTACTCCATCTTAGGCCTCACTAGTGCCAACTACAGCGGGACAATTACCTGTCACATCTGACATATATTACTGTACCCCATAATGATATTAGCCTTTTTCACAATCACATCACACTGGTGACTCATATTCAATTTGTGATCCACCATAACTTGTTTTATCCACATTGATGAACTTGTTGCCTTGAATCTGTGGCCCAAAGTAAGAGTCCATCCTTGCACCTAAAACTCATCCCACACCCTGAATGAACATACTGTTTAAAATAAAAAACAAACAAACAAACAAATAAACTACTATCCCCATAGGACAGACAAACTAATAAATAAATAATAAATAATAATAATAATAATAATAGATCCCCAAGCACTACTCCATGGGAATCCCAACCACATAACAGACAAACTTTGCAGAACAGTATTCCAACAATTCTCCCAGAGAATTCTAGGAAAAGGTAAAAGTCATCCCACAAGTCTATTCAATGATGGGCAAAAAATTCCTTCCACTTCCTAAAACTGATAATCATCAGGAGCCCTAACTTTTCTAAAAAGTATCTCTGCAACACACAACTGTACCCACCTCTACTGCCGTGTCCTAAGCAAGGTGCACCTGAAGCCTATGGCGTAGGACAGCACTACCCCTCTGAGGCTATATTATAAACCCCAGGTGTAGAGTTCAGAAAAGAATGTAGTCGTCTAAGAGCAAGAGACTTACAAATCCTTCATGCACATTATCCTATGCCATACTACCTATCATTGCAGAACACGTGGAGCAGATAATTTAAACCCCAGGCTACCCCCAATACTGAGAGCCTGCCAGAGTGTGATCTCCATTCAAGGATGGATGTGGAGACATTTGAAAGACTCAAGTGCTATGAATATTAGCAAACTAAGCATTGCCTGACCTATGGAAAATGGCTCCCTTTCAGATAAGCAGTTGCACATAACTGCATATCCCTCCTTTCAAAAAGCAAAATCCTATCATAATTTAAGCAGAGTAGTTTTCAATTCTTGTTCATCAATCGTTTCACTCAGTGTTCAAGTTGGTGGCAAAGTTCTTATGAAAACCATATTAGTTCCATAAATGTTTATCTTTAATCTACAAATAACTACATTTGGAGAAAATGAAATGCTGCCTTTTTATCATTAAATTATGCAAGATTTGCAATCTTCGTAAGTAAATTTGTTGCAGTGAAAATGGACATCTTGGTATGAATTACAAAGGACTGGAAAAACCTGAAATAGAAATAAAAACCACCAAAAACTGAAGGAAGAATTATTACAGGACTCAGTATGTCAACCGTAATTGTGTAATTACTTTTTAGCTTGGTCATATTAACGAGAGGCAAGAACCAAGAGACAATGGTGATTTCTTACTGCTGAAACGAAGGTGTCAAACTATCTCGTATGTTCTGTGCGCTCTAAGCTCAAGTTTATATCATGTTACTTCAATTACAATCTTAAGAGAGACTTGAATACTGTAGCAACATTAGGCCAATATTCATACATGTTAAACGTAAACTAGCCGTTGCTTGGGTCTGTAAGTTTTCACATATGTGCATGTTGAAATTCTAGCGTGTGTATTGTGTTGACTGAAAAGGAGAAGTGATCTTTTTTATTCAAAACCCAAACATTTTTCTTTTACACTCCAATCCCCACCTAAACCTCAAAACAAACTCCTAATGTGGGAAAAGAAGACTTCTCTCTATTCTTTGATACACCTTTCATGGGATGAACTTAAATGAGCTTTACAAATACCAAGTCAATTAATCATCAGTGGCAATATGAAGTGCAGTGAGCATAGTAATCAGTATGGGTCTGATTTTTCCAGTATGGCTGATGTCGAGTCATACCTTAATACCCAAGATAGTCCCACTGAAAAGTACTATTCAACGTAAGGAAAGGGTTGCGAAACTGAATCCTAAACATGATATGGGAAAGCTCAAATGGTAAGCCAGTATCAGGAAAGCAACTCAAAGATCCTCTTCTTGTTCCCCCTCCTTTGACATCTAAACTACACTATTTTCTTTATTCTCATGGACTACAGTTACATACATGTATCTGCACCATTCCTATACCATCCAAGAGGACAAGTCATTAACTGTCTTTTTCAAAAGCAGCCCAAAGCAATCTTTATGCTACTCCACATTATTGTCACTTCATTTGATAACTTATTTGTTTTCATTTCTTCAATTTCTCTCTTGTGGGATTGAGTCCTTTGGTATGGTACTGACAGATGTGAGTGTTAGAGAAGTGCAAACTTACTTCCTTGGTAGACAGAAATCAATGAAACAAAGGCCACTTTACAGTAAATGATCAGAACAGAATATGTAAGAGAAACAAATGATACAAATAGCAGTTGACTATATACAAAGAATGCTTGTACACATGTATTCTGTGAATCATGCAAAATGAGTGCTGATAAAACCTTTATTTTGTGCCACATTATTATGTAGTTTTATCCATGCAGCCCAGTTTTATTCAGTAACATATTTTAGGAATGTTTTAGAGAGCATTCAAACATTGAGACTATTTTTGTAACCCTCCACCTGTAACACCAGATACCCGAGTTATCATGAGTCCAAGTGTCCCAGGATTCAGAGTAGGGGAACATACAAAAAACACATTATATAGCTTTTTTTACACAACCAAATGTCATGTCTAATTTATCAGGCCCATTTGGAAATAGGGTCTCATCATATAAGTCTCTCTTTTCCACTAGATCACAACTTGTCTGTTTCCCTACAAGAATGTAAATAAAGTCATGGTAGTTCCATATTTAGAAATATTGTTTCTGGCCCAGAATTATTTTTCGCTATGCCCTGCACCTCAGATAGGTATTGTTTAGGGGAAAATTCCATAGTAAGGGGGAGAAAGAAGAAATTTTCACTGACAGGCTGATTATTAAAATGACAGCTGTTTGAAGTTGTGCAGGGGTTAGAATGTTAGAACAACTCCCAGATAGACAGCAGGCAATGGATTATACTTAATAAATTACACAGCCATGTGATAAAGAAATTATCACACAGATATTACAACTGCATATCCACACACTATCTTTCTGTGTATACACAGACAACCAGCTCTATAGCTATATATTCTGTTACATACATACACTAATTCTCCTCTTCTGTACAGTATTTATGTAAATATCCCAAGAAACTATAGTTCACAAAAGAAAGGTAAGACTAAATCCTGCTCACCATAGTCCATAAATTCCATTGAAGTCAGCAAGATGACTCTTGAATACAGGTTGTAAGATTTGGCCACAAAGTGTACAATTGATTGAGCAGACTGAACAAATACATAAAGAATATTACCTGAATAATTCCTGGAATTGTCTAAAAGTAAGCATAAGAATGTCATATTTAATTTATGAATATATATTTAACTTATTAAAATGTCATTTGTGATTTTTTTCACATAGCTAAAAAAGATTGTATCCATATACGCATGAAGGACATTGATTCCCTTATTGTTTAACTTTATAAATATTTATATTTGATTAAAACAGTACAGTAATTAATTAAAAAACCAAATTTTCAGCTGAGATTCATCTACAGAATAATTACTGACATAAATGGAAGTCACATACATAAGATCTGAGACCAAAATTTGCCCCAGGTTTTTACCTAGCTTCCTCAATCTCTAGTTTAGGATATGAATAATTGTGACAGCTATAACATTAGCTATTTTAGCTTTCTTTAGACTTGTTCCTCTTTTACTTCCTCAAGAAGAAGTGTTGTTTTTTTCTTGTTTGTTTGTTTTAATTTAGAAACATCTTTCTTTGATTACATAAAGGGCATTTCTCTCTGCAGCTGCTTTACCTCCACTAAAGTTTTGGTTTTAAAAAATTTGCAAAACAAGCCATTTCCCTGAGCAGCTGTTCCTGCCTGAAAATGGGCAAGTTCCCTACTCTAAACAGTTTGGTATCTGCAGAATGACTATTTGGAGGAGGGGGAAATACTTTCAAACGATGTTAAAAGTTACACACATATGTGAAAGCAAGAAAATACAAAGTTTAATAATCATCTCTGATATATCATTGCTCATCTTCAAAATTTTAAATGTAAACAATCTTCACTGCACCCTTGTGAGGTAGTAATTATTTTCACTTTACAGAAGGGGAACTGAGGCACAGAGGTATTTTGAGACTTGCCTATGACTCCGAAAAGAACTCAGGAATTCGTAGCCCACAATGTTGAACTCTGATCCCTAAACAACATTTCTATCTTAAACCCAGAAGTCATACACGGTCGCCTAAATATATCAAGCAGGTATCATCACATTGGATAGGAGACCCTGAAAGTACAATTACTTTAAGGCCTGCTTCCAATGACAAGTTGTACAGTTGCAAGTTTCACAAGCACATAGGGATTCACTCTGATTCAAGCTACCCTGTGCAGCACATGTAATCAAATCCCTTCAATGCTCTGGTACAATGGAATGGATGCCTACCAAAGCTGTGTTTTGCAAATGTCTTTGATTTTGTGGGTTAAAGAAAAAATGTTAATATTATTTGAATATTGGTTCTGGATTACGTTTATTTTCCCCTCATTATAATAGCAGTAAAAAGGAAAGCACAAGACTGACTGACATATGTGATCAAAGTCACACATGACATAGTAACAGCGCCATTGACACTTAGCTGAAAATTCTAAATATACTGAGAATTCAGGAGATGTTCTGGGTGTTCATAACATGAATTGTGATAAGATATGTTTGGGGTACATTTTCTAATCAGGGTCTATGAAAGTGAAAGGGGTTTAAGGACTGTTTACATGCCTGTTTTGAGAGGCGCCTGCTGGGGCTCAGCTTCAACAGATGTGCCCCATGGAGCAGTAGCCCTGAGATCTGGCAGACACTTCCCCCGGGGGTAGATGCCCCGAGCCGCACCTCAGGACTGAAGCCCTGAGAGGCACACACCAACTCTCAAACTTCTGACGATTGTTGCATGCGGCACAGAGTAAGTAAGTGTGGCCACCCCTAGTCTATTAGTATATATCCTTACATACACTGAATTATAACCTATTACAATGCATGCTGGAATGTATGCTGATCTGCAGCCACTCCATGCAGGGAACTCTCATTGGCTATGTCTACACTTGCTAAAATTAGTTCGAATTCGTTAGTTCGAACTAACTAATTCGAACTCATTTTAATTAGTTCGAATTAGCTTGGCCACACTGGAATGTTAGTTTGAACTAAGCAAGCACTTGCTTAGTTCGAATTAGCGATCCCCATTCATTCCAATGGCCGATTAATTCGAACTAAGAAATTAGTTCGAATTAACATGGCCACATTGGTTAATTCGAACTAGTTAGTTCGAATCAACCCCTTAGTTCGAATACCCTATTCGAACTTATTAGTTCGAATTAAGGAAGCCCTTAATTCGAACTAACTAAAGCCTACTGTAGCCATGGCATTAGTTAGTTCGAATTAAGCCTCCTTAATTCAAACTAACTTGCCAGGGTAGACATAGCCATTGAATTCACCACAAATGCCAGGTGTGAAGTAGCTTCAGGACTAGGGCCAATGGTAAAAATTCAGAAATGATTCATGAAGGATTCTTGATTGGGCTAACATACCCTTTATTCCCACAGCATTTACATCAGGTTACTTTGTTAGTCTTTAAAAGTGCCACAGGACTCCTTGTTTATCTGGTTACTTCGTTTCCCTTAGACGTACTCCCTCCATAGATGCAGCGTAGACCCCTTAACCCGGTCCTATGTTTTCAAATTTGGGATCCATGCAAACAGAAACATAATAAAAATGATTATGCAAACAAATTGCTATGTATGCAGTACAGTTCTATTTTAGGTTCAAAATATCAGCTATTTTATTTCAATGGTTTTGTCTGTGGAGTGATTGTGTGCAAAAATTCATTTTAAAACAGATGATAAACAAGACCATGTTAAAAACCAAAGACTAAAAATTAAAAACTTTGTGTGTGAATTTGCATCTTAGGAAATATTTAAAATAGGCACAAAAAAAACCTTATGAGTACTGCTATGCTAAGCAAAATAATGTGACATATCAAATAGTAGAAAACTACACAACTGAATAAAAAACATCTCCAAAGAAGATTTTATAATGGAATTGCTGAGATCCCTGGGATGCTGTTAGGAGTCATAGCTATAAACAAAGCTTTAAGGAAAAGGATTGTTTAAAATATTCTCATGTCATACAATTTGTGATTTTTGATTCACTGTCAAATTAATAAGAAGAGCATCTTTTTTATTTTTCATAGCTTGTAATAGCTTATTCATCTTTTTCTGGTTTTGTCACTGATATTTCATGTCTGCCTTGATCTTATTTTTAATCTAATTTACATACATACAAGCACCAAAAGACAATCATGATAATAATAATACACAGTGTTGTATGGCTAAAATGTGACTTGAAACTTCAAGACTGCATTTGTAACTGATGCTCTATCTTTGCTTGCTGTGTTTTGTCATAACGAACAGAATTAAAAACTCTGATGAAGCTGCATTTTCAGAAAACATCAACTATTCACACAGATATTAAAAAAATACAAATAGTTTCAGGAGACCTATATTGTTGCTGTGTTACCCACTACACTGCTCCCAAATACAGCATATGGCACATAACTAACTACCTTTGATACTGAGCACTGTATCTGGTCTGGTCTGAAGTTCTACTGATTGGAATGGAATGCCTATTTTAAACAGCAATACAGGAGATGCAGAATCCATGGGGAAAAAGCAAACTGCAGAAAAATTACACACGAAGTGGGATACTTTTGCTGAACTTCATTTACAAAAGAAATATGGGAAGTAACCTTGGCATCTATAAAACACTATTCTCTTCCTTTTATTTTCTTCAGAAATATTAAGAAAGCAGAACATGTTTCCATACAAAGAATGTATAAATCACTGATTCAGCATAAAATTATCTTCAGATGATAAGAACATCTGTAGTGTTCCAATGCTACAGTCTAAACAGTGGGCAACAGGCCTTGCTCCTACACTTTTCAGTGATAGTGTGTGATATGTGCCTCCTGACAATACCATCATTATAAAGTTTATTATTATATTTGGTATTTCATGAAATGTCTGGCAACAGATTATTGAGATACAGTACGGTATCTAGTGCTCCCACACATTTCTGGGCAATTTACTGAATTCAGTATAACCTAACTACTTAATGTTTTTGGAATGTGTAAACACTATTAACTGCTAAAACCCCTGTATCAACATTTCAGAAATACCCATTAAATAAGTTGGCTGCTAATAGTTAAAGGAGATTTTGATTTATTGAATAAAGTATCGTCACGGGGTGAAAATCAAGATCAAATATTTAGGCAGACTTGACATATTACCTATACCCAGCGTAATTTTGTGCTAAAACATTTAGGATAAAGAGTGCATTTTTGGAATAGGATCAATGGCCAAATCTGCACAATGCCATTATCTATCAAGCTAGATTCTTGATTGTGATAATACTTTCAATTTATAAACTAATACAATTAAATTACATTACTGATATTAATAAACCTTCCTTGACACTGGATTACTAACTGCAGAGCCACTGTGAAACAAATTATAACTGTAAACCTAACAGAATGCCAACATGGAAAATTCTATGTCCTGATTGACTCATACAGCTTACAGGAAAAAGGACTGCTAAGCACATAGAGGCATATTTTCTAAAGTAATTATGCACCTAAAGACACAGATAGACATCTAGTGGGATTTTCAAAAGAACCTCAGCACCTAGGCATTCTGAAAATCCCAGTAGGTGCCCATCTGCATCTCCAGGTGTCCAAATACCTTTAAAAATCTGCCCCCTAGATAATAAAGTGACAGGCACCCTACAAAACCCACAGACAGTATGTGAGACAAAGTTAAAAAAAAATTCTCTCCCTTATGATCTTTTCCAGCCTCATTCCTAGAGTTGAGACTAAGGGCCTGATCAGCAGTCATTCAAGTCATCGAAAGACACTATCAACTTCACATGGTCTTTGGACTGGATCTTACAAGAGCAACCAACCAGGGCACTGATTTCTCCTCTATTTACTCGCAATGACAGCCAATAGCAGCATTGCTGATTTCAAGCCCCTGTCTTTAGCAACAAGCAGTGAACTTGTTCTGCGTACTGGCTAAATGTGAAAATAATCCACCTACTTCCCCACCACAAACAAAATCAAAACCCCGATTCCTCAATTCACAACAGCAATAAGGATGTTCCGAATAGTCCCACCAGGAACGCCCACATTTATTTTTGACCCAGATCTCACTAATGTTAGTCCATAACACTTAAAATAGTCATTCTTTATGATCCACGGCTGTAGCATGTTTTGTTGACTGAAGTAAATCTCCACCCCCCACCCCGCTTTTTTTTTTTTTTAATACAGTGTTAGGCTGTGTAGTTTTCAGATAAGCAATTCTCAAACAGCAGCCACTGAGTTGGTGGGTCACATGGTTTTACTCGCTGCCTTGGTTCCAGAAGCTAAAATCAATTAAAAAAACCCCAAACCCTCAAATTCTTTCCTATCATTACTTACTCAAGTAAGCCAATTGTTGTGGATACAACGGAGATGACACGATATTGCAAATGGGAGAGCCTAACACTCCTGAGACAAGTTCTCTATTCAGTTGTGTTTCACACTGACTCATGATTGAGACAAGTTCCTCAGTGTGGGAAGCTTGCCCTTTTAATGCCTATAAAGCATTATGCCCACCAATGATGCTATGGACTATAGTAAACATTGCTTATACTGGACCTTTAATGTACAAGACTATCAGAAATTCTTTATTGGATAAAAATTGGAAGCCCTTGGTTGCTCAAGAGGTTAATTCATTATTATTATTTATTTATTTGTATTGTGGATGTCATATACTGAATAAAAATGCAGTTCAGTACCAAGAGGATTAAATGCAACTCAACTATACTTTCATATGACAGTAACAGCAGAATCCAGCCACACCTTTTGAATCTTGCCAGTAGGCAGAACTATGTCCTGCATTTTTAACCATTTTGTTTTCTGTTGTCAATGATCAGTAAATTTACCTTGAAATATTCTGCCATCTACAAATAAAAAGTTCTTAACTCTACACTAATGCAAACAAGTACTGTGCTGTTCACTCCTAAGAACAAGAATGTGCTATAAAATTTTATCTTTTTTTCCCTTCACACAGCTGTCTTACTGCTTATTGAGCTGGCCATCACAAAATGAAATGCAGTCATGTAATAAGATTTCACTATTGCTAGACTTTCTTCTACAGAAAACATAAGCATGAGAAAATAATGCCACCACCATTCGCATAATATTCACTAACTAACATAGATAGGAAACATTTTATTGCAGGCCCAGAGCAAAAACAAAGAAAGACAAGGTATACCAGGCAAATTTCACCATATATATATATAAAAAAAAACCCCTCAAATTCTCTCTGCTGCTACAAAATCTATTTTCTACTACTTTTCAAATATTCTTTCAATAACAATGTTAACCGAGCCTGAACCAGACTTGGATTACCTTTTTCTCTCTATCCTATTCATAATGTGACCAATACTGTATTATTATTCACACATTTTCTAACTAATTAAATTAGTACAGGTGTTGCGAAGTGCTTTTGGATTAGCTAAGTCTGATTGGATAGAAAGCAGGTTTTGTGTTTAAAAATAAGTAATGCTTAAGGACTGATGAGTGAATAAAGCTGACATATGGATTCAGATATTTGTATTTTAGGGACCTAATAGTCAGCTATGAGGGGTTAGGTGGAAGAATACTTAACAAATAATAATGCAAGAGACTGCTGTATGGCTTGTAGTATATGCCTTACTCATTTCATCCATCCACAGTACATAATTCAGCCAAGCACACTGTGTGTGTTAAATTCCAGAAATTTTTCCATATGTATCAATGAACATTCAATAGCTCCAACTGGGACACCACATTTTGCTAAGTGAATGAGTGAAATTCTTTATTTATATTGATGTTTACTATGAACTCCCTCCTATGACCTTTCACTGGCTAAAAAAACCCTCACAGTCATCAATAATTACATAGAGCCTCTACAATCCAGTTGTTCTCTCCATGTGTAAAGTTGTTAAATGTTTGATACACTTTTCCCAAGTTTTAAACCCTAACAAAGAGGCAAGTTAACTACACCTCCTGAAAAGCTTAGTTGCTCATTTATTTTACCATCTCCAAAAGCTTTCTTCTTCTGAATACATAAGGTGCTGAGGGCCTTTTCTGGAGTCAGGAAAATCAGTTCCAAGCGCCCAACTATTTTACATATAAATAATTACTGAGATTGATAACTATTTTGCCTCATCTCAAGAACATGCTAGATTTCAAAAGAACGTTAGCCAGCATCCTTAGAAAAAAAGAATCAGAAAAACGCAGGGAGCAAAGACTGATCTAATTTCCTTTTATAAGCAGAAAGGGACTATCAGGGGAAACTATTCTTGTCTATAATCTGTTAAGCAATCACAACCAAACTACATAGTAGGTACCCATTTTCAAATATGCAGCCATCTATCCATATGTCTCTTATTCTACGCTATATTGAAGTTGGCACTACATATCCCTCCACTAGGTGGAATTTGAACTTTGCCAGATCCCTATCATTAAATAAAACTCTAATAATTAAACAAAACTCTAAACACTAGAAAGATATTACTGAGATGTTGGCATATTATAAGGGGAAAGAATAAAATCTGAATAATGTGGAAAAGAGTTCTATGAGAATTAGATGTTGCTTCACATAGTAACATGTTTACATAATGCATCAAAACACACTACAAATAGCACTATACTTATACATATAAATCAATTTGCCCACAGCTAACGCTGTGTTTAGGACAGCAGTGGAAGAATACTGTGTCCAACTAAAATTAAAGTACATAGGTACTTTATCCATCCTGAAATTCATGTGCCAGACAACATCCCAACACTAGGAATAGTACCGTTCTATTTTTAAAGACAAATAGCACCGATTTTGGTTGTGTGTCTCATTCATGATATGCCTCAAACGAGTTCTAACACAAATACTCCAATGGTTCAACATGTTTTAGTGTGAAACTTGTACACACGTCTGGTGAACATAATTCCTTCCTGAGGATCCAATAACTAGAGGCTAGAACTAGGTTACAGGAACCTGTAACTTGAAGTTACAAGTTTCTCCAAGTCAGCCAAGTTAGCTTCAGCTTGAGCTTCCTGCCACCAGTTCTGGAAATATTCCAGATATATGCAGTGGGTGCATAGTATCCTATATTCAGAGGGAACCCTGTTATGAGTTTGGTTTTGGATTTTTCGTTTTTAGTGATGTTCTATATTCTATGTAAACACTGGAACCGTGTCAAGTGAAAGTGCGTATCTGAGTAGCACATGAGATACAGAGTATGCACAATTAGGAGATGAGCTGCAACGGCAACATTGTTTTTGCCTCCTGCATTAGCTCAGGTCGAACGCAAGGAATTATATTTCCAGCACAGTGTGCATGGCTTGAGGTGTGTAACAACAACAATAGGGCATGATTCTATATATTAACTCCCAATATTTGTAAAAACAGTTAAGTGCTTACATCTCTGCATATCATTCTGATAACTGGCCCTAACACAGTGGTTTTCAAACCACAGGCTGGGATCCAGCACTGGGTCACAGACCCTCAGGTACTCAGCCATGGCACCCTCTGCTGCAACTGCCAAAAGACTGGAATGCATTGCTCAAAGATGAAATTGTTAGGTAGCGGGCATAAATGATTTTTTTCAACTGAGTCCTGAGGAAAAAAGTTTGAAAACTACTGCCCTAACATGTAGAAAATGAAAAAGGTCTTTTATTCTCCTGGCTCCTAAGATTTGAGGTTCTTTTCCTATTTTAAAAGCACTGCTAGTCTGTGGAAGGAATGTGGAAAACAAGTGTAATTCCCTTCTCCCCCTCTTCCCCCCCCACCCCACAAGAATGTGAGAGAGAGAGAGAGAGAGTCAACTCTATTTTAACACTTACCAAATATTAAACTCTATTAATTCAATCTTCATATTTAAGCTCCACTGCTTTTCACATTCTCCAAAAACAGACATCCTGGGCTCTAAACATTTGGCAATATATATGCAGTGGGCAAAGTACTATTTCTTGGATACCACACACTTTGTATAATAAAACAGTATTACTGTCTAATAACAGCAGGCTACTGTATTAGGGCTACAAGCTTTCAGCCTTTTGTCTATTGCAATGCTCTATAAACGATTCCCTGACTGAACACAATACGAGTTTCTTCCAACTACTCTTTGTATGCCGGGTCAGTGACCCCTTTACATTTTAAAACACCAGGAGTAGGTACCTATAAAAATTTGTGTTAAGGCAGACTATTCCGAGCCCACTTTTGTGGCATCTGAGCATCTCTACACATCAGATTTCACCACACTGTTTTTTACTATGGCGGTTAAAGAACAGTGATATTGGAAGATCTGGTTTGGAATGGACCTCACAAAAGAATCTCTCATTCCAGAAGCTGATTTAGAAATGATAAAGTTATTGCCTGGGCACCTCTCCCACTGGCTGAGTTAAGTGCAGTGTTACAGACTTGTTGAGGTTCGCTTGCTTTCCTGATGTCAGAACAATGATAGTCGCTATGAGGGATAGTGCATGAGACAATACACTGAGAAGGTAGCCCAAAATGAACAAATTCGATGAAAGCTTTAGGACTTTTACTTGAGGAGAGACTAACAGTATGCTCTAGTCACTGCCAGCGAAGAGAGTAAGGCTGGAAGAGGGTTAGCACATACGTGCAGGAGATTTGTGACAGAAAGTTAGAACTCCATGTCAAGCCTTTCATGCAAACAATAAATATTACTTCTGCTCATAATCAGACTTTTCTCCAGCATCGTCTTTGAATGTTGAACCTTTTTCAATTAATTAAAAACTATGCACTGCAGAGTGCATATTTTATCAGCCCTCAGCTGCTTAAGTGTCTAGAAAAGACCAGGCAGTTTTTCTTTTTCCAGGCAACCCAGAGCAAGTACTTGCAAGGGTCATATCTTTTTAATTATCTTTTCTCTCTTTGATTAATTATTCCGTCTGACAATAGCGTGTTTCTAATGCTATTCACCTGCCTTTGATGATTGACAACTTTTCTGTCTGATTCAAAGCAAACAGCTGCTGCCATGATTGCCTAGCAACCAGGATGTGATGGATGAGCCCCAAAGATGGATGGCTGCAATAAATCATGTCTCCAGCTATAAAACTGAAAAAAGGGATAAGAATAAAAGGGAACAAAAAACAAAACAAGGTTTCTTCCCATGAGTGCACTCAGCTCCTTACCAATTACACCTGAAATGGACTTTGTGTCTATTAATAGCAAAGTTTTCTAATCAGTAAGAATGCAATGATGCCATTTGTATCAAGGTGTGTTTACAATTGTTCCAGCAAATTGGCACTTGTACTTCAATTACCTACTATGTTTCACAAGTGGAGGGGTAGGAGATCAAATTTTTGCTTTTTTCTGTGGAAAGCTCTATAGAAAACAATATTATCTTTTTATGGGCTCTGTAACACCAGAATTTAATGAAGTGCATAAATCTGACTATTCCTTGTTTTTGGTAGCTGAATAACAGTACCAAAAATAAATAAATGGGATTTGTGGAAGGAATGGCAAACATCAGATCGCTGCTAAACTTTGTTTAAAAAAAACTCACATAAAGTGAGTGATCTTTCATGAAATGCATGTGTTTGAGTCATCAGGCTGTATACTGTTTCTTAGATGTTGTTATAACTCCCTCCCACTAGAATGGCTTCTTGCAATATAAGAAGAGGTTCCTCTGACTCAACAATTATTCAAAAACATTATCTACCTCTACAGATTAAAGACTCTGATTTCTTCTAAGAAGCTACTGTAGTTTAACTTTTTCTACAATCTTTGTTTATTTAATTTCTCCATTATGTGCCATGCAAGAAATATTAAATTCAATTAGAAAACTCAAGTAAAAGTCACACATGGCACTGATGCTTGAACCTCTTGCCCCAAAATGTTATGCATGAATGCATGATCATTTTAGGTTTCTCTTTACTCGTTTCTGAAACTGTGTTACATTGTTGCACTAAGTACACATTTCATAATGATAGTCACAGCCTACAGTTTCAAGTGATTCAAGACCTAATTGCTCATACTACACTGTTTCCTTAATTCTTCCAGTAGGTGGGGGTGTCCTGGTACAAGCAGAACTATTTCAAGAAAAGAAAAGAAAAGAAAAGAAAAGAAAAGAAAAGAAAAGAAAA
>ML685783.1:13038163-13049915 GCA_007922175.1 Pelusios castaneus
ATACCTCTTCTCCCTCTACACAAAGACTATGCATTATTTGAAAATAACATGGGGCAGGGGGGAAGGGATACCTCTTTTCACTCTACAGTAAATTATTTTTTCTACTTTTCTTTACAGTTCACATTCTAAGCACAATTTGTACAGAGCTGCTTAGAAAATACAGGATAGTAAAATAGGAAAGGCAGGGGTTGGGGGGGGGGGGCATGCAAACTTATAGATGACACAGAATCATAAAATCCAAGTGATCTTTGCAGCATCAAGGATGGTATGCAATTAGTTAAGAACTATGACCAGATTTCTGTTTCAGTGATCTCCCACTGCTTATCCCTCTTTTTATCTTTTTCCCCATTTCCTCCCTATCAAAAAACTGTTTGCAAACAACAATTCAAAGCTACTTTTATATATATATCACCTTCCATATTGTCCTTCCCACATAGCCCTATTCCCACAAAAGTCACTCTCAAGTTACATGCTAATTGTCACATATTTTATATTTCCCATAATTATTCACTACAAAAAAGGTATTCAGTTAATTACTGCTCCATTTCTATGTTTTACTACATATCTGATTTTAATATAACATACAAGTTTCTCTTATTTCATGAGATATACAGTGATATTTACATGTCACTTGCAGCATCTGTAAAGACTGTCCTCAACTAACTACATCTTTACTGTATTACAGTGTCTGGTACATATATACACAACTAACTGAGATTCTCCGCCAATTAAAGACATCACCCATTTACAAATCTATTCATTTCAAAATGAATGTCATTTAAATAAAAATGTCACTTGTGACAAAATAAGAAACAGGAAATTTAGCTTTAAACAAGATTTTTTTAAAAGAATTTTACGTAAGAGTGTTACAATAAGATGTTTATATTTTTTCATATGCTTACCATATTACTTTTATTATGTGTAGCATCAAAGTGATTATAGCAATTACATCTAACAGAATTAATTATAGAACATCCCATCATTCCTGAATACATAATGCATTAGAGGTAAGTAAAAGAAAGAAAACATCTTGATTGTAGTAACTATTGTCGGAATAAATTTCTCCCCAAGCATAAAGGCAAAACTAAAGTAAAAAATTTAAGAAACAGAGGGGCAATAGATGTTTAAAATATTAACTACTAACATGTGCATGTAAAATCAGGTATATTATTAGACTAGAGATACTGACCTGCTTAAAGCTGGACTAGCGCAAATAAGCATGCAAAATCCATTCAAGTTTTTGATCACAAAAAATGGAAACTAGCCAATCCACCTAACAAATGTGTTAGTACATAAAGACAAGAGTGTGTGGGTGAAAGAGTTACAAGCCTTTACGTATGCAAAATAAATTCACTCAAAGCTTCATTAATATTAATTTAAATTCAGAACCCATTTACATTACATTGTTCATTAAAAATTGCCTATTTTATGCAACATGCATTCCACAAAGAACACATAAGAAACTGAAACAGAGAGCTCAGTTTAATGATGGAAATGAAATATCAGAAGTAAATTAATTTCAGTCATTCCAAACATATACTAAAACAGCTCTTTTTTCTACATAAACTTGTTAAGTTTGGTGGAAGTTTGGTAAAAGGTCATGAAAATGGTATTACTTTCCCTCACTAGAAACTTATGAAGGTGCCCTTTGACCTCTCTACCTTAAGACAGCCTTGCTAAAACAAAAATTGTTGGTGGCCAGCACATACCAAACAACTTCACAAAAAATGTTTGTTTATTATGCATGTGTTTAATTACATGAAAGATCAGAAGTTTACTCTAAACAATATCAAATTTATTCTACCTGCTCAAAAAACAAACGAACAAAAATCCTAATATGAAAAGAAGGGGAAATGAGTGGTAATGTGGGTTAGGAATACAGAGCTCTTCATTTGGTGAACTCCCACGCCAACAAATAGAGTGAACTTACCCGATTCCCAAACAGCTGTTCTGGATGAAGAAAAGAGAATCATAATTAATAACATGTGTCCTGACATTATGAATGAATAATTTATAATTAAGCACAAACACGTAGTTAGATTATTCTTGAAGAGACACACCTTTACTGTCTGAGCAAATAAGATAATGGAACTGGCAAAAAGCTTTCAGGTATTCTATGACCTTTTGGCAATTTATTCCCCAGGAGTATATACCATTGATTGTTTCCCTGAAATAATTTCTATCTTTATAGTTACAATGAAAAGTGTTTAAATTCTGTAGACTATTAAATACTTGGCTATCTGTTGGCTAAAAATGTCTCAGTGGTAAAATTGAGAAAATTATGGGGAAGAAGTCTTACAGTCTTTATATAACGATCCTTTTATCTGAACTATTACTGTTTTTTTCCTGTAAATGGTCATAAACAATTTCAAGCACTTATAACGTTCTATTCTGCATTATTATTCTTAAAAAACTACAATGCATTCTGCTCATGAATGATGGCTTGACTCCTTTGAACCAATTTTTTATGTAATTTGTTAGTAATGTTGAAATCAAGGAAAAACTAACTAAATGCATGTTTCCAGTGCTCATGCTTTAAATAATGACACACAAAAAAGGAACACATCTATTGTTTAGCAGGATTTTTAAAATTAATTTAATGACTAACTGCAAATGCTAGAAACTAGAATTAATCTGTCTGGATAAAAAAGGCTTACAGACATTTAAATGCATGTATCAGGACACTTTATCAACCTAACATAAAATTGTCATCTTATCTTATTATATGACTATTTTATGCATGTGTCAAAGAATTTAAAAATGAATGCCTGTCTATTCAGTCTAATTACAACTGCATATTATCTGTCTGGATGTACCAGTCCATATCATTGTTACTAAATACAATATATTGTATTCACCTTTCATTTTTAACTTCAGGCATATAAACCACAATTTGGGATGAAACTGAATAAAAAAAAAAACCAGACTTGAACACCTGAGTATCATTTACTAAACAGCCCATCTCAAGTAATTTACAGGATTGCGCTAGATGTATGTTATTTTCAGTACTATTTTTATATATTTATATACACACCGAAACACACGCATGCTTAGTAATACAATATTTTAGGCATTTTTATAGTTGATTTAGTAGTTGTGTGATGAAAATGGGACTGTATTCAAATTTACCAGACTCTATTTGGATGATCTGAGAAACAGTCAAGACGCTGGGGATTAAAATACAGACTACTGTATGGTAAAGCTAGCTAGTTACAAGGTTTGTACCAAAAAAAAAAAATACTAATTGTGAGGCTACTTTACGCTATGCTAAATTATTTCTTTTCACTCACTCATTTAGCACCACCTTTATACATAACCATGCACACAACACACTTCAAAATTTACCATGCACTGCACTCTGACGGTGATTTTTTCTACACTCTAGTTTACATTAACCCTGAAAACAGCATTGACAAAAAGGAACCACTCTAATCCTACTAACTCACCCTAGCTTCACTGCATTTCCCATAACCCTGCAGCAGTCACAATTCATTCTAATCACTTTACAAAACAATCTTTAGTAAAAAGAGGAAAAATGCAGACTTGTGAGCCAATTTAAGAAATAACTGCTGATACATCAGTTATTGACTATTTCACTCCTGCTCATGATAGTGCTCAAGGCAAAACTGAGAACAAAATGACAACATCAACCGCACGCAATAAACTGTGGCCCAGGAGAGCACTGAAGCCCTAATTGACAGCTGTCAAGCTAATGGGAGCAATGGCAGCTGATTCTAGAAAATTCTGTTTTCCAGCAGGATATTCAGTGGAATCTATCAGGCCTTTTTACATTTATGCCCCTTTTTCTTTTTGTATTGTTCCTCACACTTTGCAGAAAAAAGCAGAGGACAGCCATAACTAATCATTTTGTCAGCTTGCTGCTAGGAAGAATCTCTGTCCAACAGAAAAATATGTGGCAGGTTTGGAGGCAAATAACATACCAAGGGCTGACATTGCAAGTACCTTTATAGGTAGTCTACTTTATCGCTACATTTACTTTTGGGGTATATATGTAGTTGCAATGCATTTACATAGCTTCAAGCAATTCCCATGAATTAGGGAATGTGTTCAACTTCCTGAACTCATGTCTGCATGTCTAGAATGTCTGAAGATTTATGTGCCATCTCTCAACCGAATTTTTGTTATACACTTTTCTCCTGATTTTCAAAGCTGCTCAGAATCCACAAAAGCCACTAAAGTCAATGGAAACTAGAGATGCTCAGCACCACTGAAAATCAAATTGATCTGTCTATATGAAAGTGTTCACGTTGATAGTACATCTCTTCAGAATGTAAACACTAAGGTTAGATGTAGAGACCTAAATAGAGCACGGAAAGTGTGTAGATTATCTCTGTTTAGAACACATTTTAGTAGGAAAAATATCAAAGCCCCACGTTCTGCAAGAGGTTTCAAAGGTAGTGTTACTGTCTGGGCCTGAAACCAGTAAACGTTTCATTCAATAAAAAAACATAAATGAGTTTCCAGCCAATCATAACAGTTTCCAGTCCTGAAGAGAGAGAGCAGAATGTATACAGAATGTGTATTAATCTTTTCAATCAATGGGAACTACAGCCACATTTTCTTGATCTTTTAAATAAATGTGTTTGGGGGGGAAAAGGAAGTGAAAGCTATAATTTAAAGATAGATAATTGTTTACATGAAGCAGACTGGCCTCCATTAGTATAGTATCTCTCAGCTCCCACAGACAGTAGCTTTTAACTAATAAGTGTTTTTCTCCCTTCTAACTTAGATGGCAAACGTCACTGGAACGGACTTTTCCTTCCCCAAATTCATCCATAATATTTATCGGTCTTAAAGCAAACAAACTGAAATTTTCACTTTTATAGATTCTTGATTCTTAGAGACAGCTTAAGTCTTCTACAGGGTGGTGTTAACACTTGGGCTAGACATAAAGAATTTGTGCACCTGTCTGTTATGTCTGCAAGCTCTGTGCTGCTGAGAGTTCTTTGTTGTTGTTATTCTACACCAGACCATTAAAAGGCCCCTAATTCCTATGACATGATTATCCAGGTACCAAAGCCCATTTGTCACCTGCAGCAGAAAATTGAGTTAATGCACAACTAAAGGCAACCAGGACTGTGTAATATCAACTTGATTACATCAAACTAGCTGCAAACCTAATTCTGCTGGATGACACTGCGTGGAGCTTGTCATCTCCAATCATTAAAGCTGTCAGGAATCCATCAGGTTTACAGCTAATTAGGTGAACACTAATGAAGCTGGCAAAACAACTTTTCTTTTTTTATGGCTGAGCGGACCTTTCAGTTTGGAGAGAAAAAAATTCTCGAGTATTCTCAAGGTTGCTGGGGACTGGATTTCCTGAGTTACCAATCAGCAGACATCTTTAATTCTCCTCTTCCCCCCAGTCCTTTTTTTTTTTTTTTTTTTGGTCTACTTGTACAAAGCAATCAATTTGTCATCACTCTCAGTATGCCACAAAAGCAGTCATGAACCTTAGAACTTGCAGCTGTGAAGCCAAAAAGAAGAAAAAAATGAGAAGTTTCTTCTGCCCATAATAAAAAAAAAAAGCCCCTCAAACAGCTCATTTATTTATCTTCATGCACTTATCAACAGCACAAATGTTTTTGGTGGTTTTTTCCCCCCACTCTTCTTAAATAAGTAGCCCTTCAGTCATTCGACATCCCCCCGCCCCTCTATATCCATTAGGCAGAAGCATTTTGATAAAGTAAAGCCAAAGCTAGTGTATGGGAAAGAATGAAAGCACTCACTCTGCCAACTTCTGATTGACCATTAAGCTATTGATGAATGTGCCTGTCAGGAGAGAGACAATTAAATCAAATATGAAACAAAGTCGTTTTGACGGGTCATTTTGATAGAGCAAAACCATTCTTCCATCTCTTATTAGTCCTGCAGTCAAGTTTTTGTAATGAATATTTCTTAACTAATCCACTATTTCTTAGCTGTTTTTGAAAGGTGTAAAAAATACTTTTGCTATGCTGCTAATAGGAAAAATAGCATTTCAAATCTGATTAATAAAACTGCATTTAGCAGGAAGCAATTATCACAATAACAAATGTTTTATGTGGCAACCCAATGTAAAGATTGCACTTTTACTAAACATAAAAGATATCATACATCATGACTGGTTCCCTTAAACCAGAAACAGAAAGAAAGAGTACTTCAAAATGTGTAGAGTACTTCACCAGAGAAACATTTTCCTACAGTCTGAATAAACTCCAAACTACACAGCTCACCTCTTTGAAGAACGTGCAATTTTTCTGAAAACCAAGTTCTTCGAAAACTAAGTTTACAGTCTAGACTTTTCAAATTATTTTTGAATGACCAAGTGTCGAACTTATTTTAAAAGTATCATTATTTGATGGCACAACCAGAAATTCAACATACTAAAGTGAATTACTTTGATAAAATATTGCTGGACTATATTACTATTGACTTTAAAACATTCCAAAGTTTCTAAATGCTGGCATTTAAGACGACAAAATCTACTGAGAAGAAGTATGGCTTCTTCTATCACAAAAACATAAACCAACTATGTTAAACTTAAGATAACTTAAGTATACACTTAAGGAGGTTAGGGAATGTACATACAATTGTTTATATTGTGTGTTACTCATTTGGATGCTTGCTGCTTACTATGTTCAAATCATGTTACTTTGAGAACATATTTCTAAGTGCACTGGCAGATTTTTAAAAGCATTTCTTCTGACAGTGCTCTCAATAAATAGCAGGACTACTTTATTTAAGTTTCATAGGTACTACTGAATGGACCAATTAGAAATACTAGTACAATCACTTCAGAAACTACTACATTCATGCATTACAGCACAGGCCAAAGAATGCACATGAGTGGTTTAGTCTACACTTAATTATTGGTCCCCAAAATAGCTTACCATTCCAAATGAAAAAGGTCTACCTATTCAAGTATTATACATATCAAAATGCTTGTCAATGTGATTATGTCACAAAACTAACCAGAAATCCCTGAAGTTGCACTGACAGAGAGTTGACAGGCCATACATGACGTCACTGAGTCTGGCGTTACCATAGCAAGTAATTTATTGATGTTTATCAGGAATGAATAGATCAAAGGCAGCCAGATGACAGACGATCAATCAGACATCAAATCAAGGATGGCAACAAGCCAAGGAAACCTTTTTTTCATTCTACATACCTCCATTATGGTAAAATAATGTTTTTAACTGGGTTCCCCCCACCCAGCTACCTCCAATTTGGCTTTTCCAGAAAATGCTGCTCCAGTTTAACAGGCGTTTACATTCAAGGCATAATGAAAAAATGCAAAATCCACAAGGGCAAAGCTCAGAAAAGAGTTTCTAAAAGAAAAAAAAAAGGGAGGGGGGTAATGTAAACTCAGCATCAAAAACACTGGCTATATGGACAATACAGAAACAGACCCTTTTGCATTGGTTTTCTTTGCAGCTCCCCAGCTTGGGCTAAAATCAACAGGATTAGGGGAAGAGGTTGCCAAAGAAAGTGACCAACTAGGTAGATCTGTTGGTTCAGTGGAGGTATCTCCTGTGCAGTACAAGGGGAAGAGGGAGAAAGAGAGAAACTTGGATGAAGGAGTCTTGTCTTTGGTTTGATCTTAAAGTAACATTATAAACCTGTAATATCACTCTGTGCCACTTACCACATACACATAAATATGTATATCCACTAACTGTCAGGAAGAAATTACCACTGGCATTCACAAACTGCTTGTGAGTATGTGAAAAAAGGGGATGGAGGTTGTACGGGTAAAAAAATCAAAGTGGGTGCCAAAGCAGGGATAGGAAATGAGCAGCATTTACCTCCCTTTTCCTCCACCCCCACATCTTCTCAACATACAAATCTACTATATCCCTCGTTTTCACAGAGAGTTCCCCCCGAAACAGAGAAGTGGGGAACAGGGGAGCTGGGAATAACCCCAACGTAAGGAAAAGCCTACCCCGCCCTCCTCCCACCTAGCACCCAAGAAAAAACAGAAACACGCCACAGCGCTGTATGTCTCTGCCTGGCCAAGTTTACTCCGCAAAATCCAAGGCGTGCGACGTGCAATCCCGGGAAGCGAGGCAGACGCCAGCCCAACTCGCTCTGCCCGCCGGAGAGCGGAGCGGTTACGAAAGAGGCGAAGCTAGAGAGAGGAGAAACAAATCGCCTGGGAAGGCAGCGCTCGTACCTGCTGCGCGCCGGGGCGCCTGCTGCTTCCTCCTCGGCATGCTGAACTCCTGCCGCCGCCGCGGGTGCCAAGAGGGGTGGGCTGCGTCGGGGCGGGGGTGGGGAGAGTCGCTTCAGCCCCGGAGATCCGGTGAGCGGCTCCAGGCTCGGCTGGAGGGCTGCGGGGCGCCGCGGCTGGGCATGCACGATGCGGAGGCGGCGGCGGCCCGCAGGGGGAGGGCAGCCCCGCGGCCGCGGGCAGGCGAGGGGGGAAGTTTGACAAATCGCCCCAGAGGCTGGCGGCGGGGGAAGCCCCCGGACGAGGTGTGCGGCGCGCAGGAGGGCCGGGGAGCGCCCGCAGTGCGCCCCGCCCCGCGCGCCCGGTGCCTGGCCGGGCTCGGAGATCACGGCATGCAGAAGGGGGGGCGGCTGGCAGGAGTCGGTGGAGCTTCAGGCTGCGCTCCTCGCTCCCTGGCTCCGGCGCTGGAGCGGCGGCGGCAACAGGCAAAGCTTGAAGGGAAACGAGACGATCGCAGTGTCACTCCAACTAATCTGCGGAGCGGCCGCCGGGCACCGCGCTCCCACCACCCCCAGCCCGCGCCTTAGCTCATGGCTGGAGGGGGACCCCCACCCCCTCTCCGCGCCCGCACGCCGGACACCCCGCACTCTGCCCAGGGACCCCGTCCCTTCTTCGCAGCCCGGGCCCCCGCCTCCCCTTCGCCTTGCGAGCACGCGTCCCTCCTCCCTGTCCAGAGAATTTGGGGGTCCGGCCCCTGCTCGCTGGTACCCCGCCGCTCCCCCTACTTTCGGGGCTCCCTGAGCGCGCTGCCACCCACCTAAGCACCTGAACCCTCTCTCCATAAAGGCCGAATGTGTCCAGGCAGGTCCGCTCCCTGCACGGTGACAGCGAATCACTCATGGGCGAGAGAGGAGCGTGACTCCGGCGTGACTCCGCTCCCAGTGACACCGAGAGCGCGGGGGGGGAGGGCGGCAGCGGACCCTCTCCGGGCTCAGTGGTGCTGTGGGGTTCCCCTCGCTTTTCTTTTTAAACCACCCCCTCCCCTTCCCAGCCAGCGCCAAGTTGGACCCCCCCCCCCCCCCCCCCCCCCCGGTGCATTTAAAAAACACACCACCCCGCCCGCCGTCCCCTCCTCCCCAACTTACCCGCTGCTCGCGGCGAAGGCACATCTAGCGCCCGGCTGGGGCAGCGCACACCTGGCTGGCAGCTCCACTTTGCACCTCTCCGGCTCCGCGCGCGTCTCGCCGAGCAGCTCAGGCTGGAGGGGCGGCTCTGAGAGGTGGTAATGCCTAGGTTTCTCTTCTCCCCCTCTTTGCAGCCATGCCCAGACGCCGGCGGCGGGGCAGCTCGCGCCTGAAAAAAAAAAAAAAAAAAAAAAAAGTCTCCCCCTTCCCGCCACGCGCAGGCACAAAGTCTCCTTTGAAGATTACTTTTCTGGGGGCCGGGGGGAAGGAGGAGGGTCCAAGTTCATTGGTGAAATCCTGGCTTTAGCGAGCGCCGGCGAATCGATGCGGTGTGAGTTTGATTGTGTAGTCCTGGGTTGCAATCATGTACATCAGAAAAGAGGGGATGGGCTCTCCTAGTGTTTCAAGTGCTTCACAAACAGGGATCAGTAGCTATTACCAAACACCTTCTTGGCTGCCAGTTGCACCCCCCCCCTCCCCTTCTTTGTGTGGCTGATAGATATTTAATGACAGCTCCAGCAAATCACAGGCGATCGTCTTAGTCCCAGACGCCTTCTTTACTTAAAAGAAGTGAAGCAAACACCAGTAGCAAATAATTTTCATCCTTTTTTTTTTCCACAGGGAGGGGGGGGAAAGGATGATCTCACTTTTACGGTAAGATCAGAAAATCTCCAGTCGCCCCCATTCTTCAAGATTTGGGATAATTCCAAGTACCTTACTCAGTGCAGATGTTGCGTCTTCTCTTATACAGCCGACTTGACGTTTCTTGCTCGTGGTTCTCTTTGCAAGTGGCAGGAAATTCAAATACTTTTTTTTTTGCAGGGAAGGGTGAAGTTTTGGGGCCTTTTTTTGTATTTTTTTAAAAAAGCTGATCGTTAGGATGAAAAAAAAATCGCCTAAAGTCCCTGGGAAATTGCTACTGTTGGGGGAAACACGAAAAAATTCTTGCACCCAAGAAAATGGTGAGTTGTCAAATGCCGCTTGTGCTGCCAAATTCGCTCAGTTCCGTTTCATTGATATTTGCTGGTTTCTTCTCACAGTTATAGGATCTGGCCGCAGAGGGAACGTTCAGATCTGCTTAAGAGACTACACAGAAACGTTACCCCCCACCCCACCCCTCCCCAAAATCCCGCGTGTGTGTGTGCGTGTGTGTGGCTGGCTGCGTTGTTTGCACCAGAAATAAGCGACTTTCACTGAATCGGGATGTTTTTAGCCCAGTCTTGCTCGCTCGCTTTCTCCCCCCCTCCCCTTTTCTGCTCTGGCATTGCATGCCGTTAGATCCGCCCTAACATCTGTCCGTCTAACCATTGGCGCATCCATCAGTGTCTCACTGACTGCACATTGCAGCGACAACACATCAGACATAACATAGACTGTGATTCAACACAAATAACTAACATACTAAACAACTTAACCAGGAAGGAGGGGATCAGCCACAAGCATAAGTATTTACAAATGTTAGACAGGCTCGGAAAACATACCGGACTAGGCTTTAATTAATAACTCATTCTTCTTTTCCCCCTCCTCTCCTCTTAAACACAAAGTAGGAAACAGAAAACCTAAATAATTTAGCATAATCCTAAAGGATACATAATTGCCAAAGGCAGTGCAGAAGGGCTGGGGGAGTAGGCTGGATCAGCGTGTTAAGCAAGATGCAGTCTCTATTTCTTCAGGGGAAACCGCTGAATCTGTATCAAATAAAACACAGATACGGAGTAATCTATAAACTGCAGATTTAAAAGACTGCTAGCCCAGGCGAATGAAGTTCCGCAACTGACACTTTGCAGCATGGAGTATTTCACTTAGCTGTGGAACATGAGGTGCTAAGAAACTTTCTCAGGCACTACTGAATTAAAGGGGAACATGACAAAACTTTGGCTACTTGGTTACTAGTTAAAACAAAAATCAAGATTTGAACTATTGAAGGTGTGAGTTAAAATATGCTAGAGAGGTACAGTAAAATAAACGTAGTAAAGATGTGCACAATTATTCCAGACATTTCTAGATGTGAGAGAGCAGATACTTGTCTTAAGCCAGAAAATACACTGGTTTTCTATTAGTTGGCTCCAGGGCTTCCCAGGCAAAATTCTGTAGCAGCCAATCATTATTTTCTGTCAGTCCAAGAAGTTTTTCCCCAAGTCTGCTCATCTTTCACCAGACCTTTTATATAAGCTGCATGCTGCAATCGAGCCTTGATGCTTTGACTGCACAGTACATGGCTTTGGATACTGGACGCTGGATCAAGGATCCAAGAAGGCTTATACAAGGGGAAAGGGTTAAAAGGTGGTTTTATACATTGCACTTCTGAAAGAATAGAGTTACCTTTAATTCCTTCAACTATAAAGACTTCAGTTGGGTTTATGTATGTGCTGACATTTTTCCTGTTGCAGTT